>JAECWL010000071.1:12500-282500 GCA_018150545.1 Drosophila ercepeae | reverse complement strand
TCTAGTGGCGTCATCCATATGTCGACTAGTGCGTTAGAATCTGCTATCCTTCATTGACTTCCAGTAAAAATTTCATAACGTTCCATCTATTAGAAGTGAAGTTATTGCCTTTTAAGTGTCAGTATGTTTTTGTCATCGGTGCGAATGGATGAAAGTTGGCGTTTGTTCCACGATAATGCACCGTCCCATCGATCGACGCTTGATTATTTCGATCGATTATTTGACCAAAAATCACATTTTAACAATCAACCGATTTGGTGGGACCTGATATGGGACCGTGCGAGTTCTACCTTTTCGGAAAAATGCATTTGCCGATGAAAGGAAAGCGTTATGCAGACGTGGAAGCCATTCAAAAGGCTTGCAGCGGCATACTGGCGGCCATACCGGGCAACGAGCTAAAACACTCGTTCGACAAACTTTTGGACCGTGCAAAAAGCTGTATTGAAGCAGGAGGAGACTATTTTGAATAAAATTAATTGATTTTGCCGATAAAACCATTTGTTCTGTCTATTTTTTAAAAGTCCTGTTTACTTTGGAACGCACCTTGTATATCATATAGCTGCCATACAAACGATCAAGCAGATTTCAAGTCTTTGTATGGAAAAATTTTTTGTTTGCCAAGCTATTGCAACCGAATTCAACATTTATTCATTTGACATAGCCATACCAAAATTTTTCTGCAAGGGTATACCATCTTCGGCAAGCCGAAGATAACTTTTCTCACTTGTTTATATATAAAACTATCATAATATATTCTATTTGGCGAATTTAGATAATTGAACGCTTATACTTTTTATGGTTGAGTTTCCGTTATTTCTTTGCACAGAATCGGACCAAAGAAGTTATTGTTAATTCCTTCTGGTACTGTGAAATAATAAAAATACGTACCTTATTATAGTTGGTTCCGTAACTATAAGACGAGCAAAATCCATTACTTCTTTATCATATGTTGCAGAGAAAAATAACATTTGACATTGGGCACTTAACATTCTGAAATGAAATTATTTAAAACAATTTATATACATACAGAAAAGAAAAAGTAAATATACGAACGAATTTTTCAAGTATTGACAATATATTTTTTTGTGACTATATGGGGATATGGGTTCAGTAATTCTGCGTTCGGTGCTACTGCTTTAATCACTCAGAGGACTTTGGTGCACATTGCATCAATAAGCAATAAATTATTGAATATTTTTAAAAGCTTGATGGAGATTTAAAACAACTTTGATTTGCTCTTGTATCACAGGATTACATGATAAGAATAATGTATCTATCTCTTACAGTTTGTGGGACTCGCTCATTCAGGCAGTCATGTATAGTTACATCGCCTTGGTCTTTAATGCTGTTCAAGAGTATATACTTCACGGGGTACAACAAACTCTATTATGTGTCGTGGTGAAATTAACCCGTATGCACGTGGTCGCTGTTTATTTCTTTTTTTTTGTCTTTGATATTCTGTTTGTTACTATTTATTGTCCATGTGTAAGTTTAGAAAATAATTATCTAGTTAATGACAACTTATGTGCAAAACAAGAAGGCTGATGCTGCACGTTGTCATTTGTGCTTTGTTAGAGTAAGATAGCCATATAACAAAAGGAATAATGGAAATAAGACATATTGATCTTTTGACATATTGCTCGAGTGAGAGAAATGTTTTTGAGAAGCCAAAGCAGACACAAGTGAATTCGTTATATGGACAAACGATAATAAAGACAAACCGGCAAACAACAATGTACAGAACGCTGACGACCCAGAAGTGCGATACGTGTCACATCCTGCGTATTCTGATAAAACGTGGCGTATAATTCTCGTAATGCAAAATCGGAGTTTGGCTTAATTTGTAAAAACCATGCAGTCGACGCCGACACGTGATCAGCAGCATAGTTGTGACGTGATTCGACCAAAATTTAACCCTAATGCTGGATGCGTAACAAACTGCTGATAGAACTCGTTTGATGCAGCCTCTTCATGGTGGAAAATTGATTATGGCACTGAGCAACTGCATGGAGCGAAGCGCAGCGCGTCCCAGTGACTAACGCAAAATTTCGTATTATAACTTGGAAAGAGTTCCAGGACTTTATTTCTTTAGCGCTTCGAAATCGTAGAGACGCCGGCTGCCATGTTTTTAAATTTGCTCAACAGCCGCCCGACTAACGACGAATGTTACGATGTGAATGCAAGCCGATTGGTGACGACGCTGACTACGAGGTGACGAAATATGGGAATAGACGAAATTGCCATTGCAACTGTTCTTGCGCATATGGCAAACAATGACAGTCCTTTGCAGCGTGTTATTTTCACATTCAATGTTTGCACCAAAACTAAGTTACATGAGGAATGAAAAGCGTTTACGTTTTACAAGAAACGACATGCAAGACACTCAAAACTTGAGCAAAAGAACCATAAAACATCACCTGTTATTTTATATTTTTATGGAAAACCGCGACACCGAATTGCTGAATGTCGAAGCAAAACAGCATAGAGAGGCGAAACCGCAGTGTGACAAAGAAAAAGTTACTTCTTATCGGTGCGGCCAACGGGTTCATTTTTTCAATCAAAGCCCAAAAAAAACGGAAATGCAGCCAGACAAGGCATGATTCAAGAGAAGACCGCCAACCAATTTTATGTGGAAGAGCCAATGTGACGTTTGCTACAACGAGGTGAGATCTACCAATTTCCTTCCCTTCCGGGGTATAGTGCTCTCTGATTAACAATATTGTAATGATAAAAGGCATTGGTGGTATCATCAACCAAGGAGTTTGGCTTGGAAAGGCTAATATGAGGGTTGGTTTTACCTTTATTTCAATAAATGTAGTTTTTCTCAAAACAACGGTTCAGTATCTGGGTTAAGAAGTACGAGCGGGAGATATTCGACCGACTATGCGAAAGACAGCTGCAGTCTGTAATAAACCAAGTTCTCGAGTCAATAATGCATTTAGGGTGGCAAAAAGCACTTGATAAAGTTTATCATGTCATTGTGCAGATGTGTGAATGCTCTAAAAACTTCACGTGTTTGCTACGGGAGCGAGAAGTGCAAATGGGCAAGTGGAACGGGTAGTGAGTGAGAAATTTATTGTCAGTAGTAGATCGTGGTAGGACTCACGAAATGTCGTAATTAATCTCTGAGGTAACAGTGTTTCTTTGGTACATTACTATTTGTGGGGCATCTATCTGCCTTACTGTACACTTATTGTGTTTAATGAGGCTTTGAATGTTGCTGAGACAAAGCTTGTCTGATATGGAGTCCTATATATCATATGGAGTTCTATTGTATCTGTGCTATAGAATCGTGCAACAACTCGATTTCTGCTTTCTTACCTAGCATGCCCTGCTGTCTGTGTATCGCGGCACATGCTAGATTTGCGATTGCACCGCTTAAGCGAAAAATTCATTATCCGGTCCACCGGTACGTACTGATGTCACGGTCTTACCAACCGTAACACCAAACCACCCATTTTAAACACATTTTTATTATATTTATATATCACGTGGCTTTTATCCTAACCACATCCAAAGCCGTAGTAAAATTGGACAATTTAGAAAATTTAAATATTCTTATTATAGGCTCAGCTCATCCTTCAAGATACGTATACCTTTGCCAATGTTCGACACGATTTGTTCGACTTCTGGGCGGAGAACATATACGTACAAGAAGATTAGCTGATTATCGCTTTCAACACACTATTATTTTACTGTGGGTATGTTCAACATGGTCGGCATCTAGACCTGTGTTTTGCATCTGATTATAATGGAATCGCCCTTTGCAGAGTCATGCCTCTTTCGAGCCATCGACTTGTATCGACCTTAAGTCTCTCCATATAGTTTATAAAACTCGTAAACTTAAGGCTGATTTTTGGAGACTAAGTCAATTAATTCTTACATATGATTGGTTCGATCTTTGGGAATGCACCGATGTAAAATATCCTTAGAATTATTGTATAAAACTTTAAACGCATTATTTGACTCATGTGTGCCATAAAAAATAACGTCCACTTTAAAATATCCACCTTGGTTTACAAGGCGTCTAACGAACCTAAAAAATATTACAAATAAAAGAAACTTTAAAAAAACAACTAAAAACTGGCTGCAATATAACTTTTTCAAAATTCGTCTCTGACAGCTGACAGTTTCAGTCAAGGGCAATAAACTCTCGCGAAAAATTTGAATATAAAAAAATAATAAATAATAAAAATAATAAAAAATTTCAATATAAGTTTGTTGAATTCGGAAACGGCATTCGACGGTGTTTCAACGCTCCTGGAATAATTAAATTTCACATAGTAGTGAGCAAGGACAAATCCACAATAGTGGCACAAACAGTGGCAAGTGTAACAACAAGTTACATAAAAGTGTTTCCAAAGTGCAAAAAGGCTAAAGTTATTGACTTAAAAATTAATTTCTCTTTTGCAATTGGAGCCGGCATTCATATGCCGGCTAGAGCTTTATCCAAAAGACTCTAATTAAGCTTTATCCAAGGTCAAGTCTCGGCTAGGATCTTGGCAACCTGTCTCCTGATTAGTCTTCGATGAAATCTGGATTAATCCGAAAAACGTAGAAAGCGGACTATGCTAGGCAACCTGTCTCCTGATTAGTCTTCGATGAAATCTGGATTAATCCGAAAAACGTACAAAGCGGATTATGCTAGGACCGAAGAAGCCGAAGAAGTTGGGCCAACCGAAAGCGTAGGACATACAAGCGACATTACCCAGGATAGCGAGGCCCTGGGCCCTTTAGACACGACAACTACAATCAGCCAAACCACTGCGCCCACCTTGGAGTCTGCGCAGCGCTTTCAAAAGATCAAGCGTAGGATGGATCCAGGTACCTCTTTTAAATTAGTTAGCAAAAAAACGCATTTAGACGAAAACTCGATAAATCAACATAAGTACAGTGGTAACACTAACAAATTTCAACTACTCGCCGAACTCACCGCGGAAATGGATAGCGAGATCAATGCTAAAGAATTGAGTGATCAGCCTAGCACTAGCCAACAAGCCGCAGAGCTGCGGCAAAGCGTACTGTTGGCAAAGCCCCTCCCACTCCTCCACCCATTGTTATGGAAGGCATCTTTGATGTTAATATTCTGAATCAAAGTATTAGGACGATCACTGACGCTAATAAGGTTGAGTTTCGGGCCTCCATGGGTGGAGTTATGCGCCTTTACGCGGGCGACGCCAACAACTTCCGCTCTATTGTCAAGTGGTTTGATGACGAGCACTATGAATACCATTGCCACCAGCTTAAGGAAGATAGGCCATTCAGGACATAAAATGGGCACCATAGCACTCTTCATAGCCACATCAATGAAGAGCTGGCAAAGCTTGGCCAAAAGATGTTAGACGCACACACGCCCCAACGCCGCAGCGAACCAGACTGCCCTGAAGCGAGACCGATTAACATGTTCTTTGTTAATAATGCCACTGCGTCAAATAACAAGTACATATTAAATGTCAAGACACTGTGCCGTATGAGGGTTGCAGTCGAACCGCTCCGGAAACGAACATCTGTTGTGTAGTGTCACCGATGCCAGCAATTTGGCCACTCGGCCAAATACTGCCGAAAAGCCCACGTCTGTGTAAAATGTGCAGGAGAATACCCCGCAAGTAGCTGCACTTGGCCTCAAAATGAACTATGTACGTGCTACAACTGTGGAGAGCAGCACCCTGAAAACTACTCAGGATGTGCCAAGTTTCAGGCATTACAACAACGCTCCAGCCCCAAGCGCGGCATGGGTGCTAGTCAACGAGCGTCCGGTGCCCCAATTTGCCCCCAGCGGCCAGGTGGCCGTCACCAGGGGTAGTGTCTCTTACGCGGACATAACAAGAGGCAGAACCATGGAGCATAACCAGAATAAGGAACGTCAGCGTCATGAAAGAAGCCGCACTCGATCAAGAAGTCGCCGCGATCCAGCCCAGCATCCAATGGCAAGCAATACAATGGCAACACAATAGAGGAAATTCTGAAAACGCTCAACGATAGCATCAATGCTCTACGCTCTATCCAAGAGAAACAGATGGACCTATTGTTGAAGTTGCTGAAGCAGCAGCAGGAACAGACACAGCAGCAGGGGCAAATTATCAGGTTGCTCTCTGCTCGTCAAGTGCAGCAAGCCTCAAAATATTGCCGCTGCGTATTTTAGTGTGGAAGGCCAATGATGTGTCCACAAAGCTGCCCGAACTTGACTGCCTGGTGCGGCGAGAACTGCTCACTACTCACTGCCGAGGAAAAGGCGCGCCTAGGCTGTACGGCTACGATGCCTATCCCCCAAACGACCCAAGAGATGGCAACGCAAAAGGAGGAGCAGCTATCTTGGTTAAGTCCAGCCAAAGTGCAACTTGCGTCTGCAGCCATACAAACAGTGACCGAGCTATATTGTGGCGGGTAATTGGAACGCGTCCCACTGGCTCTGGATTGCGGGAAGGTGTAACCAACGAGGTCGTGCGCTAGCGAATCTTGCCCTGAGCACTGAGGTGAACTGTCTTGCCACAGGTGGCCCGACACGGTACCCGCCTGACAGCCGAGGCTCTCCTGGCTTTATTGATTTTGCTCTGACAAGGGGCATCCTGGGTATCTACGTTGATATACGGTCTCAGTCGAATCATCATTGAGAAAGGGATCAGTTTGATTTTATTTTCATTAAATATTTTCCGACAAAAAAATACAAAAAATAAGTTTTTGGCAAAATAGTCAAATTATATTTCATCGAGGAATTCAAAAAAAAAGAGGTTCTTCAAGAGAAGTATGGTCGATTCGAATCCGAGATGTCGGAAGTCGCTTTAGGTGCTGATAGCTTCCAAGAAGTACCACGTACAGGATGCTCCTTTCAGAGCATGCCCCCGCCTAGCACAACTGGCAAGGAGCTTCTTATGGTTAGCAGCCCAAGCCAATTAAACAATCTTAACCAGAAAACAGTTGGAAATAGTCGCCTATTACCGCAAATTGAAAAAAATAGTAATACGCTCACATTCCAGCCGGCTTCAGTCTCTTCGCAAAAAGTTCCTTCCAAGAAGAGAAGCCTACCAACCTCACCGAAAAGTTCAAAAAAAAGAGCGCATATAATCGAACATAATCGAAACCATCTCGCTTTAAATAGATTTGCTGCTCTTGCAAACCATGATGACTGTCAGGAAGGCGAAAATAGCCTGGACATTCTCCAGGTCGAAACCGTTGCAGAGGAAGATTCTCGACAAGCTCAAACTCCAGTGACAAAGAAGTCACCAAAACCTAGTCAAATAACAGTACTTGCTGTCAGCGACGTACCTGCCTTGGAAAGGCTTCTCGACTCGGCGGTATCATCTGAATCATATGAACTCAAGATCGCGCGTAATGGCAACTTGCGCATATACCCCCGTGACTCTGATGCCCATAGAGCTATCAATAAAAAGCTCTCATCAGTAAATCTCCAATACACTCACATCTGCCTCCCGGAAGACAGAGCCTACAGGGTTGTGTTGTGCAACTTGGCTGCTTCTACCCCAGACGAGAAAATTTTAAATGCGTTCACCTCCCAAGGTCACGCTGTGGTTAATGCCTATAATCCAAAGGTGAAGTAACAGAATGTTGACTCCTCTGATCCGGATCCAGGCAAGGCTTCTGGCAAGAACGTTTGGTTTATTGATATTAAAAGGGCTATTAATAACAGAGAAGCTCTAAAAATAAATAAAGTTGGCCGTCAAAGAGACAGAGTGGAACTGCCGAGAAAAAATGTATATATGCGTCAGTGTTATCGATGTTTTGGCTTTGATCACACCAAAAACTATTGCACCTAAGAGCCCAGATGTGGTAGATGCAGTTTGCCTCATTGGACTGGTTCCAGTCAATGCCAGGCAAAGACCTATGATGACCTGGTGTGCGTTAATTGCCAAGGAAAACATAAGGAAACTTACAAGGGCTGCAGAATTTACGTCCAGCGGCTCAAAAGCCGAAAAACTGGGATCAACATTACTCCCATGACCCGCGTAGAACACCCACCGCCCATGCGCAACATCAAACAACAAGCTATACCAACCTCAATCGTGCGGCAGGGCCTATCGTATGCAGATGCGTCTAGAAGTGGACAACAGAGCACACGACCTGACGGCAAATACTCCCAACAGCGAAATGCTTTCTCAAACGCAAGGTTCCAGACTTTTCCGAATGCTGCGTTTGCTCCTGTAACAAACGCAGGCGAACCTCAACTTCCTAACCAAACGGTAATTGATGGCTCCCTCGCACAAATCATCATCTCAATGCAGCAGACCATTGCTGGTCTACAAAAAACCATCGCTGAGCTATTTGAGGAGATCAAAGAACTCCCAGGTTCTAAGTCGTTGACGCACCGCAATTAATGACTTGTGAACTGCGCCTCGGAGCCTGGAACGCTCGTAGCATTATCCCAAATGCTAATGAACTTAAGGTGTATCTCAGCAAGCACGAAATTGATGTTATGCTTATTTCAGAGACACTCCTACACGTCGGATCCTACCTCAATATGATAGGTTACAGATGCTATCGAGCAGATAACCCAGGAGGTCGCCCCAGAGGAGGAGCTTGTATCCTAATTATGCAGGGATGCACTATCACCTGCATTCGATCACAACGAATCACCTACAAATTTTTTTGTTTTTTTTTTTTTTTACTCTGCTTTTATTTATTGGATCCTCTTAAATAAGAGCTAACCATAAGTTTAAAAATCTCAACTAATACAATTTTTTTTTCCCAAACAGTCGTTTTAATTAATCCAACTGTTTCGTGATTAAGCGTCCCTAAAGATTTCTTCGCTGGGTTGGTAGGTCCCTTCGTCGGAAACGGGAACGACTGCTGAGCTGGGTTAGATTTCTCGCTAGGTGGTTGGGGTGCGAGGAAAGCTTGCCATGATATTTTTTCGTAAGCTCTTTGATTTCATTGGTGACTGTTGGAATATTTAAATCTCTTTGGATGTTATCGTTTCGAACATACCACGGTGCCCCAGTGATAGTTCTCAGGATCTTTGTCTGTGCTCGCTGTATGATGTCAATATTGCTGTTGCTGGCGTTGCCCCATAGCTGTGCGCCGTAGGTCCAGATGGGTTTCAGTACTGCATTGTAAAGTAAGACCTTGTGGTCCAAGCTGAGCGGAGAGCCAGCGTTGATGAGCCAGTGTAAGTTGTTCGCTTTGAGCTTAAGATGAATTTATTTCGCTTCAATGTGTCTGCGCCATGTAAGTCTTCTATCGAGGTGTACTCCTAGGTACGTTACCTCATCTGCTTTCGGGAGTGGTATGTTGTTCATCAAAAGTGGTGGGCAATCTTGTCTGTTCAGCGTAAATGTCACGTGCTTGCATTTTTCCTCGTTGACTTTTATTCGCCAGTCAGAGAGCCACTTCTCAGTGGCTATGAGGTGCAATGCCAGCTGTGCTGTAGCTTGGATTGGGGACCTTGAACGGCTAAGGATAGCTGTATCGTCGGCAAACGTGGACACTGTTAGCCGACTATTTGTAGGAATGTCAGCGGTATAGATGAGGTATAAAGTTGGCCCAAGAACGCTGCCTTGGGGGACTCCAGCCTTAATTTCGTGGTCAGTGGAAGTATCAGTGTTGCACCGCACTGCAAACTTTCTGTCATATAGGTATGACTTTAGAAGTTTGTGTGTGCTTTCGGGTAGAGCTGTTTTAACTTTAAACATTAGGCCGTCTAGCCAGACTCTGTCGAATGCTTGGGATACGTCTAGAAATACGGCTGTACAGTATTCTCGATTTTCAAATGCAGTTCTTATCTCCGCTGTTATTCGATTCACCTGTTCAATGTTCCCTTGCTTTTGCGAAAGCCAAATTGGTGGGCTGGGATTATATTGTGGGCTCTCAGGTGTGGATTCAGTCGGATTAGCAGGCATTTTTCGAATAGTTTCGATATACATGAGAGTAGACTTATTGGTCTGTAGGATGAGGGAACTGTGTGGTCCTTACCAGGCTTCGGAATCATTATGATAATCGATCTCTTCCATCGTTGTGGAAAGTAGCCAAGTTTTGTGATGGCATTAAAGAGCTGCGTTAGGTAGCCAACTGCAGAATGTGGCAGCTCGATGATCATTTCCGGGGTAATAAGGTCGTAGCCGGGGGATTTTTTCGGGCTGATATTTTCTTTAATTATGTTAGATATTTCTTTTGGACGAAACACAATTGGGGTGTGTTGCTGGTTGCAGTTTGCGTTTGAAGTCGGTAGCGCAAATGTGCTAGTAGCCTCGTTTGGCGTAAATACATTTTGTGGGTAAAGGCAAATGTGGTGGCTCTGTCTGCATCACTACGTGCCCAGCCGCCTGAGGAATTCCTTATGGGCAAAACGGTTTCAGTCGGTGGGCGAAGGGTTGGGTGGGCTCTCCACAGTGACTTATGTTTAATACCTGTTGGTGAAAGTTGCTCTATATCAGGTTCAGTATTGAGTTTTGGGTTTAGCTCAATGTGTGAACTTATATATATTTTATACCTGAGCCAGTTCGTTTTGTGCGAAGTCAGTCTGTAGGGTGGTTTTACGTTTTCTGCGTACCGGCTGAGATGAATTAGCACAGGCGAGTGATCAGATGACAGATCTGGTAGACATTCAGCTCTAACGAAACTGCGAGGAATATTTTTCGTGACTGCGAAGTCAATCAAGTCAGGCAGCTTATTGAGGTCTGATGGCCAGTATGTGGGACTCCTAGGGGAAACATGATCAAGTTTATTAGTGGCTTTAATTAAAGCCTTATAAAACTGTTTTCCTTTTGGATTCACAAGGCGCGATCCCCAGTGAGTATGTTTAGCATTGTAGTCGCCTTCTGCAATGAAGTGTGGTCCTAGTGCATGGAAGAATTCCTGGAATTGGTCTTCCAATATTGTGAAACGAGGGGGGCAGTATACGGCCGCTAGTGTGAGGTGAGTGTTGTTCTCCAGCTGTATGTTGATAGATGTGGCCTGTAGATAAATTTCAGCAAACTCTTTGTAAAAGTGGTGCTTCATACGGTTCCTAATTAGAATGCCGGTCCCACCGTGTGCTTTACCATCGGGGTGATTTGTACCATAGAAGTTGTAATCTCTTATTTGAAAGATGTATTTGCTTGTAAGATGAGTCTCCGAAAGAAGCATTACGACGATATGCTTCTCATGTAGGAATTGAGCTAGCTCAAGTTTGCGCTGTGAGACGCCATTGGCGTTCCACGTAGCTATGCGTAAGGTAGCCATTATTTATTTTGATTGTAGGGAGACAAGCATTTGTATCAATAGGTTTTGATTGGTGGTTCATGCTCTGTTGTAAGGCTTGGATCATAGCTTCAGTTTTCGTTTCTTGCTGCTCGGATGGCCTATAGTTTTGTGGTGTGTCCAATTTTGTGTGTTCTTCATGTGAGGTTTGAGAGTTTTGGGCGCTTGGGAAGTGTCCCAGTCGAAGAGCAGAGTTGAAAATTAGTACAAGGAATAACAAAGCTCTGTGGGGCATCAGCTTAATGGAGCGGTTGTCGATGTGATCCGCACCAGGAGCCTTGTTATTGCGAAGGGATTTGATATCATCTTCCAATTCCGTGAGTTTAATAGGCTTTACAGGAAGAGCCATCTGCAATGGGGCTTCTAAGGATTCAGCAACCAGTTGTACTCGTCTTGGCGATGCTGTCTCGAACGGCTGGAATCTTTCCTCCAGGTTTCTGGCAAACGCTTCAGCTCTGTCCTGAGGTGATTTTGCCCAAGTGCCATCTGGGTTACGAACTGGAAACTTTGGAGCAACTTGTCTCTTGAATCTCTTCGTGAGCTTCCAGAGCGCGAATTTTGAGTTTTCATCGGCAGTAGCTTTCCCGAGGAACGCGTCAGTTGCTTTTTTTCAGGTTGGCCAGTACTTTTCTTTTCACCTATAAATGGCGATGGTAAAAATTTCCACTAATTTGGGCGAAATTACGGTGTCAGCTGTGTACCTTCCTCCAGGCCTGCCTTGGATTTCCTCTGAGTTTGATAATCTCCTTGGTCAACATGGTCAAAAGTTTATCATTGGAGGTGATTTTAACGCTAAGCATCGTCTCTGGGGTAGTATAAGAGCGAATGCTCGAGGCTCAGCACTTCACGATGTTATTTCCGGCAGCTCAACTCAAGTTCTGGCTACAGGCAGACCCACTCACTACCCGTATAACACGAGGAATGTACCTTCATGAATCCACTTCTTCTTGTACAAAAGTATAGCTAACAGTCTACTATCAGTACGCGAAGAGTATGACCTATCTTCTGACCACTTGCCGCTGATCGCTTCACTAACAACGTCACCTCATGGTACCGCCCCTATTAGGATGCTCGTTCCACCTGTTGCGAATATAAGGCTGTTTCAGTACGAACTTAACAATGCCTTTAACCTCAATACAGAGATAAATACAGCAGACGATATCGAGAAAGCGGTTGAAAGTTTTATGAAGAAGATCAAAGATGCAGCTCAAATTGCAGCTCCTGGCGGCGCAGTTCACCTACGCAACGTGCGTAGCACCATCGCTCTCTCTCCGGAAGCAGTAGGACTCAGTTAACTCTCAAGAAACGTCTCCGGCGTGAGTTCATCAGGACCAATGGCCCAATAATTGACAGACTGTACCGAAGGATATCAAATCGGGTGAGAAAAGTACTGGCCAACCTGAAAAGAGAAGCAACTGACGCGTTCCTCGGGAAAGCTACTGCCGATGAAAACTCAAAATTCGCGCTAGTACAACTGGTTGCTGAATCCCTAGAAGCCCCATTGCAGATGGCTCTTCCTGTAAAGCCTATTAAACTCACGGAATTGGAAGATGATATCAAATCCCTTCGCAATAACAAGGCTCCTGGTGCGGATCACATCGACAACCGCTCCATTAAGCTGATGCCCCACAGAGCTCTGTTATTCCTTGTACTAATTTTCAACTCTGCTCTTCCACTGGGACACTTCCCAAGCGCCTGGAAGAAGGCGAATATCATTATGCTCCATAAAAGTGGGAAGCCAGCAGAGGAATTAGACTCCTATCACCCAATAAGCCTGCTTCCAGCATTTGGCAAATTACTTGAGAGGTGCATCCTGAGAAGATTGCTCGAGTCCCGAAAGGTCCAGAAAGCGATTCCAAAGTTTCAGTTTGGTTTTAGACTCAGGCATGGCACACCTGAACAGCTACAACGCGTAGTAAACTTTGTACTGGAAGGTTTCCGTGGAAAGGAGTACGTCGTTGGAGCTTTTCTGGACATCCAGCAGGCTTTCGACAGAGTGTGGCATGAAGGACTTCTGCACAAGCTTAAAAGCCTACTAAATCCTCAACTCTTTTTGATAATAAAAAGCTTCCTCCACGAGCGATCCTTTAGAGTAGTATAGGACGAACTGTCCTCCCAAACAAAAAGAGTCAGAGCAGGTGTACCCCAGGGAAGTGTGTTAGGTCCAACACTATATAGCCTGTATACGCACGACATGCCCTCAGCTGACAACATATCGCTTACAGATCCCAATGACCTGCTAGTTGCCACTCTTGCTGATGACACTGCAGTCCTGGCCAGAGATACTTGCGTCTATACAGCCACTGATACGCTTCAGCTTTATCTAACAAAATTTGAGAACTGGGCCGTTCGCTGGAACATTGCAGTCAATCCGGAAAAATGTGTTTCCGTGACGTACACCCTGAGAAAAGACACATCACCGGGTGTGTTCCTCACACAATCGAACGCCCACAAATATCTCGGTGTCACTCTGGATAAGCGACTTACATTTCAACGCCATGTAACGGATGTAACTCGGCGGATCAAAACAAAGGCGAACAGCATGGCTTGGCTCCTTAGGCCTGGAAACAAACTTTCAGTTTCCAACAACGCCAAAATTTATAAGGTTGTCTTGGCTCCTATTTGGAAATATGGCATCCAAGTGTATGGCATCGCCGCAAAGTCGCACCTCAACAAAATTCGTGTGGCTCAGTCGCAAATCTTGCGTAAACTATCTGGAGCGGCTTGGTACATCAAGACAAAGACTTTGAAAAAGAGCTGAAGGTACCAAGGATTGGCGATGTCATAAACAAACATGCAACCGCGTACGTTAATAAATTGGGAATCCACCCAAACCAGTTGGCTCGAAAACTCTTGATGAGGAGACGTGTATTGGGACTGAGGGCGAGAAGGAGGCTCCTGCGCATTCACCCAACAGATCTGCCGAGAAGATATATAATTGATTAAATTAATTCATGCCTCTAGACTAACTAATTAAGTAGGTTTAAGTATGTAAATATGTAAATACTCAATAGAAATTATGATACTCTGCAGTATAAGTTCTTACAAACAGTAACAGTGAACTGCAATGTAAATAAATACAATTTTTATAAAAAAAAAGAAAAAAAAAAAAGATATACGGTCTGTCGTTGAACTCAGCTCCGACCACCTACCGCTAATAATCACGATGAAAGCAGCCGCTTTGGCATACCCGACGTCGAAGAGGCTGATAACCAAAGACAACTTGAGAGATCTCTGCACCTCGATATTGAGATCAACTCTGGGGATGATTTGGAAGACGCCGTAAATTGTTCACCAGCAAAGTCAAGGCAGCAGAAAAAATGGCAGCACACACTCCGCTCCGGAAGCCCGCAGAATCAGGTATCCCGATCACCAACGCGATCCAGCTTCTAATTCATGAAAAGAGACGCCTACGCACAATGCGGATAAGGTCTCGACACCCCCTCGACAAAACAGCGTAGAATAGAGCACAGAGCGAACTTCAATGGGCACTGGCAGATCACAAAACTGGATGGTTCAATGCGAGACTGGCGAACACTGGTACTGATAATGACGCGACGCACTCACTTTGGAAGGCCACACGCGCCATCAAAAGGAGGTGCACCATGAAGGCGCCGCTTCTAGACAGCAACGGGACATGGTGTCGGACGGACTTGCAGCAAGCTGAGGTTTTTGCTGGGCACCTTACTAAATGTTTTCAGCCATTTGAACTAGCGAGCTCGGAGCAAGTAAGCGAAACGCATGCCAAGCTGTCTCAAGCGCTCCTGCCTATTAGGCCTTTTGCCCCCGGTGAGATATCCGAACTTATTGGTCGCTTAAATATCAGCAGAGCACCTGGCCACGATACTATAAGCAACGCCACACTAAAGGCATTACCAAGTCACGCAATTCTCTACATAGCGTTGTTGTTCAACGCCATGGTGAGATTGCAATGCTTCCCTGCACACTGGAGGCTCGTATTAATAACTATGATGCACAAACCGGGCAAGTCGGCAATGGACCCCGCATCCTATCAGCCGATCAGTCACCTCCCTTCGATTTCAATGTTGTTTGAGAGACTGATTGCTGCCCGGATTGTTAGAATTATGGACACTCAGGGGATTACTCCTGAGCACCAGTTCGGGTTCCGAGCTGGTCATTGTACGTACTGACGGCATTTGACCGGATCCAATTCTGCAATCCCCTCTTCTTGGACATCAAGAAAGCGTTCGACCGAGTTTGGCACACAGGTTTACTGGTCAAAATTAAAAGACTTCCTGCCCCATATTTCCACCTACTAAGGTCATACCTTTAGGGAAGGCAATTCGCGGTTCGGTTCCATTTGGCCATCTCTGCTAAATACGAAGTGAAGGCTGGTGTCCCACAGGGTAGTGTTCTGGGACCGCTCCTGTACTGCCTTTACAGTAGTGATATGCCGCAACCAGACAATCCGTCTACCATCCTGGCCACGTTTGCTGACGACGTCTGTATCACCCAAAGATCCAGCAGTTTGCAACAACGTTCGCGCAATGGGCGAAGCGTTGGAACATCGGCATAAATAGCGATAAAACCGCCAATGTTTGTTTTTGCTTATTAAGGAAAACCCCGCCTGCTATGGACATAGAAGGAAGGCCTGTCCTACAGACCAACTGTACTAAATACCGTGGTCTTACATTGGATCGCAGACTCACCTTCGCCAAGCACATCACCGCCATTAGAACCTGCATACGAAATGCAATGAACAAACATTTTTGGTTGTTAAGACCAAGAAGCAAACTGTCATTTGCTAATTAGGTGACCATCTACAAGCAAATTATCGCGCCGATTTGGAGGTATGGGTGCCAAATATGGGGATTAGCTTGTGACAGCCAAATCAAAAGAGTACAGACGGCCCAAAACAAACAACTCAGATTGATCACCGGATGCGAGTGGTACATTCGCAGCTCGTCCCTGCACAAAGATCTCAAGCTACCCACAGTCTTTGACGAGATTAATAACCACTCCAACCGCTACAATTTAAGACTACAGGGGCACAGGAACACACTGGCACAACGACTTGCCTCTGGGACGTTGCTAACGAGGCTGAAAAGGCGTCAGCCGAGGGACCTAATAACACGAACCCGTAGGGGTCGATTCCGTAGATGACTTTAAATTAGTATTTAGTAAAATTATTGTATAATTAATTTTCAAGTTTTAAGCTAGGCAAGTGTCTAGCCGGCGCCCTAGCGCCCTTTCGACTGAAATAACAGAAAGCAAGGCTATAAAGAGGTCGCTGGTGACCCCGGTTGCCCTAATTAATATTTTCCAAAAAAAAAAAAACAATTTTTCAATGACTGCTGCCGGTTTCAATTTAAATAGGAGCCACAGCAGTTTTATAATTTTTTGAACACTAAGCGTAAACAACTCCCCCCCTAATTTCGTTTGAAATGTTATCGGCGACTACTGATCAGGGTATTGCCGATCTACTCGCAACATTCTTTGAAAAAAAGTATTCAAAAATATTCACGCAGCCAATCTTATTTGCAGACCATTTTTCTGCAAAAGCAGTTTGATCTCGGACCTTCTGAAGGTAAAACGACTCTATTCGCCAGTTCCAGATGGAGTTCCAGGATTTGTGCTGAAGAACTGCGACAAGCGATTGCGAAAACCTCTTCTGAAACTTTTCTCCCCATCTCAGGAAACTTTGATCTTCCCCATATGTGGATGGAGTCTTTCATAATTTCCTTACATAAAAAAGGTAGATGCTACCAATTATTGAGGCGTCTCCAAATTGTCAGCATACGAGGTGTGTTCAAAAAATATTGTGTTTTTTTTTCAAAAATTATTTATTTATTCATGAATATCTATTTTGTCCCCTTCAAACTAATCCCTATAAGATATTTTGCACTTGTGCCAACGGTTTTCCCAATCTTCGAAGCACTTCAAAAAATCAATCAAACATTTTTTTTTATCTTGTTTAGCTCCTCCTTCGATGCCGTCTTTATCTCATCAATCGTACCGTAACGTAGTCCTTTCATGGGCCTCTTCAGTTTGGGAAACAAGAAAAAGTCACAGGGGGGAAGATCTGGGGAATACGGCGGCTGCTTCATCATTAGTGTGTTGTTTTTGGCCAAAAAGACGCGCACAAGCAACGATGTATGAGCAGGGGCGTTATCGTGGTGCAAAAGCCAACTTTTGTTCTTCCACAAATCCGGGCGTTTCTGGCGGATTGCTTCACGCAAATTGCGCATAACTTGCAAGTATTGACCGTTCTACCCTGTGGTAAGAGAACTCATGATGCACCACGCCACTGCTATCAAAAAAAACTGTCAGCAAAACTTTCACATTCGACCGAACTTGGCGCGCTTTTTTCGGTCTTGGATCGTGCGGCAGCTTCCATTGAGATGATTGAGCTTTGGTTTCCACGTCATAACCATAAACCCACGATTCGTCACCAGTTATGACCCTCTGGAGCAAATGTGGGTCGTCGCGGACAGAGTCCAACATCTCTTTAGCAATGTTCATGCGATGCTGTTTTTGGTCGCAATTGAGCAATTTTGGTACGAAAGACGATCCAAAACACGTGCAAGCAAAGCAGCTGTCAACAATTAAGTTAACAGTAAGAATGGCCGAGCTTGTCGGCATAAGTGACAGACATAAGTACCAACATAGCGCCACAAAAAAATCGAAATTCGATTATACTTAACCCCCGAAAATTCAAAACCTCGTTATACATCACTTCTGCAGTTCAATTATTTCTCCATGCCAACATGGTTTTACACAGTGTCCCTCCACCACTACAAACCTCTTGGGGCTGACATCCTTTATCTTGGTCGGTTATTTTTGACTATTTTTTATTAAGGACTTAGCCGCTGCTCTTACGAACTCCCTGGTACTTATGTACGCAGAAAAGGTTTAGTTTCGTTTGTTAATATAAATCCTCTTCTGCCCAATGTAGACTTCAGTCTGATTTGGAAAATTTTCAAATCAAAAAGTCGTACTGTTGATCAATTGTGGAATTACATTAAAAGTGCAGAAAACTTTTGTAAACGCCCTGTAAATCAGTCGAAGATGCAGTACAACTGCGAAGTTATATTAGGATTTGACTTATAAAGTTGTATTAACAGCTGATGAAAATGGCTTTAAGTTTTACGACACTTAACAAAAAGATAAATCAGAAAATGAATATCAGCTGGTCTTTAACATGAAGGAGGATTCGAACTTCATTTTACCCCCTCAAAAATATAAGTCTGTTAAAATAATTATCGAATGTAGTTACAAGTCGCCAGGAAAAGAGGCGAAAGTACCCAGCCACGATGCTCATGACAACGATGAATAAGATGAGATGACTGTCAAAACCTATGCGGTCTGACGGGAGTCTCATGCGACCTACCGGCGGCGTAGAGGTACCCGCTCGATTGACAGGTGCACGGCGAAGGCGCGGCTT
The DNA here is from genome assembly GCA_018150545.1 of Drosophila ercepeae. NCBI lineage: Eukaryota > Metazoa > Arthropoda > Insecta > Diptera > Drosophilidae > Drosophila > Drosophila ercepeae. The sequence continues at coordinate 263,905 of JAECWL010000071.1, read as the reverse complement.
AAGGAATCTTAAGCTCAATTTTCTCCCTTTGAACATGCAACTGGCCACTAAATTATAGGATTTTATTCCTTCAGTTTCGTAAGCCTTATCTTTTTGATAGAGTGGAACTGATGGACTCAACAATGACACGTAGAGTTTGTAGAGATGCCACATAACTGCCCAGTTAAGTTAGAATCCGAGAATCCTCCGTTGTGCTTGGACGGCTAAACCAGCTTGTCAAAAGCTCTAGAGGAAGGAGATTGACAAGTTGTATCAATCGCCCTTGGAAGGGGACTGCAGCACGGATGCAAACCACCTAATGGAACGGTGAAAATCGAGGACTGGTGATCTCCATGTAATTAAGCTTCTCCAGCTTATCCTGGATGATTTCGAAATCCGTAGACATTTTGGATGCCCTCTCGAGTAAACTGCACAGGGTCACATCCTCTATTCTGGCAACTAAGCCCGCAGTTTTGTGTAGCTCCATCACCTTCTCCAAGAACTCATCGGTCCTTCCTCCAAGGTATTCCTGGCGGTCCACTGAGACGGTTAATCCTGAATCCGCTCCAGTCTCCATTCCACCGTAGAGTAAGAGCACAACGATCAAAAAAGATGAACGGCAAGTAATTCAACGAGATAAACGATAGAGAACTTGCTTTAACTTCACAACTAAAAACTTCGGAATTCATTACATCTCTGGGAAAACTTGCCAAATTAAATTTATGAGAGTCCGACCAGGATATGCCAGGACTATAACGTCGTGGTCACCAATGTTGAGCTACTTGCGTTTGAATTAAGAAATCAATGCGTATAATTATTAATGTTTATTTTTGATTGCGATGTTAGAAGTCAAAACAGGGTGGGGGTCTCAGGCAATGGTCTGATCAGCGCGAGCTTATATAAATAAGTGAACAGCCTCCAGGTAAGGCCAACTTCAAAATTGGACCACAATGAAAGTGCTGGGTGCACATGCGTAAAGATTTAAGAGAAAGGACAAATGCATGCCGAAACACCGGACAGAAAAGACTGTAGAGAGATAGAGAAATGCGTTAGCCGACGAAAAATGCCCAAATCGAAGCTGCTAAGGCAAATATTATAAGCAAAAGATGAATTATTGAATTAGAAGTTATAAAGAGGTGAAGAGGTATGAAGTGGTGAAATATAAGGAAATTTGCCGCTAGGACAAGACGAAACAGTTGACCTTTTAGCTTAGCTTTCAGCAGGATACTTTGAATACACAAGGGCGGTTCAGATAAGTTCGAGGGTGAAGATGAGAAATGGGTTTAATTCGTTTAACGTTTGTAACTGACTATATTGGGAAACATGAAAGGTCTTATATACTATTGTAATGTAATGAAATGTATTCTGATTGGTAAATATTTTTATTGTGTCGTACTGAATTGAACAGTAATTGGTTAATGTTATTATTGTAGCGTAGTAAAGTTTGAAAACTGGGCATACATTAACTTTTTTGAACTTATGCTGGCACCTGCATTGGTGCATTGTACCACACTTGGAGCTGGGTCCCACGGTTAGTTACTAAAAAAAATTCTATTTAACAAAATATAGCCAAATATGTTTTTTAATGAGAGATTATTTAATTCACTCTTTTTCAGTAATATATGACACATATATTTTTCTCTTTCTAATTTTTTTTGTAACCTTAATAAGCAATACCTATTGAAATAAGGAGCGAAAAAAAGGCAGAGGACCGGGTATCATATGGTAGAGAACACGTCTATAGACGTACTCTTTTTTTTTTTTAAACAAATTTTGGTTATCACATTTTGTGAATAAATTGTACTTACTTGTGTATCCTTATACATTGATCATGGTGACCTTGGGTGGCAATCATTACATCAGCCTCATCTAATACGAACACGGTAATTTTTTTCATATCAAAGAGTCGAAATTTCAGTCCCCAATCTAACAATTTCCCAGGTGTTCCAATTAAGATATGTTCTGAAATTCTTTTATTACGGTCAACTAAAATAAAAGCAGCGATTTAAAGAACATACTATATTATTTAAGGATTTTGAAACCAACCTTCCTCGCCACGAACCGCAAATCTTAGTTTTATCTCTGGACAAAATTGACCCATTCGGGCAGCCACTTCACCAGTTTGAATAGCCAATTCGTATGTGGGAGACAAGCATAGAACCTAGAAATGAATTATATCAAAGTTTTGTGTCAAACAGAAAAATAAATATTTTTATTAACTCTTATGAATATTGAAGGGACTTTTGAAACTCCTTGTACTCTTGTATATAAGAAATGTTTTATTAATTGTAAAGCGTAGCATCCTTTTGCAGAGAATTATAATTTTGTCGAAAAGACTTGATAACATCGTAAAAAAATCGGATTCGATATAAGCAAGTTCATCTGAAAGTCAATCTGGTTATTCGTTTGTTTCTACGCATACTAGTCTCTGGCCTCTAAAATTTTGAATGCTTTTCACGATTTTTTAGGCAACTATATATAACTATACTAAATATAACTAACTATACCAAAAATAAGTATTTATTCAATTATTAAAAAAATTGAATCAGCTATTCCCGAGACATCAGTAGGAGCCTTCTACCAATGTCTCCCTTAATGGCAAACTATGTTATACCCTTGCAAAAGAGTATTATAATTTTGTCCAGAAAATGTGTAACGCATTAAAGGAAGCATCTCTGACCCCACAAAGTATATATATTCTTGATCAGCATTAACAGCCGGGTCGATATAGGCATGTCTGTCTGTCCGTCTGTTCTATGCAAAAAATAGACAGTAGTTTTAAAGCTGGCGTTTTGAAATTTTTACCAGATCATTATTTTTGTTGCACGCAGATCAAGTTTAAGAATCGGTCGGATCGGACCCCTATATCATATAGCTACCATACAAACGACCGATATGAAAACAAGTTTTTGTATGGGAAACTTTTTTGTTTTCCAAGCTAATGCGACTAATGCGACTGATCCGGATCGGACCACTATATCATATAGCTGCCATACAAACGACCGATATGAAAACAAGTCTTTGTATGGAAAACTTTTTTGTTTTCAAGGCAAGCCGAAGATAACTTTTCTCACTTGTTTTAAAACAATTTACGATAAACCAAAATTATTATACCTGTCGAAAGATATTCTTCGAGTTAAATAGTTTATCCTAAATGATAATTAGGGTAAATGTACAAAAAATATGATTCCATAATTCGGGATATTCGGGATAATGGCAAGCCATAAGACAAATATGTTTTTTAAATTCTATTCTACTCTTGAAAACGCTACTCAACCGTGTCGATCTGTCATTTTGAATCTTATTCAAGATTAAAATTTTTACACTGTTCCCAAAAAAAATGCTCTAGTTTGACAATTTGTCTCTTTGTGTCATTGTATATCAATACAGAAAAAAAAACTATGGATGTTTGTTACTCATAGGTGAACAACTTGCTCTTCTAATTTTAAAAATATTTAAATCTTAAATACCATATTTAAAAAAACTTTGGAAAATAAAAATTTGACTTTAATAGCTGTAGAGTCATCCATTCAAGTAAGTACAGGATAAAGGATACAGACTCTTTCTTCAACCTCAAAGCTGGGCAGATAAGTGTCAAGCAGTAGTGAGCACGAGCAAAGCCTACTTTCAGTTTAAGGGTTTAGAAGCAGTAAGTCTTAATAGTGAAATCCAAGTCTAGTATTCAAAAGGCGAGTGTGTGCAGAAAATAAACTCGCCTGAGCTCTCGTATGAGAATGACGCGTTTTCTTTTTCGGTTCACCTATATCTGCACCACTTCAACAAAGATCCCCACTGAGTTGCTTATATGGACAAGTCCACTGTTGTGGAATTATTCTTTTTATTCTGCGAGTGCAGAAAGTGCAAACAAAGTGATTTAATTGACTGTGTCATTCATATTAAATCATCATCACCAATTTTTTTTTCTCCGCGCCTGCTCTCTTGTAGCCCGCGTGGCGATCAGCTGTTAAAGCTTAAGCTTTAATCTCGATCGGCCGATATTTCTCTTGTCTGGTCTACAACTTTACCCGGTTTCAGAACCTGCTCTGCAAATGTACTTCTGGCAATTCTTCAACTTTATCAAATAAAGTTTAAAGTAATAGAAAACCTGGATAATCCATTGCCAAAAAAATCAATTGAATTCGACGCAATGAAGGCAATTGCAGGATTCGGCTCATCAGAACTGTGCGCTAGTACGCAAGCTCAATTAGATAATGGCGGGCCAGTCATCTCCGGCCCATGGGATCTCACACCTGTTACTGTGGCCCGTCACTTCCATGAACATGGCACACTCTTTCACCACCACCAGCTACCTGAGGATCGACCCTTCCACATTGTCATGCAAAATATTCACCACGGTGTCTCATCGGAAGACATTACCGAATGCCTGCAGAAAGAAGGCCACTACGTCCTCCGCATTTACACCCCTCATAACAAAAGAACGAAACTCCCACTGAACATGAGATTCATCGACCTTAAAAAGGACGAAAGTAACAACCTCATAAAAAATATCTCTTCTGTCATCTCTGCAGACATAAAGTTAACTGGGAGAAGCCGCGGAGGCAGTCTGAGCCTGTTCAATGCCTCAGGTGCCAGGAATATAGGCACACCAAGGCATACTGCACTAGACATCGTATATGCCGGCATAGTCCTGCATCATATATGAATGCAAACATTTTTCAGGGTGTAATTGTCTGTATCTCGATTAAGATTAAGCGTTTTTTTTAATAAATTTTATATAAAATTATAAATGTAAATATTATTAAAATATTATTAAATTTATACAATCTGCAGGCTGTTAAGCGTTTTCCGAAGTGTTCTGGGTTTCTCTGACATTTATTTAATTTTGCATGCCCTCTATTATTATTTTTATATTTTCCATTACAACCATTCGTGTTATTTTTTTCGCGCGGCACCCACTGCATAACGTACAGCTCACTTTCCGCCCAACCGACCGAGGGGCGCTGCCGTTTATCGCACGGCTCGGAACGCGGGGATAGACCCGAAAGAATAAAGTATAGAAAAGATTGCGACGATGAAGTGAAATGCGTTACTTGCTCTGAAATGTAGGTGAGAATTGAGGATTTAATAGAAGAGGAAATGCAGAGTGAAGTGATAGAATATAGGTCGTTGTAGTTAGAACATTAAACCCTAAAAGGCTCGTTCTGGTCATATGTAGATATACAACAACTTAGGAACACAGGACTAAAATTTCTAGTTCGTCTATTTTGAATGCTAATAAGGATATTAAGTTTACTCAAAAGGAGTGAGTGGTTGACAGAGTCAAATGAATGCTTTACTAAAGTCCGTATAGATGACATCTGTTTGAAGGCCTTTAAGGAAGCCATCTATGATAAAGAAAGTCAGCTCCAAGAGGTTTGTGGTGGTGGAGCGACGCTTTATGAAACCGCTTTTATGGCATGGAGAAATAATTGAACTGCAGAGATGTTGAAGTTGAGATGTTACCAATTTTTCAAAAGGCTTTGGAATTGTTGACAATTTAGAGATTCATCTATAGTTTGTAGCATCCGTTTTTTTTCCTTTTTTTGTGTAGGGGAATTATGAGGGAGTTTTAGAAGAGGTCTGCACAATGGCTGAGCGCAGTTTTTCACAGCCACGAACACCATCAGGACCTGGCGAATAGACTGGTTGGTTTCACCCTCAGAAGATCCGATAACCCAGTGCGTTCGGAGAAAGTTGGTCTGAAAATAAGATTGGCTGATTGTTGTTGTATGAATAAGGCTGATCCATAATTGTAGGAAATGAGTACGTTGTTTGAAAAACGTTGCGAATAGATCGGCAATACCCTGATCAGTAGTCGCATATACATTTTCAAACGAAATTAGGGGAGGAGAAGATACCTCCTTACGCTTAGTGTTAACAAAATTATAAAACTGCTTCGGATCCTGTGTAAACTGGATCCGACAGGGGTATATGTATATAATTTTTATAACACTCAGCGTTATGCACGACGAAATTTCACCGAGCTACTAAGTATCTTGAGAAAGTTACATTACAAAAAAGCATGAAAAGAAAAAACGCAAAGCCATCTTCACCCATCGCAAGTATTAAGAGACTAGAGAAGCTGACCTTCCAAGCTTTAGCAACAGGTTCGCGCTACTTGACATGGAAGTAGAAGCTGAAGACACTGCAGAGAATCAACAGGACGAAATAACTGTTGAAAGCAACGACCCTGCCCAGCCCGAACAAGTAAGAAAAATGGAAAAGCCACCTCAAATTGTTATCCCAGACTGCAGTATAAATGACCTCTTTGAGTTCATAGGGGAGGTCACTAATGTGAACAATGTAGTCACCAAGAGCAACCTAGGAACCACCAGAATTTTCCCCAACGATAGTGACACCTACAGGGCTATTGTTGACCATCTGGACAGACATTGTGTGGAGTTCCACACATACCAAATGCAGACAGAAAAGCCGCATCGAATTGTTGTCAAGGGCCTACACCATAGCACTCTAAACAAGGATATCAAAGATAGTCTGCAAAAGTACGGCTTTGAGGTACTCCACATTCATAATCCTGCATCCAGGGCTAACAGGGAATAGAAGCTTAATCTCTTCTTTATCAACATCAAACCGTGCGCTACGATAAATGACGTCTTCAAAATCACAATCCTCTGCAGACAAAAGGTGAGGGTGGAGCGAATGAGAAAAGCCACAGACGTCGCACAGTGCAAACGGTGCCAGCGGTACGGCCACACTGCCAAATACTGCCGCCGGCACCCAAATTGCGCCAGGTGTGGAGAAGATCATGCCACTACACAATGTGGACGCTCCCCCGAAGCGCAGCCTACCTGCATCCACTGTGGAGGAGACCACATGGCCAGCTATAAAGGTTGTGAATGGTAACAAAACTATCTTCGCCAGTCAATGGGAACTACCAAGAGCGCGAAAAATGAACCAGGTCGAATCGCTTCTCTGTAATGTCCCATGTAGACAATTCTTATCCCACTACAAATGGTATAGACCCGCAACAGTTTCCTACCTTGCAAACGGGCTGTAACATGAACGCTAGAAAATCACCATTGCGTCACAATTTTCAACAACCGCAATTACTACAGCAGCGGCCAAAGCAACAACATATAACACAACAGCAACCGTCATACAGTGCTAATGGCAATACAGGGCTGTCCTACGCTGCAGTAGCAAAAGGAAATTCTAAACCAGGCAACGTTGGAGTTGCTCAGCGCCGTCTAGATATTATACAGACGCAACATTCACTGCAACAACGAGAAGACAGTAATCAACATCACAGATTTCTTGATGTAGAATCGCTTCTGGACCAACAACAACAATTTCAGCTCCAACAACAGCAGCAACAGCAATTTCTAATGTGGCATCAACAGCAACAACAGGAACAGTAAAATCAAAATAAACAAGCCAACCAGCGATTGTACATCAAGAAATTTGTGATGTCTTAGATAAGCTTGAAAATATCGTACTTAAATTGGCTAATAATATAAAACAATGGGCTGGAGCTAATCACCAGTCTCATGACAACGTTTCGGCCTCGCAATGAACCACTTTAAGGTTCTTATATGGAATGTCAATGGCATTTCATGCAAAGCCAGAGAAATTGAGCGCACAACAACAGCGTCGATATTCTTCTCTTAAATTAGATTAGGCTTAACCGAGGAGAACAGTGAAGATATATGGATATACGTTCTATCCTGCGTACAAACCATCGCGTAATAATCACGGCGTCGGAGGAGCGGCGGTACAGATGTCATCAGTTATGGTGACAACTGGTCTTGGTGACATGGAGTTCAGTGACATTTCATCTACTCCGTGCCTGCGGACAAAGATACTTTGTAGGTGGTGACTGGAATGCGCGACACTGGCTGTGGGGTGATAGATTCAACTCACCCAGGGGGCGAGAACTAGCCGAAGCCATTTCTAGCTGTGGGGCTAATATTCTTGCTACAGGATCACCTACAAGGTACCCATATGTGTCAAGTCATACGCCCACCTGCATTGATTTTGCATTGCATCACGGAATACTGGACTCTCGTACAAGCATAAGCGCTAATTGGGATCTCGACTCTGACCATTTGGCTCTAGTCGTCACGATACAAACGGCTGGAGTTACAACGCGTCCATCTCCTCGGCTAGTTACCAAGCGTACCAACATTACAGCTTTTAAACAGCTTTTGGAGAGCTCCATTCAATTAGATACTACGATTAATTCTGGGGAAGATATTGAAATGGCAGTAGACACTTTTAATGAGCAAATCTACACAGCAGCTGCTGATTCAACTCCTCCTGATTCTCCGACAGAACCGATTAGATATGGCATCATACTCACAAGGGAGGCCAGAGAGCTAATTGTAACAAAAAGGCGTCTACGAAGACGAGCGATTCGATCTCAAGACCCATGGGATCGACTTCTTTGGAACCGGGCAGCAAATCAGCTAAAAAAATTACTAAGACGACTTAGAAGCGAATTTTTTGAGCAAAAGTTGACGTCGCTGGAATATACTGTTGATGCTAATTAGCATCTGCAATTTTAATTTTATCTGCAATAATTATTCCCTCTGGAAATGTACTAATTCTCTTAAACGACATCCCTTTAGGCAGGTACCTGTCCTATGCCCTGGAGGTAATCTTGCTAGGAATGAGGAAGAACAGGCAAACGCATTTGCTCAACATCTGCAAATACGATTCACACCGTACAATTTTGCTACTGCGGAAGAGGTCAGTGAAACAAATGACAGCCTACAGACACCGCTGCAAATGGCTTTACCCATTACGCCAGCTAGGGTCGAGGAGATAGTAGATGTCATAAAATCCTTACCAAAGAACAAGGCTCCTGGCATCGACAGGATTTGCTATGCGACACTTAAAGCTCTACCAATTCGAGCAATTATTTACTTACTACTGTGGGCAAAAAGTAAGGTGAATTTCCAATTTAAACTTCGCGGGCCTAACATTTCAGGCTAGTTCTTTTTTCTTGAGTTGGTAGGACTGCTAATGACATCTGGGACAAATTTCATGTCAATGTCATCATCAGTAATATATTTACGCTTGTATTTACCAAACGACCACGAGTGCATGTTTCGATTTTTACAATGTCTGATTTAATTGAGCAAACAAGTGCCATCAAATTTTGTTTGCGGAATGAAATTTCGGCTGCGGAAACGTTGAGGATGTTGCGGAAGGCCTTTGGTGATTCTACCATGTCGCAGAAAAATGTTTATAAGTGGTACAAAGACTTCAAAGAGGGTCGAGAACGTGTTGATGACTTGAAGCGCTCCGGACGACCATCGACGTCAACAGATGACCAACAAGTCAATAAAGTGAAGGAATTAGTGCTCGAAAATCGTCGGTTGACTGTTACTTACTGATATGATCGGGATATCAGAAGGATCTGGAAAACAATTTTGAAAGACCATTTGGGCCTACGAAAAGTCAAATCTCGTTTGGTACCAAAAACGCTCAATGCACCATCTCACACTGCACTCGTTTTTCGTGACCATTTCGCCAAAAATTCGACGCATATCGTTCCGCAACCACCGTATTCGCCTGATTTGGCTCCGTGTGACTTCTGGCTATTCCCAAAACTCAAGAGACCACTCCGGGGAACGCGTTTCGAGTCGATTGAGGAGATAAGAGCTGAATCGAAGAAGGCGCTGATGGCTATACTGGAAAGGGACTATTTGGCATGTTTCGAGGATTGGAAAAAACGTTGGCATAAGTGTATTTTATCGGGAGGGGATTACTTCGAAGGGGATGAAATTGATGTAGAAGAATAAATAAAGATTTTTCATTTTACAAACAAATTCACCTTACTTTTTGCCCACAGTAGTATGCTCGATCTTTAACACTATGCTACGGGTGCAGTTTTTCCCAAGGCAATGGAAGATTGCAGCTATCCATATGATTCACAAGCCAGGCAAACCGGAAGAGGACCCGGAGTCATACCGGCCAATAAGTCTGCTGCCCTCAAATTCTAAGGTGTGGGAGAGGCTTATTGCCAAACGTATCAGTTTGGTCATACGTCAAACCAACATCTTGCCGGAACATCAGTTCGGCTTCCGAGAGGGTCATGGCACCGTAGAACAGGTTCACAGACTGGTGCAACATATACTGCAGGCGTTTGATGACCTTGAGTATTGCAATGCAGTATTTATCGATATGCAGCAAGCATTCGATAGGATCTGGCATGTTGGACTTTTATCCAAAATAAAAAGCCTGTTACCAGCACCTTACTTTGGCCTCCTGCGGTCATATCTGGACGGACGGGAGTTTATGGTCAGGTACAGGGATACCTACTCTGCTCCCTGCCAAATGATAGCTGGAGTTCCGCAGGGCAGCGTTCTTGGCCCGCTGCTCTATTCTTTATATACAGCTGACTTACCCAGACCTACCTACGAGAATATGCAAGACCCCTCAAAGGCTATCATTGCGACTTACGCCGATGACATCGCGGTTCTTTACATATCCAAATGCCGTATTGAAGCTGCAAATGGGTTGCAAGGATACCTTGAAACTCTATCAGCGTGGAGTAGAAGGTGGAACATGAAGGTCAATCCTTTAAAAACAATAAATCCGTGTTTTACACTAAAAAGGGTTGTAATGAATACTCCAGCAATACAATTTGAAGGTGTGACATTGGAACAGCCATCCCAAGCTAAATACCTCGGCATAATTTTGGATAAGCGCCTTACTTTTGGGCCTCACCTAAAAACAATAATCAAAAGGTGTGGACAAAGAATGCAGCAACTACGATGGTTGATTAACAAAAGGAGCACTATGTCGCTTAGAGCCTGGGGGTGGAAGATACCTGCTTACGCTTAGTGTTAACAAAATTATAAAACTGCCTCGAATCCTGAGTAAATTGGATCCGACAGCGGTATATATAATTCTTATAACACTCAGCGTTATGCACGGTGAAATTTGACCGAGCTACTAAGTATCTTGAGAAAGTTACATTACAGCCAGTTTTCTTATGTCTCTTAAGGAGTCTGTTTTTAATGAATTTTAAGTTTTTAAGGCTCCTTGTAAACCAAGGAGGGTCAGTCGAGGCGGATCGACACTTCCATGGCACGCAAGAGTCGAAGAAAGCGTTAAGCGTTTTGTAGAATGTTTCTAAACCGATATTAATATCGGTGCATTCCCAGAGATCGGACCAATCAAATGTAGAAATTAAATTGCTTAGTCTGTGAAAATCAGCCTTGCTCCATGGCGAGACTGAAGGTTGCTAGCGGTAAGGGTTTCAATCGACACCTCAAGCGTTGGGTGTTAAGGATCTTCTGGGGACGAAAGTGGCATAGCTCTGGAAACGGTTATTCCATCTGGATCAAAAACGAAACATAGATCTAGAAGCCGACCTAAAGAATTCCTTACGTGGTTTAATTGACCAACGGATAAGTCGAACATACCCTCAGTAAAATCATGGTGTGTTGAGAAGGATAAAGATGGTGCATTCTCGTTGTTTGACCAGATAAGCTTTGGCAAATTGGAGTCTCCTAGAGTCACTAACAGGTCACTGTCGGACATGCGATTAGAAACCAGCAGATAAGTGGTGCCAGTATGTAGGCGGTTCCGAAGAGGGTGGTAAGAATGAGCATGTGATGAACAGTAATTGAAGCGACATAGTGATTTTCACACATAGAAATTCTAGATCACCAAGATTCGGTAACTTCACCTCTTCAGAAGCAAAGTCGGAGTCCACAGAGATTAGGACTCCTCCCCTTCGTCGGTGCCGTCTGTATGTGTTGTACCTGTCTGGGAAAATTTCGGAGCTAAAAATCTCCGGCTTTAACCAGGTCTTTGTGAAGACTACAAATTGGGATGCAAAAGATGAACTATCAGAATACAGTTTAGGGAGCTTACTCCGAAGCCCCCTAGTATTTTGATAGGTAAGGGTGATAGATGATGTTAGTTTTTTGAGGATGAAGGTTTAGGTACGGAGGACGAAGACGGTACAGGGTTTTTAGGCTTTTGGAGTTTAACTCCCACAGGCTTATTAATTTTTTTTTTGACTGTACTCGGCTGATGTTCTTGTTCGAATATGTTCTCCGGCCAAAAGCTGGGCGAACAGATGGTATCGAACATCGGCAAAGGTACACTTATCGTAAAAGATGACGCAAGCCTCGAGTAAGTATATTTAAACTTCCTAATGTCCTCCACTCTAACAACGGCCTTAGATTTGACTTGGATGTAAGCCGAGATATCAATCTCTGAGATGTCAGGGGCCAGCCGTGAAATAAATATGTGTTTAGAGGGGAGAATCACCTGTAAGGGTTTTTGGTGTCAGGGTTGGTAAGACTGCGACATCAGTCAGTACCGGGGGTCCGGACCGTGGTTTACCCTTAGCAGTGGATTTTAGGGGGGTCGACTCTACTCGTGCCGGAGGAATCACCTGAAGTGATACCCTGGATGGTAATTCAGACGAGTTATGCTCGATTTTGGAGTCAAATTCAGAAACCGCATTTGTGTTTCCAACTCCTGCTCTCGGGGTAGTAAGAGTTATAATCGGCTGCTTGGCCGTCGGCTGATCAGGCTGAAAAGCGATCTCAGTGCATACGGAGCCCCTAACAGCGGTTTTTTTTCGCTTTGGAAACTCATTTAGCAGTTGGAGGCTGCTAAATTATGAATCAGGCGCAGGGATTTGGTCGTTGATTTTACGGAAACTAGCGAGCAGCTCTTTAAAACCGTTTTGAGTTTGCCGCATGAACTTTTGGATCTCTCGGATCTTCGGATCAAAAGTGGCAGCCAGCATTTCTTGAAATTGCATCCATAACTGAGGCGGTGAAACTGGCACATTTAGTATGTACTACGTTTTCACGCGGAAATCGACTTATGGAACGCAGATACTATGAAACTCCATTATAAAAAATTAATTTATGATAAAAGCAAGAAATTAAAAATATATATAAATATATTGACACCAAATAATTATTTTTACACAAACTAGTAGCCTTCAACCACTGTACTTGTTTAATAAGAGCGGGATATAAGGGAGAGGAAATGAAAAGCGAAAACTAGGAGAGTAAGTTTTTGCAATAATAAGAATTGCAGAAAATGTAGGAATTAGGGAAAAGAAGCAGGGCACAGTACCTTACTTGGATAAATAATGTAAATTTGTAATCTTCCCAAATATGGTACCGTGCAGAAGCGAGTGCGAAGGAAATCAAGATAAGTATTAGATTTAAATAATTATTATCTTAAACAAACACCGGTTATTTTACACCATGCAATAATTGATAAATCGAGGAGCGCAAGAAAATAGCACGACCGTTCGCTATGAAAGTGAAGTGTTAAAATGTTGACGCGACGGGATTGACGGGACATTAGTTCGACTCGGTAATACAAGAAATATTTCACTGGCGCAGTCGGATACAAAAAGTATCAAAAAAAAAGAACCTCGAGTGGAAAATAAATTCAATTTTATAATCCAGTTCTCGAAATATTTCCCAACATAAATACGTGAAAACCCTTCAACTTGGATTATAATTCCAATTCGGTTATCCAATAAAAAAGTGCAAGTTAAACTAGAAAACTAAACAAAAACATTAAATCCAAAGGCAACTAACTGTTAAAACCAACATATAAAAGTCTAAGAAAGCTAAGTTAAACAAACTTTTATACTTAAATAAAAAAAAACGAAGATTGGCCTACCCTCAAATCGAGACAAATCGCAGAATTTAAAACCCAAACACCGAACTACAAGCTACTGGAGAACTTCACGGACACACCTTACAAAGGAAATCTAAGAGCATTCTGCAAAGAAGCTGAAAGACGACGTGAATTGTTGATTTCGAAATTCCACCTGGAAGGCTGTTAAAGAGTCTATTAAAATACTGATGAGGAAACTACCAATACAATTATTCACTATTTTAGCTCATCACGATGTTACAGACTTAAGATTTTTAATTACTATTGCACAAAATGAGGGAATTTATGACACATTAATTTTGAATTTAATGAAAATCCGGAATACCGTAATAAAAACTCAAATCCTAATCAGAAATCTAAATCCTTCAAATTCAACACCAATACCCAAACTCAATATCGACCAAGTTACCCACAATATTCAACCCTATTTATCCAACCTAATTTTAATCAATACATGCAACCATTTAGAGCTACCAATACACAGCAGATGACTAACAACCCACCTATGTGGCACACACCTAATTATTTCAGACCCAACCAATATATGAACACACAACCAATTATTCAAAAAAATCCTTTCCAATAACATCCCAACAAAACCCAAAATCCTCAAACAGCACATTTTAGAGGAAATACATACCCTTAAATACAACAACCCTCTACATGTAAAAATACTAACTTCCCGATTACTAAACGACCAAGACCATCGGACAGTGAAGAAACTAAAATGTCTATTGACGAAATGAGATTTCGAGACGCGCATGAATTCGAACAATTTCAACCTTATTATTATGAACAACAGTATTGTGACCACAATCAATACAATCCATTTCAGAATCATGGGTTCATTAATAAAGGGCAGCAACAGGTACAACCCGTCCAAATTAATGTCGAACAAAATCCATATAACTCTGAACCAAACGAAAATTTTCGGTCAACAGCCCCGGACAACACGAATACATAGAAATAGCATACAAAGGTTGCACATATATATGCCTTATAGACACAGGATCCACAATAAATATGATCAATAAAAATATATTTTGTCTTCCTATTCAAAATACTAAAAGTTTTAACATCAAATGGCCCTATTACTTTGAACAACTTGATTATGTTGCCTAGAAATAGTATTTTTAAAACAACCGAACCATTTTATGTACACAGTTTTTCTAATAATTACAATATGCTAATTGGCAAAAAATTGTCAATAAAATGCACAATTAGTTATAAATTACAAAAATAGTACAGTTACCCTTTTTGATAAAACATACAAATTAGTTACTTCAGAATCGGAAAGAAACCAAAAATTTTATTTTCAAAAGACACCATGACCAATTGAAAACTCAAGGCACGAAAAACAAACCAAAAAAGTTTTCCCTTCAAAGACTTGTTTTCATATCAGTCGTTTGTATGGAAGCTATATGATATAGTGGTCCGATCCGGACCAAACTTTTACATATCGTGTATGGCTATGTTAAATGAATTAATTTTGAATTCGGTTGCAATAGCATGGAAAACAAAAAAGTTTTCCATACAAAGACTTTTTTTCATATCGGTCGATTGTATGGCAGCTATATGATATAGTGGTCCGATCCGGACTAAACTTTCACAAATCGTGTATGGCTATGTCATAAGAATAAATGTTTAATTCGGTTGCGATAGCTTGGAGAACAAAAAAGTTTTCCATACAAAGACTTGAAATCTGATGGTCCGATCCGACCGATTTTTATACCCTGTACCCATTAAAAATGGGTGAAAAGGGTATCATAATATGGTGCAAATGTATGTAACAGGCAGAAGGAAGCATCTCCGACCACATAAAGTATATATATTCTTGATCAGCATCAACAGCCGAGTCGATATAGCCATGTCCGTCTGTCCGTCCGTCCGTCCGTCCGTCCGTCCGTCCGTCCGTCCGTCCGTCTGTCCGTATCAACGCCTAGATCTCAGAAACTACAAGAGCTACAGACATGTGCCATATATCGTTGGATAGGTAATTTCCATACGCAGTACAAGTTTGTTGTTTTATTTTGATATCACCCCCCACTCCCCCGCAATCAGCAAAAAACTGCCACGACCACGCTCCCCGCAAACCGCGAAAAACTGCCACGCCCACAATTATTAACCTAATGCTATGCAATTCGGCGTATGCGTTGGTGCTTATAAAAGCTATCTAATTTTTAAATTTGAACCAAATCGGATAAGAAACACGGAAGTTATTCCACATGCAAAATCTATGGCAAGGGAAGCAGAAGCGCAGCAAAACACGCATTGCGCGACGCCGACTGCGACGTTGACAGCGAAATGTGTATGGCTTTATGACACAAGAAACTTATTTTCATAACCAAAATCATAACAAATTTATATTGTTATGGTCCTCTTTTCTAATAGAATATTGTTTCATTTATTTATTGATACTAAATAAATAAATTGTAAGCATGTCTAAGGGTACAGGGTATTTTGCAATCGGGAAACTCGACTGCTGCTACCTTACTTGTTAAACTTGATCTGCGTGCAACAAAAATAATGATCTGGTAAAAGTTTAAAACTACTGTTACTTTTGAACAGACGGACATGGCTATATTGACGCGGCTGTTGATGCTGATAAAGAATGTATATACTTTGTGGGGTCGGAGATGCTTCCTTTAATGCGTTACAGATTTCTGGACAAAAATATAATACCCTTTTCAAGGGTATAAAAATAGATTTTTCACAGTTTCGATTAGATTTCCTAAATCACGAGGAAACTTTAAAGTTAAAAGGTTTTGTAAATAAATTTAAAAATCTTCAATATAAAGAAGAAGACAAATTAACATTTACAAATACCATTAAAAACGTACTAAATACAACACATAACTCCCCAATTTATTTAAAGCAGTTCCCACTTGGTCAAACACACGAAATTGAAGTAGAAAACCAAGTACAGGAAATGCTAAATCAGGGATTAATTAGCGAAAGTAATTCACCATACAATAGTCCCACTTGGGTAGTACACAAAAAAACTGATGCTTTTGGTAAAATCAAGTATAGAGTAGTAATTAACTATAGAAAGATTAATGAAATAACTATACCTGACAGATATCCAATTCCAAATATGGCCGAAATTCTTGGCAAACTGGGTAAATGTCAATACTTTACAACAATCGATCTGGCAAAAGGATTTCACCAAATAGAAATGGACCCAGAATCAATATCTAAATCTGCATTTTCCACCAAAAGCGGTCATTACGAATACCTTCGTTTGCCACTTGGCCTTAGGAACGCACCCGCTACTTTTCAAAGGTGCAATAATATTCTTCGATCGTTGCTTAACAAACACTGTTTAGTGTATCTGGATAAAATTATTATTTTTTCAACATCCCTTACCGAACATTTAAATTCAATACAACTAGTTTTTTCAAAGCTTGCAGAAGCAAATTTAAAATTGCAGCTAGATAAATGTGAATTCATAAAAAAGGAATTCACTAATGGCATAAAACCAAATCCTCTTAAAGTTAAAGCCATAGATTCGTATCCGGATTAACCGGTTATTATCGTAAATTTATCCCAAATTACGCGGACATAGAAAAACCAATGACCAAATGCTTAAAAAAAGAAGCAAAGATAGATAAAAAAAACTCTTGACTACATAGAAGCATTCAAAAAACTTAAAGCTTTAATAATTAGAGAACCAATTCTCCAATTATCCGATTTCGAAAAAAGTTTACTTTAACGACAGATGCAAATAATTTAGCCCTTGGGGCAGTACTATCTCAAAATGGTCATCCTATATCCTTTATTAGCAGAACTTTTAATGAAAACGAATTAAATTACAGTGCGATCGAAAAAAAAATAGTCGCCATAGTTTGAGCCACTAAAACTTTTCGACATTATTTACTAGGGCTGTAATTACACATTGCTAGTGACCATTAACCTTTTAGATGGAAAATTCAGTTGGATTATAAAGAACTAAAATTGAAGAAAATCATCATAGTGAAGTTACTCAACATAGTGCAGAAAAAGACAATAGCAACCTTATTCATTTAACAGAAAAACCAATAAATTATTTAAAAAAACAAATCATTTTTATTAAATCCGATAAAAATTAAGTAGAGCATTCAACAATATTCGTTATCTGCATTACAACAATTCAATATGATGTAGTGACATTCGAAAAGGCCAAACAAATTTTACTTTATTATTTTATTCATAGGAGCATTATCATTAATATTTAGAGCGATGTAGATTTTGAATTTGTACACTAATGTATTTCGCATTCTCCTCCTATTAAAGAATGTTGTTTCATACGCCGAATTCAAAGAAGTTATACTTTAATCGCATGAAAAACTTTTACATCGAGGTATACAGAAAATGACAAAATTATTTAAAGCAAATAACTTCTTTCCAAATAGCCAACTACTTCAGACTTATTCATTCTAATTCAGAATGCAACATATGCAATTAGGCTAAAACAGAACATAGAAACACCTAAATGACTTTTAATATCACACCTAACCCTGAAAAAAAAAGCACTATGAGCCAGAACGACACTCGCGCTCAACGACAACGAGAGCAAGACGATCGCCGGCTCTCATTACAACGAAACAACGCGTACTTTTCTTATGTCTCCGCGACACCTGCAAACGAAGACAACGAGCGACCAATAACCCATAACCCAACGAACCTTCTTGTACCAACAAATCAAGAAAGAGCGCGTTCTTGCTCTCCCGCACTTCTAGCTCCGACACAAGCTCCGCTATCTGCAACAACAACAACTGGAGCAATATCGACAGCCCGCTCTACTTCGCCATTGGCTGCACCCGCTCACGCTTTTACTGTGTCAGCGAATACCAAAACAAAAGCCCAAGAGCCAAACGGCACTGCTGCACAACTAGCAAAACAAAACGCAAACAAAAAAGTTGGGTCGGCCTCACAGACTGGACTGGACCGCTACATAACAATAAAGCGGAAGCTTAGCCCTAAAACTTCCGATACAGAAAACAAGCCGAAAAATATACGCGACAATACTACCTCGATCAACAATGAAGCGCCCGCAAATAGCAACAGATTCGCTTTGCTGGCAGATACCAACGAGGACGTGCCACTGAAATCCATCGATAAGGAACCAAAGAAAATAAAGCCTCCCCCAATTTACATCCGCGAGAAGAGCACAAACGGTTTGGTAAATTCTTTAATTGGCCTTATTGGAAAAGATAGATTTTATATAATACCCCTCATAAGATGTACTATTAATGAAATCAAACTTCAAACGAAAACGGAGGAAAACTACAGAAAAGTCACAAACCATCTTACTGCAAAACAAAACATGCTTTTAAAAGTAGCAAGGGTTTGCAAGTAGTACTGAAGGGCATTGAGCCTGATGTAAAGCCCGAAGAGATAGCTGAGGCGCTAAAGGATAAGGGATTTTGTGTCAAAAGCGTACACAATATCAAAAACAGAAACATGCAGCCGCAACCACTCTTTAAGATTGAGCTTGAACCAGAAAACAAGCACGTAAAAAAAATCGAGGTTCATCCAATTTATAAACTCCAGCTCCTTCTGCACCGTAGGATTACAGTAGAAGAGCCGCATAAACGTAACGTTCCTGTACAATGTATAAACTGCCAAAAATACGGCCATACGAGATCGTATTGCACACTTCGCCCAGTGTGTGTAGTCTGTGGAGATCTCCACGTCTCCACACACTGCCAAGCTAATAAAGAAAATGCAAGCGCGAAAAAGTGCGGTAACTGTGGGGGTAATCACACAGCAAACTACAGGGGCTGTCCAATCTACAAAGAGCTAAAAACCCGTCTCCACAAAAGAATAAACACGGCACGGGTACACCAAGGAACAGGTACGCTGATACCATCGGAAACAAATCCAGAAGTACTTTTTTCGAAACCAACAAGTATTGCTTCCTGGACTATAACAAGCACTAACAAGATAAGTTCATAAGATCAGGTATGACACCTCCAACCCAAAACTCCCAAACCTCACATGAAGAACACACAAAATTGGACACACAACAAAACTATAGGCCATCTGAGCAGCAAGAAACGAAAACTGAAGCTATGATCCAAGCCTTACAACAGAGCATGATGGAATTCATGACATGCGAACCACCATTCAAGACATGATGCGTAATCAAAACCTATTGATACAAATGCTTGTCTCCCAACAATCAAAATAAATAATTGCTACCTTACGCATAGCTACGTGGAACGCCAATGGCGTCTAACAGCGCAAACTTGAGCTAACTCAATTCCTACATGAGAAGCATATCGACGTAATGCTTCCTTTGGAAACTCATCTTACAAGCAAATACAATTTCCAAATAAGAGATTACAGTTTCTATGGTACAAATCACCCCGATGGTAGAGCACACGGTGGAACCGTATGAAGCACCACTTTTACAAAGAGTTTGCTGAAATTCATCTGCAGGCCACATCTATCAATATACAGCTGGAGGACAACACTCACCTCACACTAGCGGCCGTATGCTGCCCCCCCCGTTTCACAATATTGGAAGACCAATTCCAGGATTTCTTCCATGCACTAGGACCACACTTCATTGCAGCAGGCGACTATAATGCTAAACATACTCACTGGGGATCGCGCCTTGTGAATCCAAAAGGAAAACAGTTTTATAAGACTTTAATTAAAGCCACTAATAAACTTGATCATGTTTCCCCTAGGAGTCCCACATACTGGCCATCAGACCTCAATAAGCTGCCTGACTTGATTGACTTCGCAGTCACGAAAAATATTCCTCGCAGTTTCGTTAGAGCTGAATGTCTACCAGATCTGTCATCTGATCACTCGCCTGTGCTAATTCATCTCAGCCGGTACGCAGAAAACGTAAAACCACCCTACAGACTGACTTCGCACAAAACGAACTGGCTCAGGTATAAAATATATATAAGTTCACACATTGAGCTAAACCCAAAACTCAATACTGAACCTGATATAGAGAGCTGCACAGGTACACTGGAATCCATTCTTACGGAAGCAGCTCGAAATGCAACACCTAAAACCACAAATGTTACAATTAATTCGAATAAGCAACTCGTTCTTGCAAAACGACGCTTACGTAGAGAATGGCAATCCTCCAGATCACCACCTGCAAAACAAAAGCTAAAAATAGCCACCCGGAAGCTGACCAACGCTCTGAAACAAGAGGAAGAATACGCTCAGAGCCGATATATAGAGCAACTTTCACCAACAGGTATTAAACATAAGTCACCGTGTAGAGCCCACCCAACCCTTCGCCCACCGACTGAAACCGTTTTGCCCATAAGGAATTCCTCAGGCGGCTGGACACGTAGTGATGCAGAGAGAGCCACCACATTTTCCGCTCACCTACAAAATGTATTTACGCCAAACGAGGCTACTAGCACATTTGCGCTACCGACTTCAAACGCAAACTGCAACCAGCAACACACCCCAATTGTGTTTCGTCCAAAAGAAATATCTAACATAATTAAAGAAAATCTCAGCTTATTACCCCGGAAATAATCATCGAGCTGCCACATTCTGCAGTTCGCTACATAACGCAGCTCTTTAATGCCATCACAAAACTTGGCTACTTTTCACAACGATGGAAGAGATCGATTATCATAATGATTCCGAATCCTGGTAAGGACCACACAGTTCCCTCATCCTACAGACCAATAAGTCTACTCTCATGTATATCGAAACTATTCGAAAAATTCCTGCTAATCCGACTGAATCCACACCTGAGAGCCCACAATATAATCCCAGCCCATCAATTTGGCTTTCGCGAAAGCCACCGAACCATTGAACAGGTGAATCGAATAACAGCGGAGATAAGAACCGCATTTGAAAATCGAGAATACTGTACAGCCGTATTTCTAGACGTATCCCAAGCATTCGACAGAGTCTGGCTAGACGGCCTAATGTTTAAAGTTAAAACAGCTCTACCCGAAAGCACACACAAACTTTTAAAGTCATACCTATATGACAGAAAGTTTGCAGTGCGGTGCTACACTGCTACTTCCACTCCACGAAATTAAGGCCGGAGTCCCCCAAGGCAGCGTTCTTGGGCCAACTTTATACCTCATCTATACTGCTGACATTCCTACAATTAGTCGCCTAACAGTGTCCACGTTTGCCGACGATACAACTATCCTTAGCCGTTCAAGGTCCCCAATCCAAGCTACAGCACAGCTGGCATTGCACCGCATAGACACTGAGAAGTGGCTCTCTGACTGGCGAATAAAAGTAAACGAGGAAAAATGCAAGCACGTGACATTTATGCTGAACAGACAAAATTGCCCACCATTTTTGTTGAACAACATACCACTCCCGAAAGTAGATGAGGTAACGTATCTTGGAGTAACCCTCGACAGAAGACTCACATGGCGCAGGCACATTGAAGCGAAAAAAACCCATCTTAAGCTCAAAGCCAACAACTTACACTGGCTCATCAACGCTGGCTCTCCGCTCAGCCTGGACCACAAGGTCCTACTCTATAATGCAGTATTGAAACCCATCTGGACCTACGGCGCACAGCTATGGGGCAACGCCAGCAACAGCAATATTGGCATCATACAGCTAGCACAATCAAAGATTCTGAGAACCATTACTGGGGCACCGTGGTACGTTCGGAACGAAAACATCCAAAGAGACTTAAATATTCCACCAGTCATCAATGCAATCACAGAACTAATGGAAAAATATCATAGCAAGCTTTCCTCACACCCCAACCACCTAGCGAGAAATCTAACCCAGCTCAGCAGTCGTTCCCGTCTCCGACGAAGGGACCTACCAACCCAGCGAAGAAATTTTTAGGGACGCTTAATCTCGGAACAGTTGGAAAAATAATACAACTGTTTAGAAAAAAATGTGTATTAGGTTTTTAAACTTATGGTTAGTTCTTATTTAAGAGGATTCAATAAATAAAAGCAGAGTTAAAAAAAAAAAAACCCTGAACATTGGTGAGACAAAATTTGTGGTAAGCATTTACTACTCTGAGGGAAAACATTACATCATTGGATTGACATTTATGATGAATTAATGCGCAGTTTTAATCAGTTAGGCAAACCCAAATTACTAAGGGCAGACAGAGATGGAGCTTTCTCCAGTTTAGCTTTGAAGCGATGTATTAAAGAAGAAGAAATCTAATACAGCTCAATACCGCAAAAAAACGGGGTAGCAGACGTCGAAAGATTACATAAAACAATAAATGAAAAAAGTATCAAAAGTATATATTCGAATAATCAATTCATCTGATGATGAATTTACACATACAATAATAAAACCAAACATGACACGACTGGACAAACACCTGCTCAAATTTTCTTATACGCTGGACATCGAATATTGGACACTCCAAAAATTAAAGACATGAAAATAGATAAAATAAATGAAGATCGACAGGAAAAATTAGAAAATCCATTTAAAGAAAATAAAAATATAGAAAAAATAGACGAAGACCATTACAAAATTACAAATCGAAATAGGGAAACCAAATCCTACAAAACACAATTTAAGAAACAAAAGATAACTAATGCCGTTAAACTTCCACAGGAACCTTGTGTATAATGATGTTGCTTCTATTATTCACCACGGGCCATAATCAAGAAATTCAAATAACCGCAGTATATGAACATCACTGTCTAAGAATTAATTTAACGGAAATCAACATTATTACTACTTCCTTTAGTAACAAAATAAAAAAACATACACACACACCAAGAATGAAATATACAATAAATTACTGAAAGAATTAAATGGCATTACTTCATCAACAAAATAGGCAGAAACGTGGACTATTTGATATAATAGGTTCATCTTTTAAATTTGTTTTTGGCACATTTGATAAAAATGATTAAAAAAATGAAAAAAATTAACAAAAAAATTGATATAAGTGCAGAAAATTCAATTCAAGTTCATACATTAAATGATGTCGTAAGGTTTGTGAATAAGGACTGCCGAAACTTACTAACAACGAAATTAACCAAATACTACTTAATTACGACAAGTTAGAAAGCATTAGCAAGAAGAATATAATCAAAACATCAATTTTGATTGACCACAAAAATAACGAATTATTACTCAAGATATATATTCAAGATGAGAATACAATTTATAATCAAGACAACACATAGGTTAAAGGATTTTATCCACCAAATGCTCAAAAAAACAAGGTTTTTTTCATGATTTTTTTTTTATAGTTTTTAAATATCATTGGATTAAGCAATTCTTGAATAGAACAAAATTTGTTATTTTTGTTACAAAATGGCGGCAGTGCAGCGATTGCCGTGAACCGCCATTTTTAAAAAGTCCTTTCACAGCGAGCAGTAGAAGTCCTGTCCACCTTTAACAAAAACAAAAAAATTTTCATTATACATGAGTTTTGGTAGTGAATTACACATGATTATATTTTTAGATTTTTTTTTCGCAAAATGGCGACGGCTTGAAAAAACCAAATTTTTTTCCACAAAAAAAATCGTCTTAATTGCATATAACTTTCGTTGTTGTTAATCGCAAAAATCGTGTGTACTTCACTAGATAATCTAATGAAGAAGATGCAGTTAAAATTTCAAGTCAATCGGATGTAAACTTTTTCAGTTCAACTGCTCGCCAATTTTGAAAACATCGTTTTGAGAAAAACGCGTTTAAAGTTTTAAAATGCTATACAAGGAGCCTAAAAGTTGTTCGGTAAAAATTTATTTCAACGAATTTTGAGTTTAGATCTGTACTTGGGCGTTGTAGATTTTGATTCTAGGATAGTTTTAGCATGATTTAAGCCAATGAAGAAAAAAAAAAAAATTGGTGGATGTAACCCTTTAAAAATAAATGCATTAAAAATATAATCAACTACAAGAATCCAATTTGTAATTCTATACCAACTGCCTCAATTGTAGTTATTTTTCTTCTAATTTATAACAAGAGTTTAGTCGTTAGCTAAGATTTAAACAATAAAAACATGAAATTTTATTTCCTAGCGTTGTCCTTAGTCAACGCCTTTGGGTTTGGTGTCTGGTATATATTGTAAGTAATTGCAAAATTAAATAAATATATTGTTTCGTGAACAAAAATATTTTTTTGATGAATTTTAAAATTTTCAAAATATGTGGGCGTGTAAAAAGCCATAAAACGGCCAGAAAATACAGTGGTCTAAAAAAGAGAAAAAAGTAAGCCCAACGTTTAAAACAACAAACGGTGGCAGCATCGTCTTCAATAAAAAGCAGCATGTTTAACAACAACATTCAGCGGCAACAACACATGTATCGTCGACAACGGCAGCTGCAACAACAACGACGACAAAGTCAAGGCAACAACGGCAGAATCGTCGTTGACAAAGCAGCAACGTTTACGGCACCATAGGCAGCAAAAATGGTAGCATCTAAAGGAACAACAACATCGGCAGCAGCACTACACTTATCCTGGTCCTCATCGTCAACAGCAAGCCCAAGAGCGACAAGTTCATCTAGTTTTTTTAGATTGGATCAAAATTGAATTTGAAATTATAGAAGAAACAACAAAAAATTAAATTAAAATATTAATAAAATAAAGAAATATGCAATTCAAGTAAAAATTAAATAGATACAAAAATGGAAAAGGAATCCTTATTAAGGATCTGGCAAAAATTAAAAGGTTAGTAGTGAAATATAATCTTGCAGAAAGCGAACCACATGTGAAAATCACAACAGACTAGCCAAATTAGGGCCTAAAGACCATGAGTATTTCGCAAAAAAATAATTTAATAGCAGTATGTCTACCTAATACTGCCATAACAGCGCTAGATGCCAGGCTTACGCCAGACGTATAAAAAAATCCAGGAAAAAAAAGTACACCTTCTACAATTATGGATCAGCCTTAAAAATATGTTCAATTAACCAATGTTATTGTCATACCATGTTTTTCGAAACCATTTTGTTGTCGGATCTTCTAATGGTAAATATAGTCTATCCGCTAGGGGACCTGGCATGCCATTGTGCAAACCTCTTCTAAAACTTTTATCCTTATCTCTCTAATCTTCAGTTTTTCCCCATATGAAAAAAAATCCCCAGTGATACCAACTATACAGGTAACTTTTACCAGTCAGTAATTCCAACTTCTTTAGATAATGACACTTATATAACTAAAAGCCTATATATATATTTTGTCCGTCCGATGCTGGAGTATGTGTCACGCATCTAGAGCCCTCAATACGCAATACGCCTCATCAAGACCCTATTTAATCTTTAGTAGAGAATTTCTTCATATTTGCAGATAGGGGACTCAACTGGAATGAAGATATTCACCTTCCTTATAAAGAGTTTTTTAGCCATTATCTTTTCGGCAACACTGGTTTAAACAGCTGACCAACGTTTCGTGTTTTGTATAACTATCAAACATCTTCAGTTTGGTTTTAAATTGAACCATGAATCGTCTTACAAACGAACAACGCTTGCAAATTATTGAATTTTATTATCAAAATGCGTGCTCTGTTAAGAAAGTTCATCGCGCGCTTCTTCCATTTTATGGTTAGTTTAATCGACCCACAAATTTCGCACGACATTTACATTGTTGGACATTAAACCGCCAACACGCTTACGTAGAGTGCGAACTGAAGAAAATCGCAGTTATATCCGACAGTGTTAATGATGATCATCAATTATAGGTTCGTCGCTGTTCGCAGCAATTCGGCCTCTGTTATTGAACAACGTGGAAAAAAACGTGAAGCCTTTTAAAATATAGCTGGTGCAAGAATTGAAGCGGAACAACCTACCGTAACGCAGATTTTTGGTAAATGCAGGAAATATTTCATGCATTTTTCTGAATTTTGTGTTCCATTACAGTTGGAATGCTACAGTTAGAACAGTTAAGTGAAAGATGAACAGTGATGAAGAGAGAAGAACAGAAAAATTTTATGGTGTGACTTTTAGCAATAAAAGGGTACAACGAGAAATAGTAAGTAAAGTAAAAGTAAAAAGTCGAAAGCAAGTAAGGAAACTGTTGGAGTTCATGAAACGGTTGAAGAAAAAACAGAAGTAAAATACAGCAAATGATGCCTCTGCTTACTCTGAGAGTGTAAGTCAACGAAGAGAGAGAAAGAGGGAAAATTCAAATTCCCGTGAACAGTTTTAACAAAGTTGTAAGCGACTGCTATGGCTACTCTGTGCCAATTAAAAAATGAATTGAAATTTTTGAAAAAAACGCGGAAGCATATTAATTATTAGAGAAACAGAGATATGTGCTGGTGCGAAATAAAATGTGCGGCGCTGCAAAATTATTCTTAGAATCTAAAACAGAGAAAGAGGGAAAATTCAAATTCAAATTCAAATTTGTGGTAAGCATTTACTACTCTGAGGGAAAACATTACATCATTGGATTGACATTTATGATGAATTAATGCGCAGTTTTAATCAGTTAGGCAAACCCAAATTACTAAGGGCAGACAGAGATGGAGCTTTCTCCAGTTTAGCTTTGAAGCGATGTATTAAAGAAGAAGAAATCTAATACAGCTCAATACCGCAAAAAAACGGGGTAGCAGACGTCGAAAGATTACATAAAACAATAAATGAAAAAAGTATCAAAAGTATATATTCGAATAATCAATTCATCTGATGATGAATTTACACATACAATAATAAAACCAAACATGACACGACTGGACAAACACCTGCTCAAATTTTCTTATACGCTGGACATCGAATATTGGACACTCCAAAAATTAAAGACATGAAAATAGATAAAATAAATGAAGATCGACAGGAAAAATTAGAAAATCCATTTAAAGAAAATAAAAATATAGAAAAAATAGACGAAGACCATTACAAAATTACAAATCGAAATAGGGAAACCAAATCCTACAAAACACAATTTAAGAAACAAAAGATAACTAATGCCGTTAAACTTCCACAGGAACCTTGTGTATAATGATGTTGCTTCTATTATTCACCACGGGCCATAATCAAGAAATTCAAATAACCGCAGTATATGAACATCACTGTCTAAGAATTAATTTAACGGAAATCAACATTATTACTACTTCCTTTAGTAACAAAATAAAAAAACATACACACACACCAAGAATGAAATATACAATAAATTACTGAAAGAATTAAATGGCATTACTTCATCAACAAAATAGGCAGAAACGTGGACTATTTGATATAATAGGTTCATCTTTTAAATTTGTTTTTGGCACATTTGATAAAAATGATTAAAAAAATGAAAAAAAATTAACAAAAAAAATTGATATAAGTGCAGAAAATTCAATTCAAGTTCATACATTAAATGATGTCGTAAGGTTTGTGAATAAGGACTGCCGAAACTTACTAACAACGAAATTAACCAAATACTACTTAATTACGACAAGTTAGAAAGCATTAGCAAGAAGAATATAATCAAAACATCAATTTTGATTGACCACAAAAATAACGAATTATTACTCAAGATATATATTCAAGATGAGAATACAATTTATAATCAAGACAACACATAGGTTAAAGGATTTTATCCACCAAATGCTCAAAAAAACAAGGTTTTTTTCATGATTTTTTTTTTATAGTTTTTAAATATCATTGGATTAAGCAATTCTTGAATAGAACAAAATTTGTTATTTTTGTTACAAAATGGCGGCAGTGCAGCGATTGCCGTGAACCGCCATTTTTAAAAAGTCCTTTCACAGCGAGCAGTAGAAGTCCTGTCCACCTTTAACAAAAACAAAAAAATTTTCATTATACATGAGTTTTGGTAGTGAATTACACATGATTATATTTTTAGATTTTTTTTTCGCAAAATGGCGACGGCTTGAAAAAACCAAATTTTTTTCCACAAAAAAATCGTCTTAATTGCATATAACTTTCGTTGTTGTTAATCGCAAAATCGTGTGTACTTCACTAGATAATCTAATGAAGAAGATGCAGTTAAAATTTCAAGTCAATCGGATGTAAACTTTTTCAGTTCAACTGCTCGCCAATTTTGAAAACATCGTTTTGAGAAAAACGCGTTTAAAGTTTTAAAATGCTATACAAGGAGCCTAAAAGTTGTTCGGTAAAAATTTATTTCAACGAATTTTGAGTTTAGATCTGTACTTGGGCGTTGTAGATTTTGATTCTAGGATAGTTTTAGCATGATTTAAGCCAATGAAGAAAAAAAAAAAAAATTGGTGGATGTAACCCTTTAAAAATAAATGCATTAAAAATATAATCAACTACAAGAATCCAATTTGTAATTCTATACCAACTGCCTCAATTGTAGTTATTTTTCTTCTAATTTATAACAAGAGTTTAGTCGTTAGCTAAGATTTAAACAATAAAAACATGAAATTTTATTTCCTAGCGTTGTCCTTAGTCAACGCCTTTGGGTTTGGTGTCTGGTATATATTGTAAGTAATTGCAAAATTAAATAAATATATTGTTTCGTGAACAAAAATATTTTTTTGATGAATTTTAAAATTTTCAAAATATGTGGGCGTGTAAAAAGCCATAAAACGGCCAGAAAATACAGTGGTCTAAAAAAGAGAAAAAAGTAAGCCCAACGTTTAAAACAACAAACGGTGGCAGCATCGTCTTCAATAAAAAGCAGCATGTTTAACAACAACATTCAGCGGCAACAACACATGTATCGTCGACAACGGCAGCTGCAACAACAACGACGACAAAGTCAAGGCAACAACGGCAGAATCGTCGTTGACAAAGCAGCAACGTTTACGGCACCATAGGCAGCAAAAATGGTAGCATCTAAAGGAACAACAACATCGGCAGCAGCACTACACTTATCCTGGTCCTCATCGTCAACAGCAAGCCCAAGAGCGACAAGTTCATCTAGTTTTTTTAGATTGGATCAAAATTGAATTTGAAATTATAGAAGAAACAACAAAAAATTAAATTAAAATATTAATAAAATAAAGAAATATGCAATTCAAGTAAAAATTAAATAGATACAAAAATGGAAAAGGAATCCTTATTAAGGATCTGGCAAAAATTAAAAGGTTAGTAGTGAAATATAATCTTGCAGAAAGCGAACCACATGTGAAAATCACAACAGACTAGCCAAATTAGGGCCTAAAGACCATGAGTATTTCGCAAAAAAATAATTTAATAGCAGTATGTCTACCTAATACTGCCATAACAGCGCTAGATGCCAGG
Source organism: Drosophila ercepeae (assembly GCA_018150545.1). Classification (NCBI taxonomy): domain Eukaryota; kingdom Metazoa; phylum Arthropoda; class Insecta; order Diptera; family Drosophilidae; genus Drosophila; species Drosophila ercepeae. The sequence goes on along the minus strand of JAECWL010000071.1, from coordinate 234,203 downwards.
CTTACGCCAGACGTATAAAAAAATCCAGGAAAAAAAAGTACACCTTCTACAATTATGGATCAGCCTTAAAAATATGTTCAATTAACCAATGTTATTGTCATACCATGTTTTTCGAAACCATTTTGTTGTCGGATCTTCTAATGGTAAATATAGTCTATCCGCTAGGGGACCTGGCATGCCATTGTGCAAACCTCTTCTAAAACTTTTATCCTTATCTCTCTAATCTTCAGTTTTTCCCCATATGAAAAAAATCCCCAGTGATACCAACTATACAGGTAACTTTTACCAGTCAGTAATTCCAACTTCTTTAGATAATGACACTTATATAACTAAAAGCCTATATATATATTTTGTCCGTCCGATGCTGGAGTATGTGTCACGCATCTAGAGCCCTCAATACGCAATACGCCTCATCAAGACCCTATTTAATCTTTAGTAGAGAATTTCTTCATATTTGCAGATAGGGGACTCAACTGGAATGAAGATATTCACCTTCCTTATAAAGAGTTTTTTAGCCATTATCTTTTCGGCAACACTGGTTTAAACAGCTGACCAACGTTTCGTGTTTTGTATAACTATCAAACATCTTCAGTTTGGTTTTAAATTGAACCATGAATCGTCTTACAAACGAACAACGCTTGCAAATTATTGAATTTTATTATCAAAATGCGTGCTCTGTTAAGAAAGTTCATCGCGCGCTTCTTCCATTTTATGGTTAGTTTAATCGACCCACAAATTTCGCACGACATTTACATTGTTGGACATTAAACCGCCAACACGCTTACGTAGAGTGCGAACTGAAGAAAATCGCAGTTATATCCGACAGTGTTAATGATGATCATCAATTATAGGTTCGTCGCTGTTCGCAGCAATTCGGCCTCTGTTATTGAACAACGTGGAAAAAAACGTGAAGCCTTTTAAAATATAGCTGGTGCAAGAATTGAAGCGGAACAACCTACCGTAACGCAGATTTTTGGTAAATGCAGGAAATATTTCATGCATTTTTCTGAATTTTGTGTTCCATTACAGTTGGAATGCTACAGTTAGAACAGTTAAGTGAAAGATGAACAGTGATGAAGAGAGAAGAACAGAAAAATTTTATGGTGTGACTTTTAGCAATAAAAGGGTACAACGAGAAATAGTAAGTAAAGTAAAAGTAAAAAGTCGAAAGCAAGTAAGGAAACTGTTGGAGTTCATGAAACGGTTGAAGAAAAAACAGAAGTAAAATACAGCAAATGATGCCTCTGCTTACTCTGAGAGTGTAAGTCAACGAAGAGAGAGAAAGAGGGAAAATTCAAATTCCCGTGAACAGTTTTAACAAAGTTGTAAGCGACTGCTATGGCTACTCTGTGCCAATTAAAAAATGAATTGAAATTTTTGAAAAAAACGCGGAAGCATATTAATTATTAGAGAAACAGAGATATGTGCTGGTGCGAAATAAAATGTGCGGCGCTGCAAAATTATTCTTAGAATCTAAAACAGAGAAAGAGGGAAAATTCAAATTCCAATGGACACCGATAAAGATCCTATAGCTGAAAGGATATATAGAAGGATATTTATGCGTCGGATCCGCACGAAATTAACCTTCCAGTCTTCTTATTTTTAAATGAATATACCTGGGGATGTTTTAAGTTGACGTTCACTCTACTGAGCATTGCTAATACAAACGCTGCAGTCTTTCCGGTTCCAGACTGGCTTTGTGCAATCATATTTTGAGGCGGATCCGCAAGAAGTGTAGGTAATGCAGTCTCTTGTATTTTACTTGGAGTATTAAATCCCATAGCGTAAATTCCTTTTAATAGCTCTGGTTTCCTAAAAAAATTGAGCAAAATACTTAGCATTAAAAATTATTTACATAAATCTTATCTATTTATGTATGATATGTAAGCAATGTTTCAAGACCGGCTAAAAATGATATGAGGCTGTCGATATATTATTTATCCATACATCATTTAATCCACTCTTAAGTAACACTACACCATACAAATTTTAAACAAAAGGCCGAAATTCAATAAAAAGCTGACCGAAATAAAACAGTACATCAAGAACAGCTCGAAACCAACAGCAAAACGCTTATGTCTCAATTACTGAAATCGACAGAGTAGCAACAACACATATATAAAAGTGTACATTTTTATTTTATGCTACATATCCTTTAATTTACCACCTAAACAATATCCACATATTTGATATTAATATATAAATTCTCCCTTTCACTTCACTGCGAACGGTCAAAAAAAAAAATAAAAATAATAATATTTATTTACTTATCTAACTTCCGATATCTTATCGCATTGCGTCTGTGCTTTACTATATTTGAGTGAGAAATTAATTTATTTTTATTAACCTAAATGAGGTACTGTCCTCTATTCTATTCATCTGTTTTTCGTCATCTGCAGTTCTTATCTCTGCAAAGCTTTATCTCTCTTAGTTTGCGCTCTTTCTACATCGCTCTCATTCCCGATCTCTTATCTTTTAAATTTGCTCACATCTAACATCTTTAAGGTAATTAAGGCTTGCATATCTAAATTTTTTTACTTCTAAATATTTTGTTCTTTATATTTTAAATTTTATATATAATAAACTAAAATTATTTTTTAACTTTATTTTGTAATACAGAGTATAATAGCATCTGCGCTATAAAATCGTCCAACAAGCCAATTTCCGCATCCCAGCCTAGCATCTCCAGCTGGCTCTGTGAAAACGTCGTACATGCTAAATGTGCCAGTTTCACCGCCTCAGTTTCGGATACAATTTCCTGTAATGCTGGCTTTCACTTTTGCTGTAGTAGTTGTCGTGCTGTTCAATAAGAGATGCGAACTTTCATGCAGAAGACAAAAAATGGCTTTAAAGAGTTGCTCGGTGGTTTCCGTAAAATTAACGACAAACTCTTTGCGTTTGATTCCCAATTCAGCAGCCTACGGCTGCTAAATACGTTTCATAAACGTAAAAATAACCGCTGTTAGGGACGCCTATTATTCCAGAATCGCTCTTGATTAGCCGACAACCATGCAACCGCTCATATCTCTTGCTACCCCAAGAGCATAAGTCGTAATTAAAAATTCTGACCCTGAATTCGACACAACAAGTGAGCATAATTTGTCCGGGTTATCTTCCATGGCATCATTTCAGGTGATTCCGCCGGCCCCAGTTGAATTGACCTCCCTTAACTCCACTCATAAGGGAAATCCAGCTTCCGAACCCCTGGTTCGGTCTGATGTCGCAGTCCTACCAAGCGTAAGACCAAAATTTCTACAGGTGATTCTCATCTCTAAACACATTTTTATCTCATGGCCGGCCCCTGACACCCTGGAAATTGATATTTCGGCTTATATCCAAGATTAAGGCCGTTGTTAAAGTTAACGACATTAATAAGTTAAAATATACCTTTCTTTCTTCTTTTGCAAAAAACTAATAACATCCATTACTCTTACATATCAGATTACTAGGGGGCTACGGAGTAAGTTCCCTAAACATCATTCTGATAGTTGTTTATATGAGTGATAGTCTTTACAGGAATCTGGTTAAAGCGAAACTCATTTGGTTAATTATCAAGAATTCACCATCTTTATCCCTTTCAATACACCATCATTTCACTGAGTTCGACATCAAATCAACCACACAAGAAATTCTTTAATTCGTCTTCTAGACCTATGTTTTTCTTCTGATTCTGACGCAATCACTTCTTCCAGAGCCCTGCACACATACGACCCCAGAAGATCCATACCACCCAAGGCTTGAAGTTTCCATCGAAACCCTTAGTTGTATCAACCTCATAAGACGTGCTGCTTTCGTAAGGATGACTTTCAGAGACTAAGCAACTTAATTTATACACTCGATTGGTCCGATCTCTGGGAATGCACCGATATTAATATCGGTTTAGAAACATTCTACAAAACGCTTAACGCATTCTTCTACTCTTGCGTGCCATGGAAGTAACGATCAGCCTTCGTTTAAAAGGAGTCTAAAAAATCTAAAATGTATTAAGTACAGACACCTAAAGAGATATAAAAACAGGAAGCTTTGAAGTTCTCCATATGTAGATGGAGTCTTTCATAATTTTCTTATATAAGGGAAAAAGTTCGATGCTACCGGTTATAGAGGCATCTCTAACTTGTCAGCACTTCCATAGTTTTTTGAAAAAATGGTCACGCTATATATACAACACCTCTGCAGTTCAATTATTTCTCCATGCCAACATGGTTTTACACAGCGTCCCTCCACCACTACAAACCATTTGGGGCTGACATCCTTTATTACAGATGGCATCCAAAATGGCCTTCAAACAGATGGCATCTACACTGACTTCAGCAAAGAATTTGACTCTGAACTTTGACTCATCGTTTTGGGTAAACTCAATCTCTTGTGCATTGTCTGCATCAGGAGTTTCTCAAGTAAACCATCTTGGGCAGTTCCCTTTTACTATTATTATAAGTGACTGTCCTAACGTAGTCTCTGGCACTTATGTACCCAGACGACATTAAGCTTTGTTTTTAATATAAACAGTGCTCTGTTTTTTTTTTTTGTGTCGCTTTTGTGTATTTATGGGATTGCCAAAATTAAATTAGATTAACGACTTTGGTATACTATTACCACGCATGGCTTCATTAAAAGAAGGTCAGACGAATCTGATGAGCCTTATACAACTGAAAGTTACTATATTATATATATTTTTAGTCCGTCCGATACTGGTGTACGATGAATGATGAACCCTAATCAAGACCGCATTATATCTTTCCAAGGAAGCATAATAGGGACCCAAGGGTTCATAATATTCGGCTTCCTTTTTTTCAAGATTATTTATATGAGTATATGAGATAAAATATATAAAAATAGTTAATTAACCTCGTAATCTTTTCTGTACTTTACTCTCTCGGATCTATTCCCGCAAATCCAGCTATAAGAAACACGACAGGGCAGCGGGTGTTATTCGGTATCAAATTTATTTTTTAAATTTTATGCGTCCTGTCCTTTGACATCTTTATGTTAATTGTTAAACAGAATGTTCTATTTTGATGAAGTGTGAATATGTGTGTAACAATTTTGCGTCTGGTGACACTAGGAGTATTGGACCTCATTTTTTACAATTTTTTGATACTTTTCAACTTTTACTCACATTTATTCTGAATTTAATAATGGTACAAGAATTATAAGGTTATGGGGTCAGTTATAACCACTAAACTTACATTTTTAGAGTTATTAAGATATGTTAAATTTACTTACAGATGAAGTGCTTCAAATGTTTTGACGGAATGCAATGGAGAATTTGGATTTTTTTGTTGAATATCAAGAGATAACTTCGTGTTTACCAATCCTTTTCCCAATATCTTAATAAGTAAGCTTGTTTCAGCTGGGCTAAAATAGATATAAATACATTAATTATTAATATATAAATAGATAAAGTTGAAAAAATCTTAGTGAAATATATTTTAGTATTAGATTTATCACTAGTTATTGTTGGTGCCTTATAAAATTATTTTCTTAAAGTTTTTATTGTCCTTTCCGACGTTTTATATGTTTTATATGCGAGTTTCCCTATATGGTTAGCATCACGAATTATGTTGATTGCAGATGGTGTTGATACGATTCGCGACCAGAAACTAAGTGTAATCAATTTATGTAGGGTTTCAAAAAAAAATGTAAGTTATTTTTCAACATAGTCACCATCCCTCTCGGTGGTGAGCCATATACATTTTTTTATGCCTGTCTCGGAGAAGTCTTCCGCCAGCTCTTTCGCCCACTTTTCCTCCTCCCCCTTCACACCCCCTTGAAAAATTGTTCCCACCCATGTGCACATTAACGAAAATGAAGAGATGAAAATCTGAAGGGGACAGGTCAGGTGAATTCGAGGTAAATTCTGTCCCATCCAAATGAGTCTAGAAGTTGCTTCGTCATGCAACAGGCAGACTCCCTTTCCAATTTTGTTTAGCGTCTTACAGTATCTTGAGATTGGCGGAAACATCGCAGAAAGTTCATCTAACGTCAATTTACTATCGTCACGGACCACAATCTCGATTTGTTGCACAAGTTCGTCAGTCACAACTGAAAGTCTTCCGCGTCTCTGATCGTCATGCTCGGAAGTACGTCCATGTTGAAACACCCGACACCACTTGTACACCGTACCGTAAATAGTTTATAACTCAATATAAATTTTAACCGGACCTTTTCCTTCGTAACGAGGTGCCACTTAGTAGGATATACGATCGAACTATTTCAAGGAAGATGCTACTGCGTCAAGAGTTTTCAACGCACTAACCTCGGACTGGTCTCGATTTAAAAGAGAGAGGTCAGTCAACGCATCAGTGCTGCTATGAGGTTGACGAAAATCTTGTTTCCTTGTGGCGCACATTTCACTGACACTTAAAGAGGTTGACAAATGCAACGAACTCAAAAAAATCGAATTTATTTATTTTCCAAAAGTTGAATCTGTTGTGTATGGAAGTTACGTTGTTAAAAGCACATTTCGATCTTTGATGTGATTTAAGAGTTGGAGCGGTGAGAAGGAACTGCCAGCATAGGTGTTCAGGGTTTTTTTTCTCGATACCACTTTTTTCACCTCGCCGCCGTCGTGGGGCTGTATCTTATAAAAAATTTTACCTAGGCAGCGTACACTTTTACTTTTCGGTTTTTAAAATCATCTTAGTTTGTACAAAAATAAAGGCAAATGGTTTATTTTGTTCAAAATATCTCCCACAGTTTCTATCGCTTCGTCACATTTAATGTTTTAAAAATATTTTGTTCTTATTCTTAATTTAAAATCTGTCCGAGTGGACAATCATTAAATGGTTTGGGGATGACATTGACATAAGGGAGGTACATGGAATGTATTTTTAATGAGGTAGACTTAGGTGTCTATTGATGGGGGAGGTCAAGCGGGTGTTTCCTCTTCAGTCGTCTTTGGGATTGGCTATTGTCTAGGAGGTTGATGGAGTTTTCGTGGTACGTAAGGGGGAGTGAAACTGTTCGCAGGCATTTATTTTGAAACCGCTGCATTCTGATGCGGTTTGAACAGCTTGCCGTGCCCCACAACTGTATCCCAAAGGTCCAGATTGGCTTCAGCACTACTTTGTAAATAAGCAGTTTGAATTTTTCTTTGAGCTTGGACCTTCTCCCCAGGAGCCAGTGCAGTTGCTTGAGTCGTAGGTTGGGCTGGTTGCGCTTGTTGATCAGGTGAGGGTGCCATGTGAGCGTGTGATCCTGGACCCTGGTCAGCCCTAGGTATTTGGGAGTGTTATTCGGTGGGACAGTTTCCCCGTTGAGTGTGACGGGGGGCATTGTCCCCTGCGTAGTGAGAAGGTTGTGTGGTAAGATTTCTCCGCGTTGACTACGATGTTCCATCGTTTCAGCCATGGATCAAGAGCATATAGTTGTCTCTGGATGATGGCTGATGCTTCCTGGGGATCTGTGGCGGCGGCTAGGAAGGCGATGTCATCGGTATATGTGGCTACTGGGAAGTTTCGGGAGGGGGTGATGGGAAGGTCCGCTGTGTAGAGCGTGTACAAGATGGGTCCAAGAACACTGCCTTAAGGTACTCCAGCTCTTATGGGCCTAGGCGTGCTGATTGATGATCCGCATCTCACTCGGAATTCTCTTCCCTCTGTGTACGACTTGAGGAAGGCGAAGTGGGAACTTGGAAGGTGGGATTTAATTTTGAAAAGGAGTCCAGGGTTCCAGACTATGTCAAACGCCTGTTTGACATCCAGCATAACGGCGCAGCAGTACTTCTTCTTTTCGAAGGCCTCAAGTATGCTCTCAACAAGCCGGTGGTATTGCTCAGGTGTTCCATGTTCCATGTAAATCCAAACTGAGGATCAGGGATCCGTCCGGCCTCGTCCAGTACTGGCAGTACTCTGCGCAAAAATACTTCAAAAATATTTCAAGTATTTTGGAAAGGATTGCCAGCAAACTAATCGGACGATAGGCGGCTAGATTGGCTTCAGGTTTTCCAGGCTTGAGGAGGACAATAACTTCAGCGCGCTTCCACGCTTTTGGGAAGAACCCTAGACAGAGGTAACTTTTGAAGATGTTAACCAGCCTTTGGGAACAGAGTAGGGCCAAAATTTAGGGGGCTGGTAGGGGCCTGGGAATCAATCACCTGCGCAATCTCCTCTGGTGCGACAGGCTGTATTGGCGGACCAGGAGCACTTGGGGTGTCTACGAACCTTATGGTGGCAGCACTCTCTTCACCAGTGGATCTGTCAAAAGGGGCACTGTGTAGATGGTCAGCAAAAGCTTCTGCTCTTTCGACCCCAGACCGACACCAGGAATCATCCGCTTTGTGACATCTTCATCACAGTTGGTGAAGATCAAATGCAAATTGACGCATTTATCAGCTGCCGTTTGACGCAAATCGCAGTATATGCAAGCTTCAACATGTCACAATGGAAGTTCTTAAGATAAGATTATTGCAATGGGTCAAAGAGTTGTTCCGGCAAAAATCACGTATATGTGGAATATTTTATGTATCCTTGACCTGTGGTTTGTTCTGTTTAACGGGTTATGAATTATCACAGGATTCATGCAAATGCACTATTTTCTCTTTACAATATGGCAGCGACCTTTGCAGGTTATAAAAGAACAACAAAATGCCCATAATGCCAAAGTTTATTTGAAATATTTTTTTATTAAAAAAAGTTCTACTGAGCTCGTATATAAATTTTTTAAGAAATTAACAATTTTTTTTTCCTTTAATAAAAAAATCTACATTTTAACACAATTTTTTTTCCTAATTTTACCTAAATATATATATTTTTAGTATGTAGTATTAAGAGGAGCCCAAAATAATCGGTCTTACTCCAATGAGTTCGGTTTTGAAACTGTTTTAATAATATTCTTCAACATCCGAAGAAACACAATCTTACAATTAGGTTCTTATGTACTAACAAGAGTTCTTTTAAACTATTTATATAATTATGCCCCCAAGCACTTAAATGTGTTGGTATGTGCGCTGGCGGCCTAAGTATTTTATGATCTTTACCCTAGCAGCGTGGTGTTATCTTACGCATGCGAGTTCATATTCCTTAAATCCTTAAATTCGTTAAATAGTACATATTCATAAAAATCCATTATCTAGTTGTGACCTTATCTAGTGCATGGCTGTGTCAACTTAGGCATGCGTTTACATGTTTACATTTGGTTGTTGGTCCGATCCCTTTTACATTCTTGTTATATTTTAATATTTAACACATGTTCAATGCTTGTATTAAAAATGTTTCATTAGGACAGATAGTGGCGTTCAACGGTTCAATTGCACTCAAGTTTACTTTTTTTGAAATTTATACCAGCGACTACCGTTCCTTCAAAAGTTACAACACGGAACCCACCCACCTGATGACTGTGTTCACTCTTTAGGGATATGCATAGATTGAATTCGTCCTCAGTGAATCCGATAAAGCGATCTCTTATAGCTTGTAGCTTATGAATTGTCCAGCTCTTCTAACCCTACATCGGAATTGGAATGATGCTGCATCTAGCAGATCCGGAGATACCAGTGCTTAACCAAAAAATAGCATGCGTATCTGTTGTGCTGCCCTGCGTTTATATCTTTCTGAAGAGATGAAGAACACCAGTCGTTGCAACTGTTAGTATGTGTTCGGGTGGAAGATGAATTTGGGCAAGTTGCGCCCGTAGCTGAGTTGGTGGCACTAAGATTGGACTGATTACTCTATGGCGAAAATCATTTATTACATGGGTTATATCACGGTGCATCTGTTTTAGGCCAGTTGGCAATAGGTTTAAATTAGCTGTGACGACCATGAATGCTTTCTCTAGGTTACTGAGATTTAAGGTGTTCTATGTTGCTGATTTCGGTTAGTTATCTGTTGTTCCAAAGACTTAGGCATTTACTCGTAGCTAAATTTACCTTTCTTACCAGGTTGATAGTAGAATCAACAGTGCATCTTTGATTTTGAAGCTGATACTGTAGTACATCTTTAGTCTGTCCGATACTGGAGTACCGGTAAAGCGTCTGGCGCCCTCAATTTGGGGTTGACCGCATTGAATCTTTACAAAAGAACTTCTTGATGTTCGCCCTTAAGGGACTCAATTGGGATGCAAATCTTCACCTTCCTTATTATCTTACCGGACTCTAACTAATTACACATAGTTAATTTTTAAAGATGCTTGCTGTGGTTTTCCTGCAAACCTTTATTAATGGTAATGTAGACAGCTACATACACGTTTAAAATTGAACATTGTCCAGGATGAGCCTTTTAGGATACTGTGTTCGGACAATAACGGCATCTACGCCGCTACATCATTTTACAATCCTTTCCTACTAGAAGAACAAACGCACTCTTTCTCGTAATCCTTTCTACATTTAATTTTCTCGTATCGATCCCCGAAATTATAGCCGTACGATAAACGGCAGCGTACTCTATGCAGCGAAAGCCGCGCGGTAAAAAATGTTAATGCAAGGATAACATATTATTCCTTAAGAACTAAATGTGCAACGGGTACATTAACCGATTGCTTGGTAAAAAGAATTATTTGAGCGAAAGGAGTAAATAAATTGATTGTTAGGTTATTGGCGCAACTTGAACTTGAACTTTCGGAGTTCGGAATAAGTTGCTTAGGTGTTAATTTAATGAAAATGAGGCGTAACATTAACTGATAAACTTACTAGTTTAAAAGTGTGGAGTGTGTTACAATACATTGTCAATTTCAGCAATTTAGGAATAGCATAATTCTTCTCGTTGACGGTTACGGGTTGTTGCTAATGTAGGGTTTTGTCAGCGAATTATATCTTTTTCGTATGTTATGACCTGAGTTTTTTGTTATATTGTATAGAAACTTTATCTTAAATTCAATAACTTAACTGGCAACATCAACTAATGACAACAACAATAGCAACGTGCGTCGGGCGCACGCCTGTCCAACACCATTGGACCGGTTTCGTGTGATTGTTTCCGGCCAAGTCAAGAACGCATATACGGAAAAAAGAACAACTGGGCGAGTAACGAGCAGACGAAGACGGCCAATCCTTTAGCAAAATGACTGAAAAAGGTGGTGTGGGCTATTTCTGAGATCCCAAACTTCCTACGAAGAAAAAGGCGACCGCCCTTTTAGCGGGAAAGTTCCTAAGACGTACCTACTCCTATCATCAAAGCAACAGCACATACAATCAAGGAGGAGATATAGATAGCCAAAAAATCGTATCATCTTGGGAGTGATAAATTAAAATGATTCGGAGGGCAGAGTTTAGGGGGTAAATTTAAGTGGGCGGTAACATTGAGGTCTAACAACAGTTTGTGTTACGCTTACTTTTGCAGCCAGCAATTAGATTGATTTCACGCTGGGAGATTGTTTTATAGGTTTTAAAAAAGTATACCGGTACCACCGTGGCCACGGGCACCGTGCTATTGAATATATAATTATTAGTGTAGAAAGTGTTTTTGTTGTCAGATGCGTTTTTAAGATAAGCATGGTGTTAATCCTTCTAGTGTAGAAACTACGCCAGCTCCAGCTTGTGCTGGGAAATTCCGTTTGAATTCCAGAAGCAAATGTTTAAAGACGACATTTTTTATTATTGTGGTTTGTAAGAATTTGGATGAGGTAATTTTGAGTCCTCATTATCTGCAGTCTCCATTAATGCCATAAAGTCCATGAGGCTTTATTGCAGAAAGGTGATCTCTCTGCCATTTGGCTTTTTTGAAGCACTTGTTCCAAAATCTGTTGAATCGTTCTTTATTTCTGGTGCTGTTGTTGCAAACCATACCTGGATACCGAAAAGCTAAAACGAATGACATTCCTGGTGTTGGGGCAGAATAAAATACTGGACATTATTATCAGATGAAGGACTTGGGTACTGTTTAAAGTCAATTTTTCGCTTGTATGGTTCTTCAACAGATGTTCGACGATGTATACGGTTTTGCAAATTATGGATGAACTGAGTTTTTCTTATTTTCTTCGTTTCGGGACCAAATTCAATTTGAATCATAGGCTGCAGAACTTCTTTCTGTTAATAATGTTTATGGCTTATTTTACCGAAAACCCTGCCAATTCCACAAACGTAAGTAGGAATGACAGATTTAATTTTTGTTATTACCACTTGTAGCCCTAACGTAATTTCTTGCGACGTAATTGGCAACTGAGAGTGCCAAGGCGTGTTTGACAAGCTGATTGCGCGGGAGAGACCGATTTCACAACTCTTCGGTGATGTTCGGTGTGTAGAAATAGAAATTCGCGTTTCGTCGATCGGTTGAAAGCCTATGATCGGCTTCTGAAACTTCTAGGTTCGACGAACTCAATTTGTTGCACTTTTCGATCTCTTTGTCGGGAATGACAGGGCGCGAGGGGCCGCTTTTATTTTATTATATGTGTGCACATTAAGTTAATTTTTCCACACTCTCATTTTGGTACATTTTTTTATACATATACGACTATAATAGGCACAGCTAAACACAAGTATCTTACGCGTTTTTTCGCGTCATTAATAATTTGTGTTTATTTTGTTTTATTTATTGTTATTTTGTTATTGAATTAGTTTTTTCTTATAAATCAAAGAATATTTATCGGAGCGATTAATAAAACACGACCACTTCGACCGTAGAATACAATGAGGAAACAGTATTTTCCATGCTATTTGATAATTTAAAACAGTACTTCAACCTAACACCTAAACAATACACTACAATTGTCTTACATGCCCAACAACAATAAATAGTGGGTCTGGGAAACGTTGTTTTTTTTCTATAGATTGTGATAATTATAAACAAGTCAGGAAAAACAAATCGCAGCGACATATTTAAAAGCTAGATGAAGAGGTGACGCTTTGAGCGATATTTTGACTGTATAAAATTGTTTGAGGTATAAAATTGGAAATTTAAGAAAAATAATGAAAACTTACGAAAAATTTTGCAATATTATTATGGCAAATGGAGGAATGGCTGTCTTGTGAACAAATTTATGGTAAAAATGCCACACAAAATTTAGTCAGTCAAGAAAACCTGTGGTTTTAATGTTGCTACAGATACCCAGAAACAATTTTTGGGTATCACTTGAGTTTCTTTGGTACCCATAGAAGTCAAGCCCAGCTTCGAGTATATGGCTTCCTTTTCGTAAGTGAAATGGGAGGTTAGTAAATTTAATTTTTTTGCGGGTGTGATTACCAGTAAATCAAATTTAATAAGAAAGGAATGCTTAGTTAGGTAGCAGTCGAAGTTTATATACCCTTGCAGTTAAATGGCGGTTTCAATTAGAAATGGATATTGTTGGCCGACCCTAAAAAGAACTACTGGACCAGCACAGCATTTTGAATTAAGCACCAGGTAAGGTATTTCCGATCGTTTAGTTATATGGCAGCTATAGTCGTCTGATCCTTAGAAATTTTTACATGCGTCCAAATTATCATCTGAGAATTAAAACTTTTTATTTAAAAAACATGGAAGTTATAACATTGCCGATTGTTCAGTTATATGGCAGCTATAGTACATCATTATTTTACATATAATATATAAGGTAAAAGTTCAAGAATAACGATAACTACCTAATGAAATGCTATGACATGACCAAATAGTCAGACTAGTATACAAAAAAATTAAAAGTTGTTATTTTCTGGTTTCAAATGGCTAATCTTGGTTATATATGGACAAAAATCGACAAACACAATATATGTACAGCTTCCCTTTACAACACGTATGCTCTTAAAATATTTGATGGTTTAATGAAATTGCACTCAGTAAATAGAATTTCTAAGGCTTACTCGGCAGTGTCGATTTCATTTTCATCCGCTGTTTTTGGATTTTGCAAATCAAAATCAAAATTTGTGTCATCAGAGTTTATTTTAAGCTTATCAACCTAAAAAATAATACAATTAACATTTTTATGAAATATTCTTAACATACTACAAATTACCAATTTAGAAACTTCCTGGTCTTCTGCCTTTTTAACCCAATCGGTCATTTTATGTATATTTTTATTGGAGAAACGTTTAGTAAATAAATTCAAAACACCGGAAAGTTGCAAATCCAGAGTGACCAAGATAAGAATTTTCAAATTGGTAACTTTCATATTAGTAATTAGAGATTATTTGCTTGTTCTCTAATAAATGCGTTATATTCACTACTTTTTAATGAAACAATTTTTACTAAGTAGTAATGAAATTAACTCACAAAAAATGTCAGAATAATTTTAAGATAGCATATACGATAAATTTTAATATTTGAGAATATACGCGATAAAATTAATATTTAAGAATATGTCTTAAAGATTATTTTGCAAAATTCAAACTGTTCTTTAAGACACATATTACTTTCCAATATAATGCTTTCGGATGAAAAAGTGGAATCTCTATCCTATGTAAAAACACCGATTTGTGGAGTCCATTGTGTGAAAAATTTTGTATTTCTTTGTCACCACTATTACTGGATAGCCAAATATCTAGAGGTGAAGTAACATCAATCCTTGAAAACATTGATGCATTCCATTTTTTTTAAGGAGACATTATTAGGAAGTTCTGTTTCATTTTGAGAATATCAAAATCTGTATTTTTAATGTATTTTAACAGAAATTTATTTTTACACTAGTATATTTTTCGTTGCTCAGTTAAATATCTTTGAAGGAGTTACCTTGCTTGGAGCCGCTCTTTTTTTCCTTGTTACGTTTTAAATACGTACGTTGCCAATAATACCATTTATAACATTCTTATAGCCACAGAGTCCTTCAGTGTAAAGCAATCGGAATAAGCTAGAGTAAATAAGAACATTTAAGTATAATTAAGAATAATAAGGAGGACCCACGAAGGTTGAATAAATATTTTCATTAGAAAACATTAGATTTGGCTTGGAAAAAGAAAAAAGTGTAGCAATAACTTGGTAACCACGGCAACAGCACAAAGATCAGGAGAACGCCCTACATAAGTAACACAATCTACGGCACGAGCCCAATGGATACAGGAAAAGAAAACAGCCCAGGAAAATCATAGTTACCTGCAAGAGGAAAAGACAGCGATGTCAAGTTATAACAAGCGGCGGTGCAACTTGCATTTACGCACGTAGGCCATGGACAATCTGTCGATGGAGGGTAAGCGGGACAACCTGCTCATGCAATGTACAGACGAAAGAGAAGCCAAGAAATGCTGCCTAGTAACCTCTAGGACAGATAAGAAAATATTTTTGGTATTTTGGATGTTGCACAACAGAAAAGCAGGTGCAAGCAGAGGAGAGGTAACAATCATAAAATATTCCAGGCACAAAGAGTTCGTTGGAGTTCATTATTAGAAGTTCGGAAAAATGTTTTCCTCAAGAAACTTGGCGGCTACGTAGTAATATTGCTAAACTTTATTCTGATAATTTTTTCATATTATTGTTCCATTTTTACCTCCCATATTATTGTATATTGTCAGAAACCTTGCTATTGCCGGAGAATTTAGGTCCGAAATCCTTCCACCTTTACACGGGAAAGAGCTCTGCGAAGATAAGGAGGCGTCCTAATCATCGGGGCTCTAAGGGGCAGCTAACTTAGTTAAAGTTACACAATTTTGTTTTTTGATTTTGAATTCAACGCTAAGAAAGTGATTTAATTTCTTTGCAGTCGGTGTTTGTTACCAGTTTGTATATACAAACTTCGTATGAACCGCCTACGCACTGGCATCACTTGTCTGTTTTTCAGTTGGTCTTAATATAATATTTTCTTGATTGACTCCGAGTGATTTCAATTGTTTTTTGTCAGTGGATCGACGTCTTCTTTGCAGCTTCCCATTGGTTGCTTACATTGCCTGATGTTGTGTTTATCAGTTGGCGTTTATTGCATGCGCTGGGGGTGTAACGGAATCGCTTATATGGTTTGATGTTGGTGGCCCGACGTGTGCAAGAAATTAGGTAGGCGCGGAGTTAGCAAATTTGAAGTGCATTGGGGCCCGTCATTATTTGACTTTAACTTATTGTTAACTTTATTGTTTTTAACTCTTCCGCCTCCAATTTATGCTTGTCCACAGAAGTATGTACTAGTAGTATGGACTGTTATTGAACTGAGGTAAACAGCACAAGAGGCGCTCCAGGTGTCAGGGCTTAGAGTTCCAGATTTCTGAACCGTTTGTTGTTGATTATCATCTAGGTGCCCTCTAGATGAAGTTCGGTGTTTTTCCAGGTCACGTTGCCTCTATAGTTGTTTAGCAGCATGATCCCGTCGTCGATTTCTTCCTTTTTTTTGGTACATGTTCTGCGATGCTAAAACGACACAGCGGTTTCTTTCCCTGAACTAACTTTTGGAATACAATTTGATTTACTTATGTTAACAATTAGGTATTACATTATTTTATTTTGTATTGGTTTTTAATTTTAGCGAATGCCATCTGTGAAATTTTTAAATACAAATATTGCATGTGAATTTAGGTGTACAATTGATTTATTCTTAACTATGGGTTTTATAATTATGTCTTGGTATTCTGTTTAGTCGCGCCACTGTATGGCATACTTTATGTAGGATGTTTTAAGTTTTCATATGGTTTTTATGAACTGTTTTTCCAATTTCCGTTACAATTGCAGGGTTTCTGCTTTCCTCTTTCTTTTGTATATCTTGGGAAAAGTTTGGAACCTAATATAGAGTTAGTTCTTATGAAAATTTCCTGTCCAGGTACGTATTTCCTTTCTGTTTTTCTTATGTCTTGAAAGGTCTGACTTTTGTTTTGTTATACAAAGTTGTATGTGAGAGTGATGATCAAGAAAATCTTGTAAAGAGAGAACGCGCTCTCTTACTGTCCTCTCTCACTTAATTGTTGGGGCATCTCACTTTTATTTTATAGAGTAATCTAGAGTAATTCAGTCTTCTCTAGACAGCGAGAGCGTGTGGTTGTATTGGTTGAGTTAAATAAAAAAGAATATTGAAAGAAACATAATAAAGGTGTTTTACTGCTTTGGCTGATGAGATGGCTGAAAATATACTTGAGCGTATCTTGTAATACAACAAGATAGGTTATGGGCCCAGTCACATTTGCAGCCTAGTGGTGAAATATGTTAATTGTACAAATAAGAAAAATTAAAGTAAATAGAAGTGAATTACATATTTAAATAAATGTATGACTAACGACGCACAGTAAAGAAAAAACGACGAACATTTTTGATTTGTGTGGAAATGTAAAAGCAGTACAGCAACAACGAAAAGTGATTCTAAGAAGCACAAAGCAAACTGAGAAAAAAAATAATAAGATCAGTCAGTTTTATCGTCGTGACGACGCGTTATTTAAACTAGAAAAGACATTGATAAAGGGGAAAGGAATACAAAACCGTTTAACGGTGAAAAATATTCAATTTGGAAGTTCCGAGTAAGGGCGCTGTTAGAGAAAAACGATTTGTTGGAAGTAATTGATAAAGAACAAATTAAAATAAGCGACGAAGTAAAACGGGCAGAAAGAAATGCAAAGGGGATCATAATAGAATATTTGATTGATTCTTTTTTAAGTTTTGCCAACAATGCTAGCCATATTTTTGAAAAATTGGATACTATTTACGATCGTAAAAGCTTGGTAACTTAACAGCTATAGAAACTCTTAGTGAGAGCAATTTGACATTAGACTTCGTAAAGACACGACTACTCGATCATGAAATAAAGTTAAAAGGATCTAACAAAAAGACACAAATGCAAAAGTGATGCAAGCAGCAAGTGCAAAAGCCACAAAATTTATGAAGATTTATGAATTTTCATTGTAAGAAACTGAGCCATATAAGGAGAGATGGTTTTCTCTTAAAAAGGCAGGCAGGAAACCAGTATGTTTCCGATGAAAATAATGTTAGAGATACAGAGGCTCAGATGGCGACAGAAACACAGCCAGAACGTGCGTTTGTGTTTCTAGTGAATGCAGAAGTTAGAGAGAGACAGACTCAGAAGGTAGCAACGCAGCCCAAATGTGCGTTTGCATTTATGTGTGAAATTAGCAAATTACACTTAAAAGCCAGACGCAGTAAATTTTATATTGGATTCGGGGGCATCAGATCACCTAGTAAATGATATTAATTTATTTTCTGAGTATGAGATTTAAAGGTGGCGATTGAGATTGCAAAGCGTGGAGAACTTGATTATGCTACTGCGAAAGAACAAGTTAAACTTAACAATTTTGGGAACAACATTACATTACACAA
This sequence comes from Drosophila ercepeae, assembly GCA_018150545.1. Taxonomy (NCBI): domain Eukaryota; kingdom Metazoa; phylum Arthropoda; class Insecta; order Diptera; family Drosophilidae; genus Drosophila; species Drosophila ercepeae. Next base: position 216,129 of record JAECWL010000071.1, on the reverse strand, counting down.
AGTGCTGTATTGTAAGGAAATCCCGCACAATTTGTTATCCGTAAAGAAGATGCTAGATGCTGAAATGTCCGTCGATTTTAATACGGATGGCATTAAAGTAATCAAGAACGGTAACTTGGTATTTGGGGGAAATTGTGAGTATAATGGTATATAAAAACTAATTTTCTCACTGCGATAGCTTCGCAACGAGCGGTGCTACGCAACATTTGGCAACACCGCCGTGCAGCTTAGTCCCTTCTCTCTATACGTGCCCTGAGCAAGTCTCTGCGAAGCTAAATACCGGCTTAACAGCCATTCGATAATGGATCATCCGATCGCTCTCTCCGCCTAGTGCGAAATCCGCTCTTTTATACGTTTTATACGTGGTGTAGACCATTCCGCAAAGGCCGAACAGACGTTCACGACGCAGAGCCAAGCGGACGGCCGTCGATCTCGGACGACATTGTTGCAAAAATTGATCAAGTCCGCGAAGATCGCGGATGACGATCGAGGATAGCATCACCATAAACTCGGATAGGTACGCAGAGACTTTAAAAAAACTTCGAAGGGCCATCCAAAATCGACGACGAGGGATGCTGAGCGTTTGGATGAGATTACGTCACAACAACACACGACCGCACACCTCCCGTCAAACTCAGCATTTAATCACCACATGCGGATGATTGGATGGACTGGATTGCTGTTCCCCACCCACCCTACAGTCCTGACTTGGCGTCGTCTAATTTTCACCGTTTCCCAAAGTTAAAGGAACACTTAAGCGGATTGAAATTCAGCAGTGACGAGGAAGTGAAAACAGCTATCACCAACTACCGTAACGGGCTGGCGGAGGAGTTCTTCGCGGCGGGCTACAACTAAAATGAACTAAAACTGGATTAAGAGGCTCAAAAAATGTATTGACAGAGAAGGTTATTATGTTGAAAAATAGACAAAGAATCAACCTTTCCAATGATGTATGATAATACATTAATAAACCATGCTGTACACTCGAAAAATAATTGTGAAAGTTACTTTTTACACAATCTCGTACATCTGTAAAATCAAATGATGAAGAATATCGCTTGTGGCATAAGAGATTGGAACGTATAAGTGTAGGAAAATTCTTAGAAATTAAACGAGATGGCTTGTTTGAGAATGTGAACTTATAAAAAACGTACAAGTAGATAGTAGTGAATTGTGTGAGGAGTGTATTAGCGGAAAGCAATCTAGACTAAAATTTGATAAACACAAAAACAAAAAATATATATTGAGCGCCCACTGTTTTTAATTTATTCTGATGTATGTAACTACTATGACTAATAACTTATATATCGAAGTTACAATACGTGTTCTTTGTATTTAAAGATTTTGTAGCAAAGAGTGAGGCTCATTTTAATTTAAAAATGGTAAATCTTTACATTGATAATGGCAGAGAATATCTCTCTAAGTAAATGCGTGAATTTTGTGTAGAAAAAGGTATTAGCTATAATTTAACGGTTACTCATACCCCACAACAAAATGGTGTTGCAGAGCGGATGATTAGAACAATCACTAAAAAAGCTAGCTCTATGGTTAACTGTACTTAACTAAATAAAAGTTTTTAGGGTGAACCTGTTTTGACAGCAACATTCTTAATTAACAGGTCCCCAAGTAGAGCATTAAAAAATATAAGAAAAACAACATTTGAGATGTGGCATAAAAAGAAGCCAATATTAAAATATATAAAGATATTTGGGTCGACAGTATATGGACCAAATAAAGTGCGAAAGCGAATGTTTGACGAGAAATCGATCAATACTATACTTGTCGGATATGAGCCAAATGGCTATAAGTTGTGGAATGAGAACTCGAGAAAATTCACCTAGAGATGTAGTGACAGCTAGAGATGTAGTGGTGGATAAAAAAAAAATTTGAAATCGGTGGCTTCAAATAAAATTTACTCTGTGGTAGAACATGATGTGTTTGAGCAATATTGTGTTTCTCTAATTAGAGAGAATAAAGAATCAGATTTTCCATTGGTGGAAAATTGCGAATCTACGGATTCGAATCCTGATGAAAATCTAAATAAAAATTCCACTTGTCTCGAGAATACCGATCCAGTGGCTGAAACTGGTGATCAACTAAAAGAAAATAAAAATCAACAGCAATTTAGAAGCAGTGAGAGAATTAAAGATAAACCAAAATTATCATATAGATTTTTAGAAAAGTGTCTGATGAATACCCAAATATGTTTAAATGATATTTCCAATACATATGAGGAGATTAAATTTCGTGATGACAGAACCTTGTGGGAGGATGCCATTAAAGACGAACTTAATTCTCATTTAGTAAATAATACATGGTGCTTAGTGAAAATGCCTAAGCATAACAAGTAAGGGTGAAATGGTGAAATGGGTGAAAAGGGTATCATATGGTGCAAATGTATGTAACAGGCAGAAGGAAGCATATCCGACCCCATAAAGTATATATATTCTTGATCAGCATCAACAGCCGAGTCGATATAGCCATGTCCGTCTGTCCGTCCGTCCGTCTGTCCATCCGTCCGTCCGTTCGTCTGTCTGTCCGTATCAACGCCTAGATCTCAGAAACTACAAAAGCTACAGACATGTGCCATTTATCGTTGGATAGGCAATTTCCATTCGCAGTACAAGTATGTTTTTTTATTTTGATATCACCCCCCGCTCCCCCGCAAACAGCAAAAAACTGCCACGACCACGCTCCCCCGCAACCGCAAAAAACTGCCACGCCCACAGTTATTATCCTAATGCTATGCAATTCGGCATATGCGTTGAACCAAATCGGATAAGAAACACGGAAGTTATGCCACATGCAAAATCTATGGCAAGAGAAGCAGAAGCGCAGCAAAACACGCATTGCGCGACGCCGACTGCGACGTTGACAGCGAAATGTGTATGGCTTTATGACACACGAAACTTATTTTCATATTTTTTGGAAGGGATAAAAAAATTGGAGAAACGTTGGGCTAAGTGTATAGAGCTCAAAGGAGACTACTAAAAACCTGTGTTTCATTCAAATAGTCACGGGCTTATTGACCCGCCCTCGTATCCTAGCTAAAACAAATGGTTACTACACAGAGCTACATCGTGGTAATGCTTAATTGTTCGGTTGCGCGATCAAAACCGGGCTAATAAACAAGTGAGATAAGTTGCAAATATATACATTTTTGCACTATTTGCTGCGGGTGGCCCAGCTATAAAATAAGCTTCTAGTGCTTCCAACTTATCGCAGATCCAACGGTGCTGCCAGATGTGCTCTGGGGATTTGCTTGGGCGCGACAAATTAAAATTCATATTTAAATTTAGGAGTGGAATGCTGTTAAGACTAAACCGCTGTCACTAGGGAATAAATGGGAATGCAGCGGGGGGCCTTGCCCAAACCGACGACGACCCAATCACAACGACGACCTACGAAGCATTCTCACCAGGATGAGTAGTAAAATCAACGTTCTGCTATCCGCGTTTGAAACTCAGCGCCATGTCACCAGAGAGCATAAGGGCGCAATAGTTGAACTCCCGGCTCTCAACAACATTGTGATCGAGCTTCGTGAAGGCGTCCCAATCCGAGCTACCCGTTGCTACCCAAACCGAGCCCCAAAAGCCTAGCAAAAAGGCTACGCCAAAAGAGCAATCGTCAAAGGTGCAGGTGCTCAAAGTTGAGGCGCCCAAAGTTCAGGTGTCCAAGGCACACGCACCAAGCTGGGCAACTACTCGTCTGGTATCATAGAAGAAAAGGCTAAACCCAGTGATAATGCGTCCAAGCCGAGCAGCTATGCATCTGTCGCCAAGGATGGCGAACATGGTTGGAACAAGGTAAAGCCTAAGCCCCTGAGGAAGAAGCCAGGGGCACTTATACTGAAGAAGACGGGAGAGGTCTCGTACGCGGAAATGCTTCGCAAACTTAAAGCGAACCCGAACCTCAGCGAATTGGACAAACATTTTCGCAAATTCCGCAGAACCCAGCAAGGGGAACTGTTGCTGGAAGTTGAGGGGAAAGGCTCCGAATCGTCCCCAAATTTAAGACCGAGCAGGTTTGTCTGTTCAATGGTTACATATCTGTTTTTGGTCTTGTTTATCTTGATGCGCCAGTCCACGAACCATCTTTCGACTATTTTAAGATGAAAGGCAAGTTGTTCTAATGTTTTTGGGGCATCTCGATTGACTAAGTATTGCGGTATAGTCAGCAAACGTAGAGGTTGTGAGCTGATAGTTTGTAGGCATGTTTGCTGTGTATAGGGTGTACAGAACGGGGCCCAGCACACTACCTTGGGGGACTCCAGTATTGATAACGCGGTCATGTGAAGGTGTAACAGTCACCTGGTTGAGAACACTCTTTTGAAGAGATATGATTGGAGCATTTTGTGAGTGTTCTGAGGAAGCAGTTTCGTTATCTTGTGCAGACTCGGTCAAATGCTTGTGCAGCATCTAAGAATATCGCTGAGAAGTATTCCTGGTGCTCGAAAGCGGTACGAAGTTCTTAGTGGGAGTTGTATAGTCAGTTTTGGCGTCACCAAGTCATGTCCAGGTAATTTGTTGGGCTTAAGATCTTTTATCGTTGATGCTATCTCACTTCGGCTGAATGTAATTGGATTTACAGGTGGCCCGTTTTTAGTGACTGCAGGTAGGACAAATGAGATGCTAACAAGATTGGGTTGGAATACCTTCTGCGCTGCGTATCCAGCTTCCAGAGGGGCTTAGCAGCGGAACGACTGTTTCTGCCGGTGGCTGAATATTTTTGTGCTTTTCACAAAGGATTATTTTTGCTGGTGGGCGAAAGTTGTTGGATGTATAGATGCTGGGCGTTTGTTTCCTTAAGTTGAAGTGCCCTGGTTAGTCTACCTGAAACTAGTTTTAGTTGTTGGGGATCTGTGATTATGCCATTGTCTTCTTAGTCTTCGCTTTTCAAGTACTAGCTGCTCGGTTTCGTGATCTGTCTTGCTATAATTTGTCATTTTGTGTGTGTCTGAAAGGGTACAGGCCTTGGCTGCAGCAACAAGTGTTTCTGTATCGATTTGACCAGGCTAACAATATCCTCATCGGTGAATACTTTATTTAATTGGTTCCATATGCGTAGAAAAATATTTCGCGTACCTTGCTCAGTTGGTCCTGTTGTCTGCAAGCCTGTAGGGCTGCCCAGTTATATTATATATGGTCGATGCCTGCGAGTAAGTCGAACCGGAGAGTGATCTGATGATGGTTCTGCAAGTGACCGATCGGTTGTGTACTCCCACTCACGTGAAAGCAAATTGTAATTCAGCTCAAAGCTTACTCATCGTTTAAACGCACATTCATAAAAACAAAAGAAATCAAAAATTCCAAGTATGTCCCTTAAACCAAGAACCAACCAACAATACCCAACGGCCACAATAGCTAAGGGGCAAATCGCTTCGGTTTGCTTATCAACAGTCAAAAAACCAAAGGCATACAGGGTAACTTGGAACTCCTTGGTGTCGATTGTATTTTTTAATACTGCCCGAAGGCCTCGCCGGCTAAGTTTGCTTAGCGTTAACAATAATTAACTAAATTTATACTAAATTTACAAAATAACAATAATTAACAATAATTAACAATAATTAACAATAATTAGCAATAATTAACAATAATTAACAATAATTAACAATAATTAACAACAATAACAATAATAAACAATAATTAACAGTAATTAACAATTTTTAAAAACTAATAAAAACAAAAGAAAAGACGATGGGGGTACATCGTTTGGCTCATGATGATGATCTTACTGTGCGTCTTGTTGGCAGCCGGTCGATTAGGTCTCTGGGAAGTCGCCTGTTGAGCCTCCTTTGTGAGCGAGATCTGGTAAGACTCTTAGCGAGTCGGTTTCGATGATTGTAGCGGTTGTAGCGGCTGGAGTGGAAATTAATAGTCTCGAAGACCGTGAGCAGCTTTAGATCACTGTGGAGGGTGGTGCTCCTAAAATACCACTCGCAGCCTGTGATCGTCCTCGCCATCTTATTTTGGATTCTGCGGATTTGACTGTTGCACTCACATGCTTAGAGAAAGTGAGCCGACGGTCGAGTATGACTCCCAGGTATTTGGCTGAGTCAACCTGTTTCACTGGGGTGTCGTCAATGAGCACTGCTGGTGGTGTTCTCCGTTTGAGGGTGTAGCAAACCTTTGTGGAATTGTTGCCATTTATTCCAATATTCCATCTGCTAGCCCAGTCGGCAAATCTGGTTGCGTAGATCTGGATACCGTTGGCGGACTCCTGCTCGCACCTGGACCGGTACGTTATGCATGTGCCGAAGTAGTGAACTCTATTGATTAATGTCTCAGACAGAACTGACTCCTCTACAGAATGGAAACATAAGTTAACCCTAAAGTCAAAGCATCGCGCCACCAAGCTATGGTCGGCAAGCCGACTCAGCATTTCATATAGTGCAGCGCAACACTCCATGCAGGAATAGACCGCTCAGTACATTCGTTCACTCTCAGCGCGGAGCGCTGACCTCAGTTCTGGCGCGGTACAGTAAAGGTATGCTAAGCATAACTGGGTCTTGCCCCACAATATTCAATAGCGGTCACCTTACAGTACCAGGCTGCTTGTTTTGTACTCTTCGCAGATTTACAAACTCAGTGCCACTAATATTTGCTGACCGCTTGAAGGTAACCAAGTGCGTTCCTTTAACTAGCTCTCTGGGCTGCCATCCGTGCTGACTCGGGAGGTTGCTTCGTTATTAATTACGACGCCGTCATCCACGGGCATTACTGCTCTTAGGTGGCTGGGTTGAGTGTGACATTGGGCCGTGCTTCCCGCATGAAGTGAACGCACACAACTTTCACGTCGTGTCCGTTCGCAGAAGGTAAGTCGTAAGATGATTTGTTGGTGGGAGACGGGGTAGACAGCAACCTTCTTTCATCTGAATTTAACTCTTGGATAGGCTAAAAGTATGTGGATGATATTTTTGGACTGAAGGACCCTGATTCTAGAATCTTCTATTAAGCTTACTATTGGAGTGTCTTGTTCGATAAGTTTTCTTAAATCGGCATGATCAAGGATTGTAGGGTTTACTATATTGGGTTTTTCCAGAGTAATAGTGAGAATTAAATTTTGAATTTCTGTGGCCAACATTCAAATAAGTGTGGGGTGTCAACCAAATTGTTTTTTCGGGCTTTAAGAATTTGATTTATGGCGTCGGTTAGACCTGCTTCTGGGTCTCGGAATTTATGGTTATCTGCCTAGACTTCGACTCCACTAATTGGGCGTCAGTCACCCTGATGATCTCGCATTCCGCAGGTCACGATAGGCAAAATCTATCAATTGATTAAGTAAGAAGTACATAGCCAAAAGCCCGGATCACGATGACCTGGTGATGTTAAAGCAAAATCTAAATATCCTAATAGACAATATAAGCAGCTATAATAGTTAACAAACAGCTAGAATAAATAATAAAAAAAATAACATAATTTTTTAGATTTTTCAGAATAAAACACCATTTCTGTAATTTGTAAAACTTTAAAACCTAGAAGAAATAGAAAACCAAGAAATAATTATAAAATCTATAGTTACGAATAAATCAATAAAACACTTAATGTCACAAGAAATAATTTTATTTAAAAATCTCACCTGAGGCATTCCATCAAATTTTAAAATAATATATATTAAAATATGTTATTGTATCTTAGATATTTAATTCAGGAAGTACAATATTTAGTGCCAGAGCAGCTGAGGCCTTCAGGCAGTTTTTAGTGTATTGTTTGTTTCTCATTTTTGTTGTATTATTGTGGTGTTATGCCGTTTTAGTTCTAGTCTGTTTGTGTAACTGGGATATATGAACCCGCCCCGGGCAGCACCGCTCATTCTCTTAACCAAGTAGATCCCACTTACCCACTCGGCTACCGCCCGGCTATTAAATATGTAATAACAATATAATATTCAATATATATATATTCTATTATTTCTCCATACCAACATGGTTTTATAAAGCGTCGCTCAATCACCGTAATGTCCATCAAAGAGATATTATTTTCACTGAATTCAGCAATGCATTTGACTCTATTAACCACTCACTTCTTGTGAGTGAACTCAATCTCTTGGGATTATCCTTAGACCTTCTCATGTGGATTTTCAGCTACTAAGATGGAAGAGCCCAACGTGTCCTTTTCAAAGATGTATACTCTCGCCTTGTCAGATTTACATCGGGAGTCCCCCAAGAACGCAATTTAGGTCTGACGTATGTATGCAGACGACGTTAAACTTTGTCTTCAATACAAATCCTCTTCTGCATAATGTAAGCTTCAGTCCGATTTGGACAATTTTCAAAAATTGTGTTTACCAATCTCTTAAATCCTAATGGGTCAAAATGTAAGCGTATGCCTTTTTATCGCTCGAGCTCTAACCAAGCTAATTTTTTTCCCTATTGAATTCTCTTAAAAAGATTAAGTCTGATTGAATGATCTTGTGGTCCTATTAGTTTTGAAACTTAAATTTTCCGACCATATTTCCAACATGGTTAAAAAAGCCTTATGCTTGGCTTCATTAAAAGATGGTCTAGGGATTTTAATAGCCCTTATATAACTAAAAACATCTCTTGCCCCAAGTAAGGGGCTCATCAAAACCGCAAGATTGGTTCAAAAGAACTTCTTGATGTGCGCTTTTGGAGAGCGCAACTGGGAGCAAAGCTTCACGACCCTCTTACTAATTAATTTTCGATCTCTTACAGACCGTGGAAAGGTAGAGGGTGTCGTTTTCCTACATAGCCTCATTAATAATTATTTATTATGTTGACAGCCAGAATCTACTAACACGCCTAAAATTCAAGATTCCTATTAGAGCTAGAAATTTTAGTCCTCTATTCCGAAGCTGCTGTAGATCACCATATGCCCAGCCTTTTATGGTTCTGTATTCTGACTACAAGGGCCTCTATTCCTCGTCATCATTTTTATACTTTATTCTCTCGGGTCTATCAAAGCGATTTGAACCGTACTATAAACAGCAGCGCGCCTCGGTCGGTTGGGCTATACGTTATGCAGCGGGAGCCGCATGAACAACCAAATTTTTAACATAAGTCACTCAAATTGTATTCCAATTAATTACAGCCTTTGGTAAAACAAGCCGGTGTTTGTCGAACACAAGATAATAAATTTTCAAATCGTCAAATACTTATCTCATTTGCTTTCGCATTCGCGTCTGCACGGTACCATATTTGGTAAGATTTTTACTTTATTTATCCAAGTAAGGTACTGTGCCCTACTTCTATTCCCTATTCTTTAATTTTCTGCATTTCTTATTGCAAAAACTTTCTCTCTCTTAGTTTTCGATCTTTTTTCATTCCCTCTTCCTTCTATCACGCTCTTATCAACCAAATACAGTGGTTCAATGCTACTAGTTTAAGTAATATTAATTATTTGTTTTCAATGTATTTTTATACATTTAAAATTTCTTGTTTGTATCTTAAAATATTTCTATCATGGAATATAGAATAGCATCTGCGCTATAATATCGTGTAAAATGCCGATATCCGCGTACCAGCCTAGCATCCCCTGTTGGCTGTGTGAAAACATGGTACATACTTAATATGCGGTTGCGGATGCAATTTCACGAAATTCTGGCTTCCACTTTTGCAGCAGTAGATGTCGCGCGGTTCAAAAAGAGATGCGAACGTTCATGCCGCAAACTAAAAAGGGGTTCAATGAGTGGCTCGGTGGATTGCGTAAAATCAAGGACCAACTCTCTGCGCATGATTCCCAATTCAGCAGCCTCCAACTGCTTAATGAGTCTATGTTAGGGACGCCGTATGTACCGAGATCGCTTTTCAGCCTGATCAGCAGACGACCATGCAGCCGCTCTTAGCTCTTGCTACCCCATACTAGGGGGCTTCGGAGTAAGCTCCCTAAATTTTATTCTGATAGTTCTTTATTTGTATCCCAGATAATAGTCTTCACTGAAACCTGGTTAAAGCCGAATAGCTGTTTACGAATAAAATTATAGTTTTCATTCAACCACGATGAAGCGGCCATTAGAAGTATTATTTGGCAGGAGAGTAACGACAAACAGGGACCAATACGAAAGAGCTACACTAGACATTATCAATAAACTTAAAAATGGAGTTTATCAAAGTAAAAGTTTCAAATTTAGAAGAAAAAGAATACCAAGACATATTTATAAAAGCCATAGTTAAGAATAATTCAATTGTACACCTAAATTCACGTAATCAAGTATTTGTATTTAAAAATCTCATGGCATTCCCCGAAATTAAAAAAAAATAGATTATAAAAATATTTAATAAGAAATTGTCAAGTAACTTAAATTGTATTACAAAAGTTATTTCAGGGAAAAAAAGCGATGTGTAGTTTTAACAACGCAGGCCATGTACCAAAAATTGAAGAAATTTACGTAAGGAATTACCTGGAACAACACCGAACATTATCTACTTGGTCCAGCTATCAGACGACTCAATGAGAATCGACAACAAATGGTTCAGAAATCTGGAAACCACAGGCCTTAGATTTTGAGTGCCTCTTGTGCAGTTAACTTCAGTTCAATTCAAAATTAATTCATCAAAAATGTTTCAATTATCCTTCAAAGGATAACTTAATTTTATTTATATCCCAAACAAATAATTGCGTTGAACAATATCTGGTCAACAATTTCAATAGGCCCCTTCTCATCCTTGGAGATGTAGACGCATGGCACCAACTTTCGGGCTCTTCCACAAACAATCAAAGGGGAAACGCAATTGCACATTTTGTACAAAATAGGCACTTAATAGTACTAAATAACTGGAACCACACACACCACACACAAAACATTTACAACTCTAGATATCTCCATATGCTCCCCACCGCTAAATCTAAACGCACCATGGTCAACATCCAATGATCTTCACGGAAGCGATCACTTTTCAATATTCATAGAGATATTGACAAAAAAACACACATCAATTCTTTATTCCAAGCTAACATTAATAACAAGTTACTCAAAATACACATTACTAACAACACAAACAACTCAGCAGCACAAATCCTAAAAATTATCAAATCAAGTGCAAATAATTCAATTCCAACATCAAGCGCCAACAAAACTAAGCACAAAACAACTAGAGTCCTTAAAAATAAAAAAAGTTAAATGCCTCAATAAGCTCACAAGATCTCTAAGCTCAGAAAACATGCTGAAATATAAACGAGGCAAACGCTATTCTAATTTTGTAGCAAAAAGGGCAAAAAAACGCATTTGCAAAGTTAACTAATGACATTAACTCTAACACCGCAACAGAGACACTCTGGGATAAAGTTCACACCATTACAGGAGTTAGCAAAAACCCCCACATTCACACAATAGAAACAAAGATAGGAAACACCTGCAACCAAACTATGATAGCCAACGCTTTCGCCAAACACTGGTCAGACTGTTCAAAAGACTACAATTTCACATCTCGATGTAAACTCATTGAAACACCGATCACAGCAATAGAACTTTAATCTTGCCTCGACAGTCTTAAAGAAACTACCCCTGGACATGACAATATCAGTTATCAAATATTTCCATATTTCCAACATGGTTAAAAAAGCCTTATGCTTGGCTTCATTAAAAGATGGTCTAGGGATTTTAATAGCCCTTATATAACTAAAAACATCTCTTGCCCCAAGTAAGGGGCTCATCAAAACCGCAAGATTGGTTCAAAAGAACTTCTTGATGTGCGCTTTTGGAGAGCGCAACTGGGAGCAAAGCTTCACGACCCTCTTACTAATTAATTTTCGATCTCTTACAGACCGTGGAAAGGTAGAGGGTGTCGTTTTCCTACATAGCCTCATTAATAATTATTTATTATGTTGACAGCCAGAATCTACTAACACGCCTAAAATTCAAGATTCCTATTAGAGCTAGAAATTTTAGTCCTCTATTCCGAAGCTGCTGTAGATCACCATATGCCCAGCCTTTTATGGTTCTGTATTCTGACTACAAGGGCCTCTATTCCTCGTCATCATTTTTATACTTTATTCTCTCGGGTCTATCAAAGCGATTTGAACCGTACTATAAACAGCAGCGCGCCTCGGTCGGTTGGGCTATACGTTATGCAGCGGGAGCCGCATGAACAACCAAATTTTTAACATAAGTCACTCAAATTGTATTCCAATTAATTACAGCCTTTGGTAAAACAAGCCGGTGTTTGTCGAACACAAGATAATAAATTTTAAAATCGTCAAATACTTATCTCATTTGCTTTCGCATTCGCGTCTGCACGGTACCATATTTGGTAAGATTTTTACTTTATTTATCCAAGTAAGGTACTGTGCCCTACTTCTATTCCCTATTCTTTAATTTTCTGCATTTCTTATTGCAAAAACTTTCTCTCTCTTAGTTTTCGATCTTTTTTCATTCCCTCTTCCTTCTATCACGCTCTTATCAACCAAATACAGTGGTTCAATGCTACTAGTTTAAGTAATATTAATTATTTGTTTTCAATGTATTTTTATACATTTAAAATTTCTTGTTTGCATCTTAAAATATTTCTATCATGGAATATAGAATAGCATCTGCGCTATAAAATCGTGTAAAAAGCCGATATCCGCGTACCAGCCTAGCATCCCCTGTTGGCTGTGTGAAAACATGGTACATACTTAATATGCGGTTGCGGATGCAATTTCACGAAATTCTGGCTTCCACTTTTGCAGCAGTAGATGTCGCGCGGTTCAAAAAGAGATGCGAACGTTCATGCCGCAAACTAAAAAGGGGTTCAATGAGTGGCTCGGTGGATTGCGTAAAATCAAGGACCAACTCTCTGCGCATGATTCCCAATTCAGCAGCCTCCAACTGCTTAATGAGTCTATGTTAGGGACGCCGTATGTACCGAGATCGCTTTTCAGCCCGATCAGCAGACGACCATGCAGCCGCTCTTAGCTCTTGCTACCCCATACTAGGGGGCTTCGGAGTAAGCTCCCTAAATTTTATTCTGATAGTTCTTAATTTGTATCCCAGATAATAGTCTTCACTGAAACCTGGTTAAAGCCGAATAGCTGTTTACGAATAAAATTATAGTTTTCATTCAACCACGATGAAGCGGCCATTAGAAGTATTATTTGGCAGGAGAGTAACGACAAACAGGGACCAATACGAAAGAGCTACACTAGACATTATCAATAAACTTAAAAATGGAGTTTATCAAAGTAAAAGTTTCAAATTTAGAAGAAAAAGAATACCAAGACATATTTATAAAAGCCATAGTTAAGAATAATTCAATTGTACACCTAAATTCACGTAATCAAGTATTTGTGTTTAAAAATCTCATGGCATTCCCCGAAATTAAAAAAAAAATAGATTATAAAAATATGTAATAAGAAATTGTCAAGTAACTTAAATTGTATTACAAAAGTTATTTCAGGAAAAAAAAGCGATGTGTAGTTTTAACAACGCAGGCCATGTACCAAAAATTGAAGAAATTTACGTAAGGAATTACCTGGAACAACACCGAACATTATCTACTTGGTCCAGCTATCAGACGACTCAATGAGAATCGACAACAAATGGTTCAGAAATCTGGAAACCACAGGCCTTAGATTTTGAGTGCCTCTTGTGCAGTTAACTTCAGTTCAATTCAAAATTAATTCATCAAAAATGTTTCAATTATCCTTCAAAGGATAACTTAATTTTATTTATATCCCAAACAAATAATTGCGTTGAACAATATCTGGTCAACAATTTCAATAGGCCCCTTCTCATCCTTGGAGATGTAGACGCATGGCACCAACTTTCGGGCTCTTCCACAAACAATCAAAGGGGAAACGCAATTGCACATTTTGTACAAAATAGGCACTTAATAGTACTAAATAACTGGAACCACACACACCACACACAAAACATTTACAACTCTAGATATCTCCATATGCTCCCCACCGCTAAATCTAAACGCACCATGGTCAACATCCAATGATCTTCACGGAAGCGATCACTTTTCAATATTTATAGAGATATTGCCAAAAAAACACACATCAATTCTTTATTCCAAGCTAACATTAATAACAAGTTACTCAAAATACACATTACTAACAACACAAACAACTCAGCAGCACAAATCCTAAAAATTATCAAATCAAGTGCAAATAATTCAATTCCAACATCAAGCGCCAACAAAACTAAGCACAAAACAACTAGAGTCCTTAAAAATAAAAAAAGTTAAATGCCTCAATAAGCTCACAAGATCTCTAAGCTCAGAAAACATGCTGAAATATAAACGAGGCAAACGCTATTCTAATTTTGTAGCAAAAAGGGCAAAAAAACGCATTTGCAAAGTTAACTAATGACATTAACTCTAACACCGCAACAGAGACACTCTGGGATAAAGTTCACACCATTACAGGAGTTAGCAAAAACCCCCACATTCACACAATAGAAACAAAGATAGGAAACACCTGCAACCAAACTATGATAGCCAACGCTTTCGCCAAACACTGGTCAGACTGTTCAAAAGACTACAATTTCACATCTCGATGTAAACTCATTGAAACACCGATCACAGCAATAGAACTTTAATCTTGCCTCGACAGTCTTAAAGAAACTACCCCTGGACATGACAATATCAGTTATCAAATACTTAAAAAACTCCCAAATACCATAACAAATAAACTTTTAGACCTACCATATACATAAGAATACTAGATACTGGCATCATGCCGCATCAATGGAAAACTGCAATAATAGTTCTAATGAACAAACCAATAAATCTAGTAAATAGCTACCCCCAATATCACTTCTATCTGCATATCCAAAACCAAATACCGGATACAACAGCCAAAATTGCGCAAGATCACCTTTATTTCTCCACAACACTTCAGAATGACATCCTCTCCTTGTGTACGAATCATCATACGATACCCATCGTAGTTCATTGCGCTTAGATTTTTATTCGTTGATATGCCTGAAAATGCAAAAATAAATGAATTGTTAATGGAAACCAATAATTAGTGTGTGAATATTGTACCTGTAATGGGATCGACCATCTTCAACGTGATGTCGATCCGTCTTGGCCTTGTCAATAAATAATTGGATATTGTAACGCATCGTACAAACGATGTGTGTCGTTATACGGTGCATGATATTGTTGCATGTTCACCTGTTGGGGTACAATTCGCTCTTATGCCAAATTTGTGCGTATCCGATGGCATTCGTTCCAATGCTGTTTTAACCATATTAACCACAGCATTATTAGAGTGAAAAATGCTTCCAACTGTTCAATTATTCATCACTTTAGCTGTTGATTTGCTGCTCTTGCAAACCATGATGACTGTCAGGAAGGCGAAAATAGCATGGACATTCTCCAGGTCGAAACCGTTGCAGAGGAAGATTCTCGACAAGCTCAAACTCCAGTGACAAAGAAGTCACCAAAACCTAGTTAAATAACAGTACTTGCTGTCAGTGACGTACCTGCCTTGGAAAGGCTTCTCGACTCGGCGGTATCATCTGAATCATATGAACTCAAGATCGCGCGTAATGGCAACTTGAGCATATACCCCCGTGACTCTGATGCCCACAGAGCTATCACTAAAAAGCTCTCATCAGTAAATCTCCAATACACTCACTTCTGCCTCCCGGAAGACAGAGCCTACAGGGTTGTGGTGTGCAACTTGGCTGCTTCTACCCCAGTCGAGGAAATTTTAAATTAATACCTATAATCCAAAGGTGAAGTCACAGAATGTTGACTCCTCTGATCCGGATCCAGGCAAGGCTTCTGGCCAGAACGTTTGGTTTATTGATATTAAAAGGGCTATTAATAACAGAGAAGCTCTAAAAATAAATAAAGTTGGCCGTCAAAGAGACCGAGTGGAACTGCCGAGAAAAAAATGTAAATATACGTCAGTGTTATCGATGTTTTGGCTTTGATCACACCAAAAACTATTGCACCAAAGAGCCCAGATGTGGTAGATGCAGTTTGCCTCATTGGACTGGTTCCAGTCAATGCCAGGCAAAGACCTATGATGACCTGGAGTGCGTTAATTGCCAAGGAAAACATGAGGCAACTTACAAGGGCTGCAGAATTTACGTCCAGAGGCTCAAAAGCCGAAAAACTGGGATCAACATTACTCCCATGACCCGCGTAGAACACCCAGAGCCCATACGCAACATCAAGCAACAAGCTATTCCAACCTCAATCGTCCGGCAGGGCCTATCGTATTCAGATGCGACTAGAACTGGACAACAGAGCACACGACCTGACGGAAAATACTCCCAACAGCGAAATGCTTTCTCAAACGCAAGGTTCCAGACTTTTCCGAATGCTGCGTTGGCTCCTGCAACAAACGCAGGTGAACCTCAACATCCTAACCAAACGGTAATTGATGGCTCCCTCGCACAAGTCATCATCTCAATGCAACAGACCATTGCTGGTCTTCAAAAAACCATCGCTGAGCTATGTGAGGAGATCAAAGAACTCAGAGGTTCTAAGTCGTTGACGCACCACAATTAATGACTTGTGAACTGCGCCTCGGAGCCTGGAACGCTCGTAGCATTATCCCAAATGCTAATGAGCTTAAGGTGTATCTCAGCAAGCACGAAATTGATGTTATGCTTATTTCAGAGACACTCCTACACGTCGGATCCTACCTCAATATGATAGGTTACAGCTGCTATCGAGCAGATCACCCAGGAGGTTGCCCCAAAGGAGGAGCCTGTATCCTAATCCGGCAATGATTAGTGCACTATCACCTGCATTCGATCACAACGAATCACCTACAAATGGCGACGGTAAAAATTTCCACTAATTTGGGCGAAATTACGGTGTCAGCTGTGTACCTTCCTCCAGGCCTGCCTTGGAATTCCTCTGAGTTTGATAATCTCCTTGGTCAACATGGTCAAAAGTTTATCATTGGAGGTGATTTGCAAGCTAAACATCGTCTCTGGGGTAGTATAAGAGCGAATGCTCGAGGCTCAGCACTTCACGATGTTATTTCCGGCAGCTCAACTCAAGTTTTGGCTACAGGCAGACCCACTCACTACCCGTATAACACGAGGAATGTACCTTCATGTATCGACTTCTTCTTGTACAAAGGTATAGCTAACAGTCTACTATCAGTACGCGAAGAGTATGACCTATCTTCTGATCACTTGCCGCTGATCGCTTCACTAACAACGTCACCTCATAGTACCGCCCCTATTAGGATGCTCGTTCCACCTGTTGGAATATAAGGCTGTTTCAGTACGAACTTAACAATGCCTTTAACCTCAATACAGAGATAAATACAGCAGACGATATCGAGAAAGCGGTTGAAACTTTTATGAAGAAGATCAAAGATGCAGCTCAAATTGCAGCTCCTGGCGGCGCAGTTCACCTACGCAACGTGTGTAACAGCATCGCTCTCTCTCAGGAAGCAGTAGGACTTTTAACTTTTTTTTTTTTTTTATTATTTATTGAATCTTCCCTTTTACTTAAGAGACTAACAATAAGTTTTCAAATCTTATTCTAAACTAACTTAATATCATTTTATGAAATGATTCGTGCCTAACAAATTTAACGCTGGGCTGGTTGGTCGTTCCGGTGCAGTCGGCTTTGGCTGCATACTCGAATAAGTTTTCTTGCAAGAGGATTTGGATGTGAGGCTAGTTTTTCATTGTATTTAACTTTTTTCTCTACTATTGTCTCAATGACAAGTTTTATTTGTAAGTCTCTGTGTATATTCTCGTTCCGAAGAATGGATGGAGCTCCAGTAATGATTCTCAGAATCCTAGACTATGCTCGCTGTACTATGTCGATGTTACTTCTCGATGCGTTGCCCCATAGCTCGGAGCCATAGGTCCATATGGGTTTTAAAACGGAGTTATATAAGAGGACTTTGTACTTCGAGCTTAGGGGAGAGCGAACGTTTATAAGCCAGTGTAGATCCTTTGCTTTTAGTCTGAGGTGCGTCGTCTTGGCCTCTATGTGTTTCCGCCAGGTGAGCCGCTTGTCCAGATGAATACCTAAGTATGTTACGTTATCGGCTTGTGGGATGCGCGTGTGGTTCATTACCAAGGGCGGGCAGCTTTGTTTGTTTAGGGTAAATGTTACCTGTTTGCACTTTTCTTCGTTTACTCGTATGCGCCAATCTGCAAGCCAATGTTCTACACAAGTTAGATGTCGTGCTAGTTGCATCGTAGCTTTTACTGCGCATCTGGATCGACTTAGTATTGCAGGGTCATCAGTGAATGTGGATATCGTTAGCTGGTAGTTTGTTGGGATGTCCGCCGTGTATAGGGTGTATAGAATTGGGCCCAGAACACTTCCTTGAGGCACTCCGGCTTCTACAGTACAATCGTTTGAAGTGCTTGAACTGCATTTAACCGCGAACACTCTTTTATATAGGTAAGACTTTAGAAGCTTATGTATGTTTTTAGGCAGCAGTTTGATTATTTTAAACATAAGTTCATCCAGCCATACTCTATCGAATGCTTGTGCAACGTCTAAGAATAGAGCTGTGCAATATTCACGATGTTCAAAGGCAGTGCGATTTTTTGTTGTGATGCGGTTAACCTGTTCGATGGCTCCGTGTTTTGCCCGAAAACCAAATTGGTGCGATGGGAGTGTGTTGTGTTTTTTGAGGTGGGGTCTGATGCGTAGTAGCAGCACTTTTTCAAATAACTTGGAGAGACAAGTAAGTAAGCTTATTGGCCTATATGATGATGGCTGTGTTTTGTCTTTCCCAGGCTTAGGGATCATAACTATAACTGATTTCTTCCACTTTTGAGGGAAGTATCCAATTTTAGTAATTGCGTTGAAGAGCAAGCAGATTCGTAGAACTGCACACATTTTGAGCTCGATGATCATTTTCGGGGTTATTAAGTCGAAGCCAGGCGATTTTCCAGTCTTCAGTTGCTCTTTAATTACTTTCGTTATCTCGCTTGGCCGAAATTCTACAGGATCTTGTGGTGCTAAGTCAGATGCAGTTAAAGGCGGGAGAGTAAATGAGTTAGTGGCTGGATTTGGTTGAAATACTTTTTTAAGATGATCAGCGAAGACTCTTGCTCTGTCCGTGTCACTGCGAGACCAGTTTCCGGTAGAGTTACGGAGAGGTACAACCGTTTCTGTTGGTGCCTGTAGGTTCCTGTGGTTTTTCACAACGAGTTCTTTGTGCCTGTGGGCTTGAGATTCTCGATGTACCTTAGTTGTGCGTCCGCTTCTTCTTTCTTAAGCGCATTGGTAACTCTGCGAGAAGCTGCTTTTAATCTACTCTTTGCGCCAGGTGATCTGTGCTCCTGCCACTCCCTTCGAAGTCGTCGTTTTTCAAGCACAATCAGTTCAGTATCTCTACTTGTCTTGTTAAACTTTATACTGCATACATGATTGTCTTGTGGAGTTGACGCTTTTGCTGCTGCAACAAGTATTGATTCTATATCATCAGCAAACTGATTAATGTCTTGCTCGGTTTCCAGGGGGCTAGAAAAGCCGGTATGGGAACAAACATATTTTTTGTACCTCGCCCAGTTGGTCCTGTTGCTTGTAAGCCTATGCGGTCGCTCGATGTGTTATAGCTGGTACAAAAGATGAAAGAGCACCGGACAGTGATCAGATGAGAGTTCTGGAAGTGCCTCAGCTGTAATCATTGATTGGGATATCCTTTTTGTGATGGCAAAGTCGATCAAATCTGGAAGCTTCATGGGATCTGCTGGCCAGTATGTAGGCGCTCCCGGGGAAACATAGTTTAGTTTGCGTTACGGTTTGATGACAGCTGTTTTCCTTTAGGGTTCGCTATCCGAGATCCCCAGTACATGTGCTTGGCATTCCAATCGCCAGCTGCAACAAACCTTTCACCAAACGAGTCAAAAAGTGTTGTGAATTTTTCCTCAGAGATTGTGAAGCGAGGTGGGCAATAGACAGCAGCCAGAGTGAGGGCACCGTTATGGCATTGGAGGTTTATAGAGGTACATTGTAAGCAGTCTTCTTGCCAATTACCAAGAAAGTGGTGCTTAATTCGCAATCGTATTAGTATGCCAGTGCCTCCATGGGCCTTGCCATCCGGGTGATTCGTAAAGTAAAATTTATATCCTGGTATTTGGAAGTTGTACTTTTTGGTAAGGTGAGTCTCTGAGAGTAGCATAACGTCAATGTTTCTGTCGGCTAAGAACTGAGCAAGTTCTAGCTTGTGCCGCGAAACGCCATTAGCGTTCCAGGGAGCGATTATTAAGGGAGTCATTATCCTGTTTTAGAAGAAACGAGCATTTGAATAAGGATGTTTTGGTTCCTCATAAGCTCTTGCATAGTTTCTTGCATGAAGGTCATGAAGTCTTTCATGCTTTGCTGCATCGAAAGCATAATCGCTTCAAAGCCAATTGGCTGCTGTTGCATGTGCTGTGTGTTTATTTGTTTATTTGTATTTATTTGGTTAATTTTATGCTGGACGCTGGAGGTGACTGCTGTTGGTACTTGGATCCCTGATTTTAGTACACTTGCAAAGGAAGAATTTGGCTTTGTTCGGTGGCTAGCAGGCGAAGGGATGTTAGTTTTAGTCGGTTCCATTACTTTGTGAATTGTTGGTGTGATACGATCACGAGCTGAATCCACTCGTTTGTTTAGGCGACTCTTGAGTTCCTTGTAAACAATGCATCCTCGCCAGTTGGCTGTGTGTTTTCGCCACCGTTGCTGCATAACTTAATTGAACTGTCGTTTTTATTCTTAGGACAGTTTACAGTACTGTGGGCATCACTGCAAACGACGCAGATGGATTTTAGGGCAGTTCTTGGCAGTTGGTGCACTGCACAGGTGGCCTGCGCTTGTGTGGCTCTTCTACGGTTATTCTTCGGTGCAGTAAATACTGTAGCTTATATATAGGATGTACTTCATTTTTGTTGTTTTTCTGACTCGATGGCTCCAGTTCGACTTTAAAGAGTGGCTGCGGCTCTTTGTTCCTGTTGAGAATGTTGATCACCGTTTTGGCGTTGAAGTTCTTCTCCTTTAGTGCCGCGATAATTTCGGATGAGGTCACGGATGACTCTATTCCTTTGATGACAACCTGCAATCCTTTGGCACTTTTCAGCTGGAAGGTATAGTAACTCTTCCCAGCTTCGTCCAGGTACTTGGTCACTGATCGGTGGCTAGACTCATCCTGAGTCTGCACTTTCGTTTCTTGTATGTTGTCCTTAGTAAGATGTATAACATGGAACTTGTTCTCTCCGATAATTGCAACTAGTTTGTTAACCAGCGCATTTGAGGTTTTCTCACGTATATATATTGGTGGCGGCTTTATCTTCTTCTGCTCCTGTCCCTGCACTTCACAGTCATCCAGTCGTGCAAACCTATTTGAACTTGAGTCATTGGCAGCGTTGGCGCGATTTATTTTCGGCTGATTACCAGCCTGCTTGTGTTGTGGGCTTAGCTTTCGCTTTATTTGGATGTAGCGATCCAGCCCTGTTTGACAAAGTTTTTTGTTTTGTTTTGGTTCTTGTCCGCTTTCGCTTTCAAGAGTCGGTGTGAGTGCTTTTGCATTCGTTGTTGTTGATTCAGCGGAATTGTACACCGCTGTCGGTATTGAGCATAGAGTTGATGTTGATGTTGTTGCTAAAGGTGCAGTTGCAGTAGATATCGTGATTACTGTACTGGTAGTTAAAGAACTTGACACCGTTTGGAATGGGGAGAGCGTGAGAGAGACGCTCTCAGTGCGTTCGGGTTCACTTCGTGCAGTCAGAAGCATTGGTGAGCAAGACCGCGATCGTGTGCATTCTGCAGGTGCTAGGTCATTGACCGGGGAGATGGTTTGGCACTCGCGGGCGTCAGACACGACGGTGAAGTATGCATTGTTCCGCTGCAAAGAGAGTCGGCGCTCGTCTTGCTCTTTTTGCCGCTGAGCGCGCAATTCGCGTTGGCTCATTTTAGAACGATCGATTTGTTCGTTGTCTATTTGTTTTTTAGTTTTATTTTATTATTCCACACACAGAAAGTTTTGTAAGATAGCAATTTAACATTGCCAATAGCGTATTTTTCGCTTTCGATTTATGTATTTATTTTATGTTATTAACTATTCACTTCACTAAAATCAAGTGATTTTATACGGAGCTCGATGAAAACACGTCTGACTGACGCGTTCCTCGGGAAAGTCACTGCCGATGAAAACTTAAAATTCGCGCTCTGGAAGCTCACGAAGAGATTCAAGAGACAAGTTGCTCCAAAGTTTCCAGTTCGTAACCCAGATGGCACTTGGGCAAAACCACCTCAGGACAGAGCTGAAGCGTTTGCCAGAAACCTGGAGGAAAGATTCCAGCCGTTCGAGACAGCATCGCCAAGACGAGTACAACAGGTTGCTGAATCCCTAGAAGCCCCATTGCAGATGGCTCTAACTGTAAAGCCTATTAAACTCACGGAATTGGAAGATGAGATCAAATCCCTTCGCAATAACAAGGCTCCTGGTGCGGATCACATCGACAACCGCTCCATTAAGCTGATGCCCCACAGAGCTTTGTTATTCCTTGTACTAATTTTCAACTCTGCTCTTCGACTGGGACACTTTCCAAGCGCCTGGAAGAAGGCGAATATCATTATGCTCCATAAAAGTGGGAAGCCAGCAGAGGAATTAGACTCCTATCGCCCAATAAGCCTGCTTCCAGCATTTGGCAAATTACTTGAGAGGTGCATCCTGAGAAGATTGCTCGAGTCCCGAAAGGTCCAGAAAGATATTCCGAAGTTTCAGTTTGGTTTTAGACTCAGGCATGGCACACCTGAACAGCTACACCGCGTAGTAAACTTTGTACTGGATGGTTTCCATGGAAAGGAGTACGTCGTTGGAGCTTTTCTGGACATCCAGCAGGCTTTCGACAGAGTGTGGCATGAAGGACTTCTGCACAAGCTTAAAAGCCTACTAAATCCTCAGCTCTTTTTTATAATAAAAAGCTTCCTCCACGAGCGATCCTTTAAAGTAGTACAGGACGGACTGTCCTCCCAAACAAAAAGAGTCAGAGCAGGTGTACCCCAGGGAAGTGTGTTAGGTCCAACACTATATAGCTTGTATACGCACGACATGCCCTCAGCTGACAACATGTCGCTTACAGATCCCAATGACCTGCTAGTTGCCACTTTTGCTGATGACACTGCAGTCCTGGCCAAAGATACTTGCGTCTATACAGCCACTGATACGCTTCAGCTTATCACCCTGAGAAAAGACGTACACCCTGAGAAAAGACACATCACCTGGTGTGTTTCTGCATAGAGAGCTCCTCCCACAATCGAACGCCCACAAATATCTCGGTGTCACTCTGGATAAGCGACTTACATTTCAATGCCATGTAACGGATGTAACTCGGCGGCTCAAAGCAAAGGTGAACAGCATGGCTTGGCTCCTTAGGCCTGGAAACAAACTTTCAGTTTCCAACAAGGCCAAAATTTATAAGGTTGTCTTGGCTCCTATTTGGAAATATGGCATCCAAGTGTATGGCATCGCCGCAAAGTCGCACCTCAACAAAATTCGTGTGGCTCAGTCGCAAATCTTGCGTAAACTATTTGGAGCGGCTTGGTACATCCGCAACAAAGACATTGAACAAGAGCTGAAGGTACCAAGGATTGGCGATGTCATAAACAAACATGCAACCGCGTACGTTAATAAATTGGGAATCCACCCAAACCAGTTGGCTCGAAAACTCTTGATGAGGAGACGTGTATTGGGACTGAGGGCGACAGATCTGCCGAGAAGATATATAAGTTAATTGATAAAATTAATTCATGCCTCTAGACTCCCTAATTAGGTTTAAGTATGTAAATATGTAAATACTCGATAGAAATTATGATACTCTGCAGTATAAGTTACTACAAACAGTAACAGTAGACTGCAATGTAAATAAATACAATTTAAAAAAAAAAAAAAAAAAAATATTAGCTTTTGTGTTCCCTGTATATTGCACCACACATTCAGCTGATCCACCATCGACGAAATGAAATATATTTGCCGAAATTGATGCGGTACATCTGGTGTTAGCAATGAAACATGCGAATGATATATTTGTCCTTGTATCTGTAATATCTTATAAATAAAATTCTGCTGTCACGGTGTTTGTATCCAAACTCCTCCGAAACCACTTGACCGATTTGGATGAAATTTTGAGGGGATATTCTGTAGGCCTGAGAATCGGCTAACATCTATTTTTCGTACCCCTAACCGATAAGGGTTGTCCACCCCTAACATTTTTTTATTTTTTCAAGTTTTTTTGTTAAAATTTTTTTTTTTTCAATTTTTTTTTCAATGTGGCATAAGAAAATACGTTTAACCCTAAATTTTCACCCTGACATCAACAACCCCTATTTTTTACCGCGAGTGGGTTAACCCTCCAGTTTGTTTGTCCTAGCGAAAAATGAGCTAACCAAGAATATTGTGCACGCCATAGCATTGAGAGAATAAATTTAAATGAATTTAACAAATTATTATTCAGTGTTATGTTATTTGCACATTTCATTTTCATGAACAGCGCTCCACGCCTCTCACTCATATACCACATCCTTACATACTTGCAATAAAAGTTGTTTTCATCCTAGACAGAGATAAAAATGGTTTTTGTTTATACAGCATGAATTGAATCATGGATAGGTGGGACGAAGTCCACCGGTCAGCTAATGTATGTATATGTAGTTGTAATGTGTTGTTATTCATTGTGTTGGCGGCATTAAGCCGCCTTCTCGAATGATATTAGCTTCAAAGGAAGTCATGCGAAAGCAGTTATTGTATTCAAGGATGTGTTGAAGAAAATGGCTGGAATCGGGATCACATCCATCGAACCATGGTTTCAGTGGTTGTGGTGGTGTAAGTATTGGATCCAATTTGACTTTTCCGCTTGCGCAGTAGATATAGGCATATAGTCGTCATTGGTCCAATATCTAAATTTTCATCATCACGATAGTTTGCAGTGGGATTATATTGGAATGCCAAGCGATTGTATGATGCCAATGATCGTCGTGTGCTCACGCGTTGTCTCAATCGGGCATTTTTTCTTATTATATTTTGCCTTTCTTCGCTTAAGTTCTGTGAATACACTTGTTGCTGGCTTGCATGTGTTGTGCGGCGGCCGATGTTCGCACTTCGTCCTCTGCGCATTTTGGACTATGGACAGAGTGGTGAATTTAACCTCAAATGCAGTTACACAGTTCAACTTACCACTTAAAAGACAAATGCCTATTGTTGAAATTGAATAAAATTTGCACAATACACTTGATTGATTTGATGGCTTCCAATTGATATGATAGGAAACGAATAACTTATTTTTTTAAAATTTCTTTTCACAATTTCACAATGAACACAATACCGGTTTGTCACATGAAATTAGCTGAGCAGAAAACAATGAGTAGCTCTCAAACAATGTATCACGCACCGGCGCCATCTACTTATAATATTGGTTTGTAGTACATGCTATGTATCAGAGATGGCGCTGTATGTGAAAAATGATTTTCCCGCTTTTCTGTTCAACTGTTTCCTGAATTTTATTTACTACAAACCTCGCGGAGCCCGAAACCTTTCCAATGAATGCAAAGCCATGGAAATCGGTTGGTGCGTTCTGGAGTTATAGCGTCAGGAAGGAAAACACGACATATTTTTGTATATATTAACACCACCCAATGAAATCTATAAACAAAACATCAACAAAATAAGACACGAATACCGAACATCGAAATTCATCTATGCGGACGCTTCAAAAAAAGACAACATTACAGGACTTCGTGTTGTAAGTCAAGAAAACATAATCTTAAAAGCTGCCGTTACACCAGAGTAGACATCAATTTTCACCGCAGAAGTAGAAGTGATCCTGATTGCAGCAGAACTCGCAGGCGCAAGAAAAAAAGTAAATACACCATATTCACGGACTCTGTTAGCACTTTCGACGCTATACCAAACACTAACAATAGCGAACTAACAGTCTGCAAAAAACGGGGCATAATCGCCCAAAAGACCAAGCATCAAAAGATTCTATGGACCCCAGTACACGCAGGAATAGCCGGAAATGGACAAGCAGATACAGCCAAAATCGCTACATGGTTACCATTATTTCTCCACACGAATACCCATAACAATAAACAGAAATCATGCCATCTTATACACCAGATTCAGATTAAACCACACCAAAGTCACACACGAACACATATTAAAACAAGTAAGGTAGCAGCAGTCGAGTTTCCCGATTGCAAAATACCCTGTACCCTTAGACTTGCTTACAATTTATTTATTTAGTAGATTTTGCATGTGGCATAACTTCCGTGTTTCTTATCTGATTTGGTTCAAATTTAAAAATTAGATAGCTTTTATAAGCACCAACGCATATGGCGAATTGCATAGCATTAGGTTAATAATTGTGGGCGTGGAAGTTTTTTGCGGTTTGCGGGGAGCGTGGTCGTGGCAGTTTTTTGCTGTTTGCGGGCGAACGGTGGGTGATATCAAAATAAAAAATCCAACTTGTACTGCGTATGGTAATTACCTATCCAACGATATATGGCACATGTCTGTAGCTCTTGTAGTTTTTGAGATCTAGGCGTTGATACGGACAGACAGACGGACGGACGGACGAACGGACGGACGGACGGACGAACGGACGGACGGACCGACGAACGGACGGACGGATGGACAGACGGACGGACGGACAGACGGACATGGCTATATCGACTCGGCTGTTGATGCTGATCAAGAATATATATACTTTATGGGGTCGGAGATGCTTCCTTCTGCCTGTTACATACATTTGCACCATATTATGATACCCTTTTCACCCATTTTTAAAGGGTACAGGGTATAACAAGTGAGAAAAGTTATCTTCGGCTTGCCGAAGATGGTATACCCTTGCAAATCTTTACAATGGCAGCTATTAACATAGTGATCTGATCCGGACCAAACTTTCACAAATCGTGTATGGCTATGTCAAATGAATAAATGTTGAATTCGGTTGCAATAGCTTGGAAAACAAAAAAATTTTCCATACAAAGACTTGTTTTCATATCGGTCGTTTGTATGGCAGCTATATGATATAGTGATCCGATCCGGATAAAACTTTCACAAATCATGTATGGCTATGTCAAATGAATTAATGTTTAATTCGGTTGCAATAGCTTGGAAAACAAAAAAGTTTTCCATACAAAGACTTGTTTTCATATCGATCGTTTATATGGCAGCTATGTGATATAGTTGTCCGATTCGACCGATTTTTAAACTTGATCTGCGTGCAACAAAAATAATGATCTGGTAAAAATTTCAAAACGCTAGCTTCAAAACTACTGTCTATTTTTTGCATAGAAACAGACTGAGAGACGGACATGGCTATATCGACTCGGCTGTTGATGCTGATCAAGAATATATATACTTTTGTTGTTTCGAAGATGCTTCCTTTAATGTATTACACATTTCTGGACAAAATTATAATAACCTTTTTCAAGGGTATAAAAACATAAATTTAGTTTCTATGATCCAATTAAAAGAAAAAAAATTCCTCTTTCAGGGAAAAAAGTGGATTTCTTTTTACTAATATTTACATGTATGCCAATACCATATTTAGAGTAGTAAAAATAAGTTATTTGATTAAAAATACTTTTTTTTCCCACGGATCTCCTTTAATACATTTTTTCGAATATTTTACTTTTTCTCACAAAAATATTTGCCCGTGGTCAAAAGCTAATACTTTTTCAATCTGAGTAGTAAGTAGTTTTTCAATCTGAGTAGTACGCTGTGAACAACGAGACAAAAACGGGTTTTCATCTAGTTTGCTCTACCTCTGAGAGCCAAAAACAGTTTGTGTCGGTCTGAGTATTAAGCTTAAGCGAACACAGCTGATTGACGTTTGGACTCTAAATCGATGTAAAATATTTAAAACACTGGAAATATTTAATCTTTTTGCCCATCAAATGTGTTTTTCGGTCAGAATACTATGCTAGGCTAGGGGTCTGTAAAAATTTTATAAGCGTTTGTTTTTTAATTTTAAAATTTTTCTTACAATTTAACGATTAAAAAGTAAAAAAAAAGTATATTTCGGTATATTTTAGAGGTCCGAAGTTAATTTATCGATTATTTTACGGTCACACTGCTTTGCACATGTTGCAGATTATTTTAATAGTAAAATAAATTCTGCACTTACGTTAATATAAAAGTAGTAATGGAGGAATATGCCCGGGAGCCGTGTCCATACAGAATTGTAGACGACTGCGGTGGAGCTTTTGCTATGGGCTGTATTGGCGGTGGAGTATTTCAAGCCATAAAAGGGTTTCGCAACGCACCTACCGGAATAACCCGAAGATTAGTAAGTTTATATAAGGCAAATTTATATGTTGATTTAATATCCTTGTTGAAAATATTCTATTTTAGCATGTGTTGCTACTACATATTGTCAGACACGCGCGTATTAAAAAGATAAATTTGATGGATATAATTAGTAACTCAATGGTTTTAATTTTTCATTTAGAAGGAATATATTTAGAATTTAGAAGAAAAAGATTAAATCTTAATCATATCCTATCTCCGACCACAATTGATACGTACGGCACTCTAAAGATTTTTTAACTTTTTTAACTAAAAAAATCAATAAATCTCTTACTGTTCTGTTTAAGTGTTTAAATCCAACACGTTTAATGCACAAAACTTTTACTCGCTCATTTTACTAATTGACCTATCTCCAATGCTTTCAAACCCAAAGAACCAAACTGTAGTATTTTCAGAAACGGTGGTGGTCTACCCGTAATAACTATTCGAGCCCAAACATAAACCAGGAAGCTGCACTTATAATAAAGATTTAAAACTAGAGTGATCCATACCTAAAAATACCACTTTCCCTCTGTCTCGCACCGTTATCTGGTGGAACAAAAAACTATGCGTTCTTAAAAAAACAGTCACCAAATGGCGAAAACTCTAAATAGAACGCTTTCCACCATGTGGAATATAAAAACTCTAACGCTAAAGTCTTAAAAAGTGTGTTATAGAAGCAAAACAAACCACCACTCAGATCCTTTTAAAGCATGGGTCATCACCCTTGTCTATCAAAACCTTAGAAAAAAATTTTTTTGAAATTGCTGTAGTGGTCCCCAGCAACAAGATTCATGAAATATGTTATATTTACAACTTAATGACGAATAGAAAAATAATTTTCAAAACCGGTAGAACGCTTTATAAAACCTTGCCTCTCAAAAGTAAAAAAATCAAACAAGGATCCTCTTTTTCTTTCATCTGTTTTTTTATAACCTACAACTCACCAAAATAATATCTCGACACCTCGTCCCCAACCGTAAATTCTTATATCTTATATATTCTTATCGTCAATTCGTTTCCCGTTTTAACGTTTCCCGAACGAACTAGCTACCTATTATCAGCTCTGAATTGATTTAATCAACCTGCTGTATCGCGAAGTGGTCCACAAACTGAAGATCACCTTCTTCGTTTATTTTAAACGCGATAAAACTGTGATTGGCGAACAACAAAAAAGTAACCAATAATCGTTGCTTTGTTTCGTTACAACAAGCTGCTCACTGCTCTATCGCCTTGTATGGAGCTTCTTCATCTTCCTCTGGATTGCCGTGGCTCCTGCTCTTCGCCGAAATATTTTTAAGAAACTAAAAAGTAAAATTTAAAAAAATTAAATACAAAATAATTCCTATCGAATGGTTTATAATTTATTTATATTGAACTGATACAGAACATTTTTTTTTTCTTCGGCTATATGATGTAGTCTCCTTGCACTCACTTTGGAAGCTGTTCGTCATCTAGTCAGACTGCCGTTCAGACTGTTAATAGACGAGCAAAACACACCATTCACTTTAACAATAATGGTAATAATCTGGTTCATTTTTTTCATTATAAAAAAATATATATATAAATATATTAATAAAATTTAAAATTAACTATTTAGATTAATATTTAACGATTGATAAGTATACAGTAGAATCCGGTTATAACGACGCCAAGGGACCGTCGTACTAACCGGAAGTCGTACAAAAAGAACTGAAGCTAATGCTAATGTAGCTAATGTTAACCAAACATTACGTCGCTAAATACGGTTGGTCGTTTTATGCGAAGTCGTACTAAACGAACTACACTGTATATGATAAGTATCATAACTATATATAAAGTTATGATAATTTTAATAGGGATTTATCGGGTTTTGAAGTCGCATATAATTAGCCTAGTTCAAGGTTTGCTGTAAAGAGCACCACTTGTTACGTCATAATGCATTGTTTTCAGAGTTGCCGCCTTGTTCGGGTCGTCCTCGCGCCCTTTTTATATCGCTTCATAATTATTGTTTTCCAATAGGGAAGCTCGAACTTTGACAGCTCATTGCGGCCATGTTGTTTAAGTGACAGATGTCAAATGCAGTGTGCTATATTCATTTAGTCCTCCCAAACCACCATGGAAGGTTACAGTGTGGTACAGCACGTGCAAATCCTAAAATTGTTTTATGAAAATGGGTCTTCAGTTCGAGCAACGTTCCTCGCACTTCGCCCGTTTTACGGTCGCGATGATCGTCCTGCCGAGTCCACTATCCGTCGATTGGTGGACAAATTCGAGTCAACTGGATCAGTAAACAATGAGCCAGTTCCCGTGCGTCAATGTAACGCGAGATCTGCCAAGAATATCGCCGCTGTGCGCGACAGTGTCCTCGAAAACCCGCGGCAGTCAATTCGCGCACAGGAACGCGGCCTTTCGCACACGACAACATGGCGAATTTTGCGTCAGGACTTGGGCCTGCACCCGTACAAGATCCAGCTAACGCAGGAGCTTAAGATAAATTACCATAGACGGCGATACGTGCCACACAGCACACGCTACGATGGATGTTCTGCACGAGCAATTTCCTGACATGGTCATCTCGCGCGGAGGCGACGTGAACTGGTCACCGAGATCGTGCTATACGGTGATACTAAAAATATGAAATAAAATAATAATTCTGGATCGCATTTCACTTCCGAAGAAAAATCGCTTATTCGAATCCGATTGGAACTCTTAATGTTCGTCTTAGTGAGTTGAACCTGAGTTGTCGCCGAGTTGTACTAGGACTTCATTGATTTTTGGGATAGGGTACTTATCCCCTATGGTGACCATATTGAGTTTTCGGTAATCAAATACTATTCTATATTTTTTGTTACTAGATAGGTCGGAATTTTTTTTGCACGATCCATACAGGTGTACAACCTGGTAGGATATAAGAGCTAAATCTGAATTACCCACTATATTAATTGTTATTATTTCGGAGTTTCCTCAAATGCAAACCACAGCAAAGAAATATAAGTTCGAATGCCAAATTACATGAAAGTTAAACGGAACAAAATCAAAACCTATACTCTGCAGTCGAAGATAAAGGCTTATCTCAATCTGAAATTCAGTTTCCTTTCCAGTTACTTTCAGAATTCAGGCAAATAAGGATAATAAAGAAAAAATACAAAACAAACAACAAAAGATAAAAAATTACTCTTGTGCTTTGTCCTCTCGTTTGCCATTTCTATTTAATATAGTTTTACTTGAATTTTTTAGGCCGACCGTAAAAGTTTTATTTTTGCGCGAGTTTCTTCAGCACTTATGACAGCGAAAGTTATGCCAACTTCTTAGTTTGACACGCGTACTTAGTAAATCGTTTTGTTCTATCGCAACGCGAATCTTCGCTGTCCGTGCTCGGGCGCCAGTGAAAGATTTCCTTTCAATTAAAATAAGAAAATAACCATTGTATCTTCCGAGAACAAACGGAAAATTCAAAAAACGACGGGAGTGAACGGTAGCCCTTTTTGGTTGGATAATTTATAGACCACCTTCCGCCCAATTGATCGAGGGACGCTGTCATTTATCGTACGGCTTAAATCGCGTGAATAAATATGATAGAATTAAGTGTAGAAATGATTTTTTTTTTATTTATTTGCATCGTCTATTCAGACGATGGAGATGGAAGATTAGATTATGGTACATATAGCCTTAACTAGATTAGATTTAATTGTTTTCGGGGAAAGGATAACGAGGAAGAAGAGTACGTTTGTTTCTTTATTAAAGAGGATATTAACTTTTAAAATTTAAATTAAATGTATTTATACTGATTAAAGGAACTATTCTGGGCATGATTTTGAGTTCTTTTTGGGGTGTCGCATTAAAAAGCGGATCAATATTTTTCTATATTTTGTTTGTTCATTTTTAATAACATTAAAAAAGTTGAACAAAATAACACAATTAAGAGTTAAAATTTTACTGCTTATATAAATGATTGATCGAAAATACACCAATTAAAATAACTGTAGTCGAAGGCACCGGCATTTCTGAGTTAAGGGGTAATATCCACCAAAAAAATCTTAAATCTTGCTAAAACTATCCTGGAATCAAAATCTACAACGCCAAAGTACAGATCAAAACTCAAAATTAGTTTTTCTCAAAATCATGTTTTCAAAATTGGCGAGCAGTTGAACTGAAAAAGTTTATATCCGATTGACTTGAAATTTTAACTGCATCTTCTTCATTAGATTATCTAGTGAAGTACACACGATTTTAGCGATTAACAACAACGAAAGTTATATGCAATTTAAGACGATTTTTTTTGTGGAAAAAAATTTGGTTTTTTCAAGACGTCGACATTTTGCGAAAAAAAAAAATTTAAAAATATAATCATGTGTAATTCACTACCAAAACTCATGTATAATGAAAATTTTTTTGTTTTTGTTAAAGGTGGACAGGACTTCTACTGCTCGCTGTGAAAGGACTTTTTAAAAATGGCGGTTCACGGCAATCGCTGCACTGCCGCCATTTTGTAACAAAAAAGAACAAATTTTTTTCTATTCAAGAGTTGCTTAATCCGTATATCATTGGTACCTTTATATACCTTACTTCTTAAATTTCATTTAAAAAATCATAAATCATAAAAAAGCTTTGTTTTTTTGAGCATTTGGTGGATATTACCCCTTAAATTTTTTAAACTACTTTATCAATTATATTCAATAAATAAATAAAATATATATTTATATTTACTTAAACATTTCGTTTAAGGTCGGAAGTATGACGTCTATAAAAACTCGGTCTCCCGTCATCGCAGGAAATTTTGCTGTTTGGGGTGGAATGTTTAGTACTATTGATTGCACACTCGTGCATTTACGAAAAAAAGAAGATCCTTGGAACTCGATAATAAGCGGTGCTGCAACTGGAGGAATATTGGCTGCAAGAAATGGTATGTATCTTCAATTACATTCATTAGCTATCAACCGTATTATTTATGGTTTTTAAACGCCTTTTGAAACATCTTATGCTAATGCATATGCATATAATATATGCATACAAAATTGCGAAATAAAAAGATTTTACTGCAATTTAAAGGATTTCTGAAAAGGATCTTTTCTATTATTGTGTTAGATACAAAATTAACAAATTTAAAATGTAGAACTTAAGGATGTCATAGTAGTTATATGTTTAAATTTAAATTTTGAGCATCAGCCTAATCAATTTAAGGCTTTCTAAAAGGCATTTATATTATAATTTTCGTCACAAATGTGCAACGCAGTTAAAGAGACATCTCCGACTCTACAAAATATTTATATTCTTGATCAGGATAACCTCTTGAGGTGATACAAGCATGTGCGTCTGCCCGTCTGTGTCTCATGTCTCCAATTTGAAAAGCTAGCGGCTCCAAACGTTTGGATCGACCGGAATTGGTCGACTAAATCCTATAGCTGCATAACCAAACAATCGGAAATGCAATAACATTGGTACTTTTAGGAGTAGAAGCTTGGAACTTTTTCAAAATTCTTTTTATTTGTTTGATTCTGAATCTTTGCTAAGGATCGGCTATATAGGTATTTACTATATCTCTTACCACAACCAAACATTTAACTGCAATGGTATCTAAACTTTGTCACTGCCCGATTCTATCCAATCTTTTTATACCCTTGCAGACGATATTATAATCTTAGTCATAAGTGTGCAACATAGTGAATGGGTCATCTCTTACTATAAAGTATATACATACAAGGTGCGTTCCAAAGTAAACAGGACTTTTAAAAAATAGACAGAACAAATGGTTTTATCGGCAAAATCAATTAATTTTATTCAAAATAGTCTCCTCCTGCTTCAATACAGCATTTTGCACGGTCCAAAAGTTTGTCGAACGAGTGTTTTAGCTCGTTGCCCGGTATGGCCGCCAGTATGCCGGTGCAAGCCTTTTGAATGGCTTCCACGTCTGCATAACGCTTTCCTTTCATCGGCAAATGCATTTTTCCGAAAAGGTAGAAGTCGCACGGTGCCATATCAGGTGAATACGGGGATCGTTAATACGTTGATCGTTAAGATGTGATTTTTGGTCAAATAATCGGTCACAAGCGTCGATCGATGGGACGGTGCATTATCGTGGAACAAACGCCAACTTTCATCCATTCGCACCGATGACAAAAACATACTGACACTTAAAAGGCAATAACTTCACTTCTAATAGATGGAACGTTATGAAATTTTTACTGGAAGTCAATGAAGGATAGCAGATTCTAACGCACTAGTCGACATATGGATGACGCCACTAGAGGGCGCTAGATTCAAAAAGTCCTGTTTACTTTGGAACGCACCTTGTATATTCTTGATCAGGTTTACCTCCTAAGTCGATATAAGCATGTCCGTCTGTATCCCATAGCTGCTACATAACGGAACGATCAGAAATTCACATTAGGGTTTTTGCTAGTAGAAGCTTGGGACTTTCTTCATTCAGTTTATAAGCAACTAGTCTGATTTTGCAGTTCTTAAGTTGCTATACAAAATAAGTAGTCCTTGAAAAGATTGATTAAAAAAAAAACAAAATTGGACTTTTAAAGCAGGTCTTTATTAATTAATATCCAATAAGCAATCTGAAAAATCTGAAAAATTATGTTATTTGGCATTTAGTTGAAAAGGGTTAACAATATTTAATCGCGCCAGCTAGATTATTACTTCTTTTAGTAGCCTAAGCTGGTTGTGCAAGCTAATGGCCATCTCGATGCTGACTAATCAATCAGATTGATTGCTTGTTTGAATACAATTTTTAAGAGCGTTCGACACTGAAGTGATTTTATTTATTCTTTGTTCTAGCTTTTTGTTGACTATAATTGCTGATTATTATTGTCTATTAGGATGTTTAGATTTTGCTCTAACATCACATCGTGATCCGGGCTTTCGGCTGTGCACTTCCAACTTAACCAATTTGAAGATCTTGCCTATCGTGACCGGGGGAATGGTGTAATTGTTTGGAATGTGTGAATGGTGGTGTTTTTCTCATGGTGAAGGGCTATGTTTAGGACTATTTTCAGTATGGTCATGTAGGATGTTCAATCACCGAAATGGCGCACTCCTTTGTATTTCCAGAATTCTTCGCTCCTGTTCTGTTTCGTTTGTCAAGTGTTCTATCCTGGACTGATTAAATCGTGTTTTGAAATTTTCCCATTATACCTTCGGTCGTGTAAATGCCGTTTATTACAGAGGGGCCTAAATGTTTTAAAAGTTAGGTCAGGGGCTTTAGTAATTTAGCATAATTTTGTATAAATCTTCTGTAGTAGCCGGAGAGGCCGAGGAAGAATCTAAGTTTTAAGGTGAAATTTTTGCTACTCGGATTTGTTTCTATTCCTCTATCGGTAAAAACAAATCCGAGAAATTCGAATTTGTTCTACATAAATTCGCATTTGTTCAACTGGCATTTCATTTTGGCCTCCTGTGGAGTTTTTAAAAAATTATAGCCAAATTTTTCATGCGCGTATCATCACCTTTACTTTTTTTTTTTTTTTTTTTTTTTTTTTTTTATTAATTTCCTTTAAATTACATTCTGTTTTTTTTAAAGAATAACAATGAGTAATGGTTGAAGAAAGGAAAAAAGGTAGCGGCCCTTCCCATTGCAAGGATACGCTAATACTTTAATAGTTTACTAATAATTTAATTCTGTTTGAGTTTTGCGTTTTAATCTTCTCGGTTCCAGCTCTCTCATCGGTATTTGTCTCAGGTTTGGGTTTTGGTGGTTAAGTAGTTGATTTGTGTGTTTTTTGCTGCTTTTTTTAATAGTTTCGTTGACTGTCTCTATGTTTAAATCTTTATGGATATCTTCATTTCTAATATACCATTCGGCATTTGTGATTGTTCTGAGCATTTTCGATTGCGTTCGCTGAATTAGCTGTAAGTGAAATTTACTGGCAGTTCCCCAGATTTATATTCCATACGTCCATATTGGTTTTATTATCGCCTTGTATATTGCAATTTTGTAATGTAATTTTAGTTTTGAGTGTTTTCCTATTAGCCAGTTAAGTTGTCGAAATTTGTTTTTTATTTCATTTCGTTTATTTAGAATGTGCTGCTTCCATGTCAGTTTTGCGTCAATAGTTAGTCCAAGGTACTTGGCATATGGGCGTAACAATATTTGATTGTCGTTGATTTTAATTGCGAGGTTTTTGTTTTGTCGTTTTGTGTATATTACTTGTTGAGTTTTGTCTTTATTTATCTCGATACCCCATCTCTCAAACCAGGATACTGTTTGTGTCATGATTTGTTGTAGTGTACTTGCAGCTGTTTTTTCACACGCGCTTGATGACATTAACACAGTATCATCTGCGAACGTAGCAATCATTGATCCAGGGATAGTTGGCGCTGGAATATCGGAGGTGTAAATCAGGTATAGGATGGGCCCAAGCACACTACCTTGGGGAACACCCGCTGACACTGCCATAACATCTGAGCCTTCATTGTCATATTTGATATAGAAATATCTGTCCGTTATATAGCTTTGTAGGATGGTATATAGGTTGTCTGGTAGTATATTTCTTAGCTTATGCAGCAGTCCTTTGTGCCATACTTTGTCAAATGCTTTAGCAATGTCCAAGTACACAGCATAGCAAAACTTATTTTTGTCAAAATCTTCTGTTATTTTATTAATTACTCGATGGACCTGTTGGACAGTCGAGTGCTGCTTCCGAAAGCCGAATTGGTGAGGAGGTATTATATTTTTATACCCTTGAAAAAGGGTATTATAATTTTGTCCAGAAATGTGTAACGCATTAAAGGAAGCATCTCCGACCCCACAAAGTATATATATTCTTGATCAGCATCAACAGCCGAGTCGATATAGCCATGTCCGTCTGTCCGTCTGTCCGTCTATCCGTCTGTCCGTCTGTTTCTATGCAAAAAATAGACAGTAGTTTTAAAGCTAGCGTTTTGAAATTTTTACCAGATCATTATTTTTGTTGCACGCAGATCAAGTTTAAGAATCGGTCGGATCAGACCACTATATCATATAGCTGCCATACAAACGACCGATATGAAAACAAGTCTTTGTATGGGAAATTTTTTTTTTTTCCAACCTATTGCAACCGAATTCAACATTTATTCATTTGACATAGCCATACATAATTTTTGAAAGTTTGTTCCGGATCGGATCACTATATCATATAGCTGCTATACAAACGACCGATATGAAAACAAGTCTTTGTATGGAAAACTTTTTTGTTTTCCAACCTATTGCAACCGAATTCAACATTTATTCATTTCACATAGCCATACATAATTTTTGAAAGTTTGTTCCGGATCGGATCACTATATCATATAGCTGCCATACAAACGACCGATATGAAAACAAGTCTTTGTATGGAAAACTTTTTTGTTTTCCAACCTATTGCAACCGAATTCAACATTTATTCATTTGACATAGCCATACATAATTTTTGAAAGTTTGTTCCGGATCGGATCACTATATCATATAGCTGCCATACAAACGACCGATATGAAAACAAGTCTTTGTATGGAAAACTTTTTTGTTTTCAAGGGTATACCATCTTCGGCAAGCCGAAGATAAATTTTCTCACTTGTTTTGTTTTAGGGTTGGCTCGATTCTATTTAATAGGACTTTTTCAAATACTTTTGAGAGGACAGGTAATAAGGTGATTGGTCTGTACGAACTTACAGTATTGGCGTTTTTATTTGGTTTTGGAATTGCTTTAATTTGGCCTACCTTCCAAGTTATGGGAAAGTATTGCAGTCGAAGGATTCCGTTAAACAGGTTTCTAATATAGGTGATTAGCGTCTGGTAGTTCTTTCAGAATTTTTCCTCCGATTAAGTCATATCCGGGGGCTTTCTTGTTTTTAATTTGTTTTATGTGAGATTTAATTTCTGCCTTTGTTATAGTTTTAATTGCACAATTTGAGTTGGTGATTTGTGTTGGAAGCTCAGCGTTGCCGTTGCCGTTGTCCATGTCATTGGTAAATGATGTTTTAAAGTGTTCAGCAAGAGTGTCTGCTTTTTCTTTGTTTGATCTCGCCCATGTGTTGTTGTTTCTTTTTATAGGCGGTTTGTGTATAGTTGAGTTCGTCAATTTTTTGGTCGCTTTCCACAGAGAATAATTAGTAGATAAGGAGGTTCCGAGGTTGCTAAGGTAGTATTGTAGCCGGTTATCTTTGTCTGCCCTGAGAATTCTCTTGAGCTCGTCTGTTGCTCTATTAAGTTTGTTTTTATCTTCTGGATGCCTAGTCCATATCTTCCTAAGGTTACGCTTTTGCCTGATTTTGTCTTTAATAAAGGCGGGAGTTTTCTTTAATGCAATCATTTTTATAGATGGTGTCGATTGCGTTGCAGCATATATGATGTTGTCATTTAAATATGCTATTGCGGAGTCCAGTTCGTTGTTTGTCTTTAGAGAGATATTTATTTCCATGTTCTGTTCCAAAATCTCATGAAACATATTCCAGTTTGTTTTGTGGTTAAATAAAGGGGGTCATTGTTGTTTTCTTCTACCCCACCATGTAACGTAATTAATATTGGGGAATGGTCGGAGGAGAGGTCTAGGCATGATTTTATTGTTAGGTTATCGCAAGTTATATTTCTTGTAATGCAGAAGTCAATTAATTCCGGTAGTTTGTTTGTGTCTGTTGGCCAGTAAGTCGGCTCGCCTGTGCTTAGGGCACGGCTATTATTGCTTCTTATTGCTTCATACAGTTGTCTTCCCTTTGCAGTGGTAAGTCTGGACCCCCATGTTATGTGTTTGGCATTATAGTCACCTCCTGCCAAATTCCGATTACCCAGTGATTTTAGAAAATCGAGGTATTGGTCTTTTGTATTGTTAAATTTAGGTGGGCAATAAACTGCAGATATATTTATTGGACCCGTTGTGTCTGAGGTCGATATAGTAGTAGCCAGTATGTAGTCCTTTTTGAATCCATCGAGCTCTATGCACTTTATGCTTTTTTTAATTATTACTGCAGTACCACCATGGGCCTTGCCGTCCGGGTGATTAGTAGAGAATATATTATAGTTAGGTATGTTTATATAGGTTTTCTCAGTTGAGTGTGTTTCAGAAATGAGCATGACGTCAATTAGCTTTTCATTTAAGAATGTTTTTAGTTCAAGTAAATGGCGTGAAAGTCCGTTAGCATTCCAGATGGCGATTGTTAGGTGTTTATTTGTCAAGTTTAGATACTAGAAGCGTGACAATGTTCATCATATTTGTCATTTGGGCTATTAATTGTTTCATCAATTGTTTTAGTTCGTTAAAATCATTTTGTGCAAAATCATATGATTATATATATTTAAATAAAACATCTTTATTATCAATATCTTCTCGAGGTATGCGCGTTGGAAAATTGTTGGCGCAATTTTTACGCCGAGTGGGAGTCGTGTAAATTCATATTTTCCGTTGTTAATTATTAAAATTTAAATATAACATATTAATTATCAATATCTTCTCGAGGTATGCGCGTTGGATAATTGCTGGCGCATTTTTTACGCCGAGTGGGAGTCGTGTAAATTCATATTTTCCGTTGTTAACTGAGAAGGCGGTCTTTTCAAGTCTAAAAGAGAGATCACTTTTGTTTCCCAATTGAGTATGAATCTATTTTGTTTCGGGAATGTGTTATTTATCTACTGTGTTTATTTCACGTTTACGGTATTCAATAACTATGCGATATTTCAATCCAAAGTGGTAAATAATACGGGGACTGAAAGGTCCAATGAAGCCGTCTTCTGAAAGTTCTTTAATTTGTTTGTTTAGTTCGTTTTTCAGTTTCATAGGTTACTGATAGAAATTAACGTAAACCGGAGTATCGGACGATGTTCGGATCGTTGGCTTCACATGAGTTATGTAGGTCCGTTTCTTAGTATAAGGTCTGCCAATAACTTGAGTAAAATGTTAAGCTTAGCTGTGTCGGAAAAATGGGATGTTCTAGGAGTAATTGAATTTACTTTTTCACATCCGTTAAGTTTTTTTTTTCTAGTTTTGATTTGAGCATATTTGAGCATTTGCCAAAATGGCATCAAAAGATTTTAATGTGTAATTAACGTCTAAAATATGGAAAAGGTTTTGGAAAAGTTGTGGGTGGGTTAGTAGAGTACTGCCGCCTACGATGGCAGGATAGACAAGTGACTCGTGTTAAATTTGGTTGTCTAAAAATTTTGGTTGAATATACTTTCTATTTGAACCAGTATCTATTTATATTCTAATGAATTTTCTATTCCTCATCTAAAGTATGAAGTATGGAAGAAATGAATATTCTATTTTAAAAACTTAACGATGCGTTGCTATAATAATCGTAGGGGTCGTTGTTGTCAGCGTCGACTTCGACCATCTGTTCCACATATTCATCTAAACGGTCGAAAACATCACAAATATGTTGTTTTTAGATGAAACAAAGCTTGGTACTTTTTTAAAATCCATTTTCTAAGAAAACGGCCTAATTTTGCAGTTCTTATAAGAATTTGCCAAGTATATCCGATATTTGCCATTGAACTGCAAGCTGTCCTTTTGATATCTTGGTACAAAATTTCAATAGATAGATGGTAAAAATATTTAAAACGCTTCATTTTTTTTTAAACGCTTCTATGACTACCATTAATTGATTTTCCCATATTTATCAATATTTAAATTGTTATTTTTAGGTATTCCAGCAATGGCAGGTAGTGCCGTCATAGGAGGTGTTCTTTTGGCACTTATTGAAGGTGTTGGAATATTATTTACGAGGATATCTGCGGATCAATTTAAAAATCCAATGCCACCGACGGAGGATCCTGCTGTTCTTGGCGACCCAGCTACCAATTTTTCATTTGGACAAACTGAAAAACAGTTTCAATAGTCTTATTAATACTAATACTAATAAATAACGATTCTTATAATGTTAATCATTTTGTCATTTATTAAAATGTTTGTTATCTTACAGGGGAAATCAGCTATATGAGTTATAAATAGGAACTGTCATTTAACTGTAAGGCTATATAAAGTTCGTCTCCGCCGGAAGTTAGCTTTTATTTTTTGTTCAAGTCTAGCGCTACGTGTATTCAATTGGTAAAAAATTGGTATATTATTATATTATATATATTATTTTTTGGTCCGGCTTTCGCTGCATAACGAACACCTCCCGGTGAACCGGACGAGGGGCGCTGCCGTTTATCGTATGGCACGAAACGCGGTGATATACGTAAGAATGCTAACGGCGGTATGGTTGGCAGAGGCGCACACGTCAGCAGTACAGCAGTTTAACAGAAATATAAAAGCCGAGGAAAGAGTGAGGGAGTCGTATTTGAGTCATCGTACACGACAGTCGTTGAGCAGTCGTCGGGGAGTAAAGTCGTAAAGCAGAAGCAGTGGCGTAGCATCTCGTCGATCGTCTCAGTCGTATTAAACTTACATTTCTTACACCGTAACCTTTTTTTATATTCTATTCTTGGACTGAACATATAATAAAAATAATATTAATATAATAAAAAAAATAATCACTAATATAATTCTACATATATGTAGAAAGGATAACGAGGACGCTTGTGGCTCTGAAAAGGTGGGTAAAAATTAACGATTTTATTGAAAAGGAGCTTGTCACTATTTTCCGAACACAGTACCTTAAAAGGTTTATGCTGGGTATACCCTAAGACAATTAGGTTTCTGGAAAATATCCTTTTAAACTGCCCACGCTGATTATTTTCAATCACTTTTTTTTTTGTTAAGTAGGTATCGCTTTCCTTTATTACGACGCCTAAAATGAGCGCGATCTGCCAACCAGTTTGTTTGCAGCAGCTGTTGAAATCAGTCGACCTCAGAAGTGTTCTATTGTTCTATTGAACAAAGAATTAGGATCAAATTTTGTGTTTCGAACCAAATTTCGTGTGCGGAGTCGTTGCGAATGTTGGAAAAGGCTTATGGTGAGTCTATTCTATCGAAAATACGACTGGTACAAAGCTTTGAAGGATGGTCGAGAAACCGTCGAAGACATACCTCGTTCCGCTCGTCCTTCGCCGTCTAACACTGACGATAACATAAAAAAAGTGAAGGAAATCGTTCTCGAAAATCATCATGAGAGTGTTAGAGAGACAGCATATAAGCTAAACATCAGCCGTGGAACAAATCGTTTAAGTTTGACGGATAATTTGGGCATGAGACGCGTCAATGCGCGGCTTGTTCCAAAAGAGCTGACACGCCTTCGCACCGAGCTGTATTTGTAAACGATTTTAAGACAAAAACTTGTTTAATACAACCGATAAACCACCGTATTCACCGGATTTGGTCCCATGTGACTTTTTTGTTTGTTTCCAAAACTCAAGTTACCACATCTTCATCTCAATAGGGCAATATGGGTAATACCTTTTGGGACCATCTGATAAGAGCTATGAATCAGATGCAGAATCAATGTCATATTGGGAACAACATAAATTGCCGTTTATTATATAAGAGATAACTGCCACATCTTCTACATTACCATGTGCCGCTACTCACTTCATCTGCAACATATATTCGTGCAGGGACTCTTCTTTATTCCTCTTTCGGCCTTGCAACTGCTTAAGAATATCAGCACTGTTTAGGTTACACTCAAACTCATCATGTAATGCGGCTTTGAGTTCCTCATATTCGATCACGCTCTCATCATCTAAAAACAACTTGGCAGGCCCACACAATTTTCCTCTCGCCTGTACATATTTCTGTTTATCGGTGACAACATATGCTTCTGCATTTTTTTTCGAATATTTCGAACCATTTTTTCATTGGCATTGATTTTCCATCACACTCACTGTCGAGGTTTATTTTAACTTTGTTGTATCTTTTCTCTTTAATTTCAGCTGTAACATTTTCTCAACCCTTGTTTCTCTTTCGGACATCGTGGTGCTTCTTAGAGACAGAGTTTCTGAATGCACTTCTTTTACTTCTCGGTTTTGTTGTCCGGCCCCTTCTTCTTCGCTCTCCTTCTTTCGGGTGATATATTTTTTTGCCTGTTTTTGCCGGTATACGTCCTGCAGACATTGTTTTTGCTTTTTATGAAAACAGTAACTGCTACTGGGTGCTCGACTTTTGGGCGCCGAAAAAAATTTCGCAACTTTGGCAAATAATTCGAATTGCCACGTAAGTTAATTGCAGAATTAAAGCCGTTCAACTTTAAACCAAATAGCTAACAACTTTT
Organism: Drosophila ercepeae; assembly: GCA_018150545.1. Taxonomy (NCBI): domain Eukaryota; kingdom Metazoa; phylum Arthropoda; class Insecta; order Diptera; family Drosophilidae; genus Drosophila; species Drosophila ercepeae. Next base: position 172,885 of record JAECWL010000071.1, on the reverse strand, counting down.
AAGCTGTAAAGTCGAACCACTTTATGTGTTGAATCTCACGACTGCTTTTTTTTTTTGCTTTCCGACAATCACACCACTAGCCCAGAACAAGATTTAGCCCCCAAGTTTGAGATTGAATATAACGATAATGTTTATTAATATTAAAATTTATTATAACTTGAATGTGGAAATTTAAATTCAAAGACAATTCACAAAGAAAATTTAACGACCGCAGCTGGACTGCTCTCGACTACTCATTACCGAAGACTGACTGTGTTGATTTATTAGCGTCGTTGCTACGCGTCGCATTCTTCTTCTATGTAAACATAGCAACAGCATCGGGACACCTTCTCTTTACATGTATATACTTACAGTGGGCAAAAAAAGTTTACGTACACTTGAGACATTAATGTTTATTGATCAAAATATATAATAAAATTTATAGAAATCGTTCCGTTTTTTTCACCATATAGATTTAAAAACTATTATGATATAAATTATGATAAATTCAAACAAGTCACTTATTTCGTAAACTTCTGACTAGCAGAAATATAAAAAAATTACTGAAAACGGGGCCAAAAAAGTACATTCGTCAGACGCGTTATTTTTTTGGAAAATTCTTCAGAATTCTAAGGTAATCGTCTATTCTTTACTTACGCTGTAGTTGGTCCTTGCACTATTGTGTTTTTGAATTTCATTTTATTTGATTTGGTGAAGTTAGAGAATCGACATGGGGAACCAAATTCCACTTGAAACACGAAAATTAATATTAAAATTGTACATGGAAAGGAAAGGCGTCCGGGTTATGGCAGAATAATCCAGAAACCTGTTCCCAGTGTGCAAACTATAATAAAATCATACGGCGACTCCGGAACCTCCGGTTAAGTCCAGGACAGGACGACCAAAAAAACTGACAGGCAGGGAGGAACGGCAAATTGTTAGTTCAATTAAAGCCAACCCAGGAGGAAGTATTTAGGAGCTCAGGAAAAATTGTTCACCCTCAAACTGTGCGAAATGACATGCACAGGGATGGGCAAGAACACCTCGCAGAAAGCCGTTAATTTCGTTGGTGAACTGCAAGAAAATGCTGGAATTCGCACAAAAATATGTGAACGAGCCGGAATCGTTTTGGGACAATGTCCTATGAGTCCAAGTTCAACATTTTTGGCTCGGATGGCTCACAGAAAGTATGGAGAAATACTAACGTGCATAAATCCTTAAAAATGTAACACCAACTGTGAAGCACGGCGGCGTAACATAGTGGTTTTGGGCTGCATTGGGACTGCTGGAGTTGGGAAATTTGTCTTTATTAAGAGTACTATGGACAAGCATTTATATTTAAAAATTTGGAAGGAAAATCTTAAAAACAGCGCGACCCAGCTACAGTTGAATGTAAAGACATTCCTATTTCAGCACGATAACGACCCAACAAATACGTCATATCTGGTAAAGGAGTGACTGCAAGCAATTGCATACACCTCCACAGTCTCCCGACCACAATCCTAATAAGCACATTTGGAATTTGTTGGACAAAAGGATAAGGAAGCACAAAATAACCTCTAAGGAGTCCCTAATGACAGTTTTGCAGTCTGAGTGGGACAAGATCCTAGAAAAGGACACAAAGGTTCTGGTGCACAGTATGCAGCGTCGCCTCCAAGCAGTTATTGCCGCAAAACGAGGTCTAACCAAATATTAACAGTATAGAATTTATGATTTTCCAAAGTGTAATTAAACTTTTTTGGCATAAAATTATGGATTATTTTTATGATTTTTTTTGTTATTACTCGTTAATTAGTTTAAAATAGTAAAGAGAAACATTTTTAAGTTCTTAGATAAATTACCTACAAAACTATATAAACTTTTGAATTTTTCCTTTGTTTTTAAATAGTATATTCATTGGTTTTAGTTGAAAAACCACGGTGTACTTAAACTTTTTTTGCCTACTGCACGTATTTGCGAGGTTGAGTCGAACTAATGATCCGTCGTTTAGACTAAGATCAAAGCTGTAGTTAATATTAAATAAATCAAAAACACGAACGAATTTAATGAACATTTTATTTCTTTACTGCCAGCTTAATACTAAATGTATAGAGTTTAATTCGGTTCGATGCGAGCCGCGAAAATGTCTTGTGAGCATTTTTGGTCAATTGTGTAGAGTTTGGTTTTTTATGTTTTGGGTGCATACAAAAGAATGATATAGTTACACATCAATCATGCGCTTTAGTGTTTTGGTTACGTGTTTCAAATTTCATATTACGTACTGTAAAGTATTTATGCATGCACAAGATTGTATGTGCAGCGTTTTTGTAAAGTTGAGCTTATTTCAGCGTAATATGGGGTTGGTTATACTGGGGTTGAAGCATACAATCTTGGTAATGGTATGGTCGTTTTAGATGTAAGTCTTATGATTGATACAATTAAACAGACTAATATTATTGTTTGATATCAATTTTACAATGTCCTTATGTTCTTGTATTGGTTTTATTTTTTTTTAGTTCTAATGGTGTGTACAATGGGGTTAGATTTATTTCGGGATTCAGCTGGCTTTCGTTCAACACTATATTTCCTATTTTAATTTTACGTTTTTTTGGTTATTATTTTGCTGCCGTTAATCGTTATATATTTATTTATTTCTTGGCAATTCTGTTCTATAGTAGTCTCGTTTATATTCCAAGTAAGGATACTGTTTGGTGGCACATACTTAATGTTTTGATTATCTGTTGTAGTGACAAAATTACAAATCGGATTTGTTCTTTTTATGATATTCTTAATACATTCTTTGTTTATTTCTTTGTAATTCTGGAAGGTCCGCTCTGTAGAGCGTGTACAAGATGGGTCCAAGAACACTGCCTTAAGGTACTCCAGCTCTTATGGGCCTAGGCGTGCTGATTGATGATCCGCATCTCACTTGGAATTCTCTTTCCTCTGTGTACGACTTGAGGAAGGCGAAGTGGGAACTTGGAAGGTGGGATTTACTTTTGAAAAGGAGTGCCAGACTCTGTCAAACGCCTGTTTGACATCCAGCATAACGGCGCAGCAGTACTTCTTCTTTTCGAAGGCCTCAAGTATGCTCTCAACAAGCCGGTGGCATTGCTCAGGTGTTCCATGGAGGCGTCGGAAGTACTCTACGCAAAAATACCCTTTCAAATATTTTAGATAGGATTGCCAGGAAACTAATCGGACGATACGATGATAGATTGGCTTCATGTTTTCCAGGCTTTAGGAGGACAATTACTTCAGCACGTTTCCACACTTTTGGGAAGTACCCTAGACGGAGGCAGCTGTTGAAGATGTTATCCAGCCTTTAGGAACAGATTAGGGGCAACATTTTCAGTGCTGTTGCATCGATTCGGTCAGGACCTGCTGACTTGCAATTTTTTAAGGAGGCGATCTCCTGCACAATCTCCTCTGGTAAGACGTTTTGTATTTGCGGGCCAGGAGCACTTGGGCTGTCTACGAACCTTATGGTGGCAGCTCTCTCTTCGCCAGTGCATTTGTCGAACGGTGAGAATGCACTTTGTAGATGGTCAGCAAAGGCTTCTGCTCTTTCGACCTCAGTCCGACACCAGGAACCGTCCACTTTGCGCACGGGTGATATCTTCTTCGCAGGTCTTTTTATGTGCCTCGTGACATTCCACAGGTTGTGCTGCGGGTTTCCAGGTTCCAGCTCCTCGAGGAATCTATGAAACGAGTCCTGCCGTAAGATGGATAACTTGTCCTTCAGTTCTTTGGTGGCACGATAGAGTGCTGTCATGTCCCAGGGGTTGTCTCGGGGTAGTCGGAGGAGGTGGATTCGCAAACTCAGCGGCATTGTGCATCTCTTTGGTTAGTTTTTCGATGGCCGCATCTATGTTGCTTGCTGTGGAAAGAAGGTTTTCCGGTGAGTCTTCTAGGCGGGGTTTTTCTGAGGACGGGGATGTTTAGGAGCAAGTTTACTGCGCTGTGGTCGGATAGCAGTTTATCATAGCTTGAGCATGTTATCTTAGAGTGTCCAATGCCCTTGGAGACGGCGAAGTCCAGCAAATCCGGCTGCTTTGAAGGGTCGGTAGGCCAGTGTGTGGGCTCTCCAGTGGAATGGCAGTCCAGACTCTTCCGCTGCAGGTACTTATAGAGCGTTTAGCCTTTGGGGTTGTTTGTGTGGGACCCCCACCAGGAGTGTTTGGCGTTAAAGTCTCCGGCTGCTATAAAGCGAGGACCGAGGGACTCGAAGTAGTCCTGAAGGTGGGTCTCGGTTATCGTGTGTCTGGGTGGGAAGTAAACCGCACCAATGGTGATAACTCCCTGTGAGCTAGAAATCCTGGTCACGGCGCACTGAGCCCATTCCTCCTGAAACGCGGGAAGTTCCGTGTAATGAATGCCACTCCTGATGAGCATAGCTGCTCCTCCGCGTGCTCTGCCAGATGGATGGTTGGCATGTAACAGTTCGTACCCGCTAATGTTAAAGTAGGATCTGGGACAAAAGTGGGATTCCGAAACTAGAAGAACATCGATATTGTCTGTTTTGATGAGATGCTCTACTTCGGCTTTGCTCCTCTGCAGGCCGTTTGCGTTCCAAAAAACTATATTAAGACTTATTTGCATTACTTTCTGTTGCGGATGGGAGCTATAAAATGCATCATCTGCGAGAACATCTTCGAGAACATCTGCGATAACATCTGTGAGATCAACTTTTCCATCATCCTCTCAATCGTTCCTACCATGCGGGCAAGCATCGTTTCATGGTTGGGTTGTGAGGGTTTCGGGAGTGGTTTGAGGGGTTTGTTGGGGATTCGTTGGCTGTGTCGCTTGGTTTCCTAGAAGTACGTCCCTATAACTCGTACCATTGATGATAGTTGGTATCTGGATGAGAGGTGGTTTGTTGCTACTCTCAACGGGTCTGGCTTTAGGAGATTGCTGCGCCTTTGCCTTTTTGTAGGCAGGGCATCCTCTGAACGACGCAGGGTGATCAGCTTGGCAATGTAAACAGCATGCTTTCTCGCCATCTTTTTTGGTGCATGACCTAGAGTCGTGAGAATCACCACATTTCACGCAGCGATGTTCCAGGAAGCAGTAGCGCTGGGTGTGTCCGAACCCTTGGCATCTGAAACATTGTGGAACATCGTTGAACTTCAGTGGGGGCTCTACGGTAACGACTGATCTGCAAATCCTCTTTATTTTGAAAACCTCTGTGTTGTTGCTCGCTGGTTCTAGATTAACAAAAAAGATCCCCAGTGGTTGTTTGGATTTCCTGCCAATGGGATTGTGCAGATCCCTCACAGTATGGCCGTATTTGTGGAGTTCTTCTTTAATTTCAGTCTGGTCCGTTGAGTGGTGAAGTCCCTTGATGACCGCCCTGTAAGCTCTCTCGTCCTTTGGTTGGAAGGTGCGGTGTCTTTTGTTATGTGCCACGAGGTGCTGGCTTAGGGCTGTGTAGGACTCCTTGTCTGGCATCATTACGCGTACGTTATTATTTCTCTCTGTTTTATGCGAAAATCCATTTTGGTTCCGACTAGAGTCGTTATCATCTTGATAACCGCTGTAATATCGGTCACGTCTGGGATGTAGATCGGGGGAGGCTTGAGGGTCTTCGGGATCGGGATTGGTTTCTTTGCTGTTTTAGATGCTACTGCCTCAGAGGCAGTTTCGGGTTCGTCATGTTCGTCGTCATCTTCTTTGCTTGAGAGGAGGGCTAAGGGGTTGTTTGCCAGCTTGCTGCGCAGAGCAGCGCTGGTGCTAGGTGTGACGTCTGGCTTCTCTCCTTGCTTATTACGCGCGGGCTTGCGCTTGATCTCGCTGGGCTCCGAGAAAGAAGAGCTCCAGCTTGAGTCTCTGCTCGAGCTGCACTTCCTTGCTTTGAGGGCCTTCTTGCAGGGCATTGTTTTGCCGAGCTTGATGGCACGCGGCGGGGCCTGCCAGTCCATACTCTAGGTTGGCGTTCAATTAACGTTTATGCAAATAAGCGAAGGGGCAACGGACACATGGGGACTCCGATCTTGGCAGCCCGACCCGGCCCATAAAATGCGCAATCCACCAAGTCCCAAGTGTGGTAATAACAAAACACAAAATTCCGACAAATAATTCAATTTAAAACCGAAAACAAAGTTCCTTTATGATGAACGATTTTTCAATGCCGGAAAAACAATGGAGTTTTTCACGTGTCGCTAAAATCAATTCTTTGAACTTTGCTTAAGTGAGAATATTTTTTAATAAAATGAGGCTTCGGAATATGTTAGTATATTTTGAATTCATGGTCATCACTGCATCACTGTCAATGTACAGGACACTATTTTTTGAATAAAAATGGTCGGGGTAAATATTGTTTTGCCGTTTATAGGGTCATTTCTGTGTGAGAGATTTGTATAATTTGTTTTTTAAAATAAGTCTCGTATTGTGTATTATTAGGACCTTTTTCCAATACTACTTCCACCCTCAAACTGTGCGAAATGACATGCACAGGGATGGGCAAGAACACCTCGCAGAAAGCCGTTAATTTCGTTGGTGAACTGCAAGAAAATGCTGGAATTCGCACAAAAATATGTGAACGAGCCGGAATCGTTTTGGGACAATGTCCTATGAGTCCAAGTTCAATATTTTTGGCTCCGATGGCTCACAGAAAGTATGGAGAAATACTAACGCCGCATAAATCCTTAAAAATGTAACACCAACTGTGAAGCACGGCGGCGTAACATAGTGGTTTTGGGCTGCATTGGGACTGCTGAAGTTGGGAAATTTGTCTTTATTAAGAGTACTATGGACAAGCATTTATATTTAAAAATTTGGAAGGAAAATCTTAAAGACAGCGCGACCCAGCTCCAGTTGAATGTAAAGACATTCCTATTTCAGCACGATAACGACCCAACAAATACGTCATATCTGGTAAAGGAGTGACTGCAAGCAATTGCATACACCTCTACAGTCTCCCGACCACAATCCTAATGAGCACATTTGGTATTTGTTGGATAAAAGGATAAGGAAGCACAAAATAACCTCTAAGGAGTCCCTAATGACAGTTTTGAAGTCTGAGTGTTATTGCCGCAAAACGAGGTCTAACCAAATATTAACAGTATAGAATTTATGATTTTCCAAAGTGTACTTAAACTTTTTTGGCATAAAATTATGGATTATTTTTATGATTTTTTTTGTTATTACTCGTTAATTAGTTTAAAATAGTAAAGAGAAACATTTTTAAGTTCTTAGATAAATTACCTACAAAACTATATAACATTTTGAATTTTTCCTTTGTTTTTAAATAGTATATTCATTGGTTTTAGTTGAAAAACCACGGTGTACTTAAACTTTTTTTGCCTACTGTACGTATTTGCGAGGTTGAGTCGAACTAATGATCCGTCGTTTAGACTAATATCAAAGCTGTAGTTAATATTAAATAAATCAAAAACACGAACGAATTTAATGAACTTTTTTATTTCTTTACTGCCAGCTTAATACTAAATGTATAGAGTTTAATTCGGTTCGATGCGAGCCGCGAAAATGTCTTGTGAGCATTTTTGGTCAATTGTGTAGAGTTTGGTTTTTTTATGTTTTGGGTGCATACAAAAGAATGATATAGTTACACATCAATCATGCGCTTTAGTGTTTTGGTTACGTGTTTCAAATTTCATATTACGTACTGTAAAGTATTTATGCATGCACAAGATTGTATGTGCAGCGTTTTTGTAAAGTTGAGCTTATTTCAGCGTAATATGGGGTTGGTTATACTGGGGTTAAAGCATACAATCTTGGTAATGGTATGGTCGTTTTAGATGTAAGTCTTATGATTGATACAATTAAACAGACTAATATTATTGTTTGATATCAATTTTACAATGTCCTTATGTTCTTGTATTGGTTTTATTTTTTTTAGTTCTAATGGTGTGTACAATGGGGTTAGATTTATTTCGGGATTCAGCTGGCTTTCGTTCAACACTATATTTCCTATTTTAATTTTACGTTTTTTTTTGGTTATTATTTTGCTGCCGTTAATCGCTATATTTTTATTTATTTCTTGGCAATTCTGTTCTATAGTACGAGGGCGGGTCAATAAGACCGTGACTATTTGAATGAAACACAGGTTTTTAGATAAAAAGTTATTTTATTTTTCAACGTAGTCTCCTTTGAACTCTATACACTTAGCCCAACGTTTCTCCAATTTTTGTATCCCTTCCAAAAAATATGATTTGTCAAGGTCTTCAAAATAGGCATTTGTTTGTGAGATGACTTCGTCATTGGAGGCAAATCTCTTTCCGCCGAGCCATTTCTTCAAGTTTGGGAACAAGAAATAGTCACACGGGGCTAGATCGGGTGAATAGGCCGCATGAGGGAGCAATTCGTAGCCCATTTCATGGAATTTTGCCATGGAAACTGCACATGTGTGCACCCGTGCATTGTCCTGGTGGAAAAGAACTTTTTTCTTGTCCAAGTGCGGTCGCTTTTTTTTCAATGCCTCATCGAATCGACCCAATAAGTTGCTGTAATATTCACCATTGATTGTTTTTCCTTTTTGAAGGTAGTCAATGTGGTTAAAAAAAACGAGTGCATCCCAAAAAACAGTCGCCATGACTTTATTGGCTGACAAACCCACCTTTGCCTTCTTTGGCGCCGATTCACCCCGAGATACCCACTGTTTTGACTGCTATTTGGTCTCCGGTGTGTTGTGGTGGATCCACGTTTCGTCCACGGTTACGAAACGGCGCAAAAACTCGTTCGTACTGCGATTGAACAACGCTAAACATTCCTGCGATATTGTCACACGGTTGCATTTGTGGTCGATTGTGAGCAAACGCGGCACCCATCTTGCGGAAAGCTTTCTCATACCTAAATGATCATTCAAAATTGAAACCACTGAGCCATGTGAAATGCCTACGGCTTCCACAATCTCTCTCACTTTTAATCGCCGATCGGCTAAAACCATATCGTGGATATTTTCAATTGTTTCGGATGTGGAAACCTCAACTGGGCGTCCAGAACGTTCGGCATCTTCCGTGCTTGTACGGCCACATCGGAATTTAGTAAGCCACTTTTTTTACCATGGAAATGGATAGTGCAGAGTCTCCATAATATTTATCAAGCTTGGCCTTGGTTTGCGTAATGGATTTTTTCCTCAAAAAATAATGCTAAATGAGCACACGAAATTCACTTTTTCCATTTTCTTCTCAGTCAACGCGGTAGTCTGATATTAACGGCTGTCAAAAACAAACTAAATGTCGCAGCTTGTTCAATTTTTGACAAGAGTCAACTGACAGATGACTGTTGACGGGAGCAATGTTACCATTTCAATTAAGAGGCGGGAAATTTAAAAAGTCACGGACTTATTGACCCGCCCTCGTAGTCTCGTTTATATTCAAAGTAAGGATACTGTTTGGTGGCACATACTTAATGTTTTGATTATCTGTTGTAGTGACAAAATTACAAATCGGATTTGTTCTTTTTATGATATTCTTAATACATTCTTTGTTTATTTCTTTGTAATTCTGGTTATCAATTTTATCGTGTTATTCAAAATAAGTGTCTTTATCTACGTGGTCAAGCTGATAACCATTACTATCTGGGTAGGGAGTTATATTAATGGTGTGAAAAGTTTTTTGTTTGGTAGGGATGTTTGGTAGCTATGATAAGTAGTTGATTAGTATTAATCCATGTTGAAGGATTAGTTTGTAATATATTATAAAATATAATAAATAAAATATAAAATATATATAAATAGGACTAGTCGTGAGGACTGAGGATCTGTGGCGGAGGCTAGGAAGGCGATGTCATCGGTATATGTGGCTACTGGGAAGTTTCGGGAGGGGGTGATGGGAAGGTCCGCTCTGTAGAGCGTGTACAAGATGGGTCCAAGAACACTGCCTTAAGGTACTCCAGCTCTTATGGGCCTAGGCGTGCTGATTGATGATCCGCATCTCACTTGGAATTCTCTTTCCTCTGTGTACGACTTGAGGAAGGCGAAGTGGGAACTTGGAAGGTGGGATTTAATTTTGAAAAGGAGTCCAGGGTGCCAGACTCTGTCAAACGCCTGTTTGACATCCAGCATAACGGCGCAGCAGTACTTCTTCTTTTCGAAGGCCTCAAGTATGCTCTCAACAAGCCGGTGGCATTGCTCAGGTGTTCCATGGAAGCGTCTGAAGCCAAACTGGTGATCAGGGATCAGTCCGGCCTCGTTCAGTACTGGCAGTACTCTACGCAAAAATACTCTTTCAAGTATTTTGGAGAGGAATGGCAGGAAACTAATCGGACGATACGATGCTAGATTGGCTTCATATTTGCTAGGCTTTAGGAGGACAATTACTTCAGCACGCTTCCACACTTTTTGGAAGTACCCTAGACGGACGCAGCTGTTGAAGATGTTAGCCAGCCTTTAGGAACAGATTAGGGGCAACATTTTCAGTGCTGTTGCATCGATTCGGTCAGGACCTGCTGACTTGCAATTTTTTAAGGAGGCGATCTCCTGCACAATCTCCTCTGGTAAGACGTTTTGTATTTGCGGGCCAGGAGCACTTGGGCTGTCTACGAACCTTATGGTGGCAGCTCTCTCTTCGCCAGTGCATCTGTCGAACGGTGAGAATGCACTTTGTAGATGATCAGCAAAGGCTTCTGCTCTTTCGACCTCAGTCCGACACCAGGAACCGTCCACTTTGCGCACGGGTGATATCTTCTTCGCAGGTCTTTTTATGTGCCTCGTGACATTCCACAGGTTGTGCTGCGGGTCTCCAGGTTCCAGCTCCTCGAAGAATCTATGAAACGAGTCCTGCCGTAGAATGGATAACTTGTCCTTCAGTTCTTTGGTGGCACGATAGAGTGCTGTCATGTCCCAGGGGTTGTCTCGGGGTAGTCGGAGGAGGTGGATCCGCAAACTCAGCGGCATTGTGCATCTCTTTGGTTAGTTTTTCTATGGCCGCATCTATGTTGCTTGGTGTGGAAAGAGGGTTTTCCGGTGAGTCTTCTAGGCGGGGTTTTTCTTTGGACGGGGATGTTTAGGAGCAAGTTTACTGTGCTGTGGTCGAATAGCAGTTTATCATAGCTTGAGCATGTTATCTTAGAGTGTTATCTTAGATTGCCCTTGGAGACGGCGAAGTCCAGCAAATCCGGCTGCTTTGAAGGGTCGGTAGGCCAGTGTGTGGGCTCTCCAGTGGAATGGCAGTCCAGACTCTTCCGCTGCAGGTACTTATAGAGCGTTTAGCCTTTGGGGTTGTTTGTGTGGGACCCCCACCAGGAGTGTTTGGCGTTAAAGTCTCCGGCTGCTATAAAGCGAGGACCGAGGGACTCGAAGTAGTCCTGAAGGTGGGTCTCGGTTATCGTGTGTCTGGGTGGGAAGTAAACCGCACCAATGGTGATAACTCCCTGTGAGCTAGAAATCCTGGTCACGGCGCACTGAGCCCATTCCTCCTGAAACGCGGGAAGTTCCGTGTAATGAATGCCACTCCTGATGAGCATAGCTGCTCCTCCGCGTGCTCTGCCAGATGGATGGTTGGCATGTAACAGTTCGTACCCGCTAATGTTAAAGTAGGATCTGGGACAAAAGTGGGATTCCGAAACTAGAAGAACATCGATATTGTCTGTTTTGATGAGATGCTCTACTTCGGCTTTGCTCCTCTGCAGGCCGTTTGCGTTCCAAAAAACTATATAAAGACTTATTTGCATTACTTTCTGTTGCGGATGGGAGCTATAAAATGCATCATCTGCGAGAACATCTTCGAGAACATCTGCGGATACATCTGTGAGATCAACTTTTCCATCATCCTCTCAATCGTTCCTACCATGCGGGCAAGCATCGTTTCATGGTTGGGTTGTGGGGTTTCGGGAGTGGTTTGAGGGGTTTGTTGGGGATTCGTTGGCTGTGTCGCTTGGTTTCCTAGAAGTACGTCCCTATAACTCGTACCATTGATGATAGTTGGTATCTGAATGAGAGGTGGTTTGTTGCTACTCTCAACGGGTCTGGCTTTAGGAGATTGCTGCGCCTTTGCCTTTTTGTAGGCAGGGCATCCTCTGAACGACGCAGGGTGATCAGCTTGGCAATGTAAACAGCATGCTTTCTCGCCATCTTTTTTGGTGCATGACCTAGAGTCGTGAGAATCACCACATTTCACGCAGCGATGTTCCAGGAAGCAGTAGCGCTGGGTGTGTCCGAACCCTTGGCATCTGAAACATTGTGGAACATCGTTGAACTTCAGTGGGGGCTCTACGGTAACGACTGATCTGCAAATCCTCTTTATTTTGAAAACCTCTGTGTTGTTGCTCGCTGGTTCTAGATTAACAAAAAAGATCCCCAGTGGTTGTTTGGATTTCCTGCCAATGGGATTGTGCAGATCCCTCACAGTATGGCCGTATTTGTGGAGTTCTTCTTTAATTTCAGTCTGGTCCGTTGAGTGGTGAAGTCCCTTGATGACCGCCCTGTAAGCTCTCTCGTCCTTTGGTTGGAAGGTGCGGTGTCTTTTGTTATGTGCCACGAGGTGCTGGCTTAGGGCTGTGTAGGACTCCTTGTCTGGCATCATTACGCGTACGTTATTATTTCTCTCTGTTTTATGCGAAAATCCATTTTGGTTCCGACTAGAGTCGTTATCATCTTGATAACCGCTGTAATATCGGTCACATCTGGGATGTAGATCGGGGGAGGCTTGAGGGTCTTCGGGATCGGGATTGGTTTCTTTGTTGTTTTAGATGCTACTGCCTCAGAGGCAGTTTCGGGTTCGTCATGTTCGTCGTCATCTTCTTTGCTTGAGAGGAGGGCTAAGGGGTTGTTTGCCAGCTTGCTGCGCAGAGCAGCGCTGGTGCTAGGTGTGACGTCTGGCTTCTCTCCTTGCTTATTACGCGCGGGCTTGCGCTTGATCTCGCTGGGCTCCGAGAAAGAAGAGCTCCAGCTTGAGTCTCTGCTCGAGCTGCACTTCCTTGCTTTGAGGGCCTTCTTGCAGGGCATTGTTTTGCCAGTCCATACTCTAGGTTGGCGTTCAATTAACGTTTATGCAAATAAGCGAAGGGGCAACGGACACATGGGGACTCCGATCTTGGCAGCCCGACCCGGCCCATAAAATGCGCAATCCACCAAGTCCCAAGTGTGGTAATAACAAAACACAAAATTCCGACAAATAATTCAATTTAAAACCGAAAACAAAGTTCCTTTATGATGAACGATTTTTCAATGCCGGAAAAACAATGGAGTTTTTCACGTGTCGCTAAAATCAATTCTTTGAACTTTGCTTAAGTGAGAATATTTTTTAATAAAATGAGGCTTCGGAATATGTTAGTATATTTTGAATTCATGGTCATCACTGCATCACTGTCAATGTACAGGACACTATTTTTTGAATAAAAATGGTCGGGGTAAATATTGTTTAGCCGTTTATAGGGTCATTTCTTTGTGAGAGATTTGTATAATTTGTTTTTTAAAATAAGTCTCGTATTGTGTATTATTAGGACCTTTTTCCAATACTACTTCCACCCTCAAACTGTGCGAAATGACATGCACAGGGATGGGCAAGAACACCTCGCAGAAAGCCGTTAATTTCGTTGGTGAACTGCAAGAAAATGCTGGAATTTGCACAAAAATATGTGAACGAGCCGGAATCGTTTTGGGACAATGTCCTATGAGTCCAAGTTCAACATTTTTGGCTCGGATGGCTCACAGAAAGTATGGAGAAATACTAACGCCGCATAAATCCTTAAAAATGTAACACCAACTGTGAAGCACGGCGGCGTAACATAGTGGTTTTGGGCTGCATTGGGACTGCTGGAGTTGGGAAATTTGTCTTTATTAAGAGTACTATGGACAAGCATTTATATTTAAAAATTTGGAAGGAAAATCTTAAAGACAGCGCGACCCAGCTCCAGTTGAATGTAAAGACATTCCTATTTCAGCACGGTAACGACCGAACAAATACATCATATCTGGTAAAGGAGTGACTGCAAGCAATTGTGGTCTCCCGACCACAATCCTAATGAGCACATTTGGTATTTGTTGGATAAAAGGATAAGGAAGCACAAAATAACCTCTAAGGAGTCCCTAATGACAGTTTTGAAGTCTGAGTGGGACAAGATCCTAGAAAAGGACACAAAGGTTCTGGTGCACAGTATGCAGCGTCGCCTCCAAGCAGTTATTGCCGCAAAACGAGGTCTAACCAAATTTTAACAGTATAGAATTTATGATTTTCCAAAGTGTACTTAAACTTTTTTGGCATAAAATTATGGATTATTTTTATGATTTTTTTTGTTATTACTCGTTAATTAGTTTAAAATAGTAAAGAGAAACATTTTTAAGTTCTTAGATAAATTACCTACAAAACTATATAACATTTTGAATTTTTCCTTTGTTTTTAAATAGTATATTCATTGGTTTTAGTTGAAAAACCACGGTGTACTTAAACTTTTTTTGCCTACTGTACGTATTTGCGAGGTTGAGTCGAACTAATGATCCGTCGTTTAGACTAAGATCAAAGATGTAGTTAATATCAAATAAATCAAAAACACGAACGAATTTAATGAACTTTTTTATTTCTTTACTGCCAGCTTAATACTAAATGTATAGAGTTTAATTCGGTTCGATGCGAGCCGCGAAAATGTCTTGTGAGCATTTTTGGTCAATTGTGTAGAGTTTGGTTTTTTTATGTTTTGGGTGCATACAAAAGAATGATATAGTTACACATCAATCATGCGCTTTAGTGTTTTGGTTACGTGTTTCAAATTTCATATTACGTACTGTAAAGTATTTATGCATGCACAAGATTGTATGTGCAGCGTTTTTGTAAAGTTGAGCTTATTTCAGCGTAATATGGGGTTGGTTATACTGGGGTTGAAGCATACAATCTTGGTAATGGTATGGTCGTTTTAGATGTAAGTCTTATGATTGATACAATTAAACAGACTAATATTATTGTTTGATATCAATTTTACAATGTCCTTATGTTCTTGTATTGGTTTTATTTTTTTTAGTTCTAATGGTGTGTACAATGGGGTTAGATTTATTTCGGGATTCAGCTGGCTTTCGTTCAACACTATATTTCCTATTTTAATTTTACGTTTTTTTGGTTATTATTTTGCTGCCGTTAATCGTTATATATTTATTTATTTCTTGGCAATTCTGTTCTATAGTAGTCTCGTTTATATTCCAAGTAAGGATACTGTTTGGTGGCACATACTTAATGTTTTGATTATCTGTTGTAGTGACAAAATTACAAATCGGATTTGTTCTTTTTATGATATTCTTAATACATTCTTTGTTTATTTCTTTGTAATTCTGGTTATCAATTTTATCGTGTTATTCAAAATAAGTGTCTTTATCTACGTGGTCAAGCTGATAACCATTACTATCTGGGTAGGGAGTTATATTAATGGTGTGAAAAGTTTTTTGTTTGGTAGGGATGTTTGGTAGCTATGATAAGTAGTTGATTAGTATTAATCCATGTTGAAGGTTTAGTTTGTAATATATTATAAAATATAATAAATAAAATATAAAATATATATAAATAGGACTAGTCGTGAGGACTGAGGATCTGTGGCGGAGGCTAGGAAGGCGATGTCATCGGTATATGTGGCTACTGGGAAGTTTCGGGAGGGGGTGATGGGAAGGTCCGCTCTGTAGAGCGTGTACAAGATGGGTCCAAGAACACTGCCTTAAGGTACTCCAGCTCTTATGGGCCTAGGCGTGCTGATTGATGATCCGCATCTCACTTGGAATTCTCTTTCCTCTGTGTACGTTTTGAGGAAGGCGAAGTGGGAACTTGGAAGGTGGGATTTAATTTTGAAAAGGAGTCCAGGGTGCCAGACTCTGTCAAACGCCTGTTTGACATCCAGCATAACGGCGCAGCAGTACTTCTTCTTTTCGAAGGCCTCAAGTATGCTCTCAACAAGCCGGTGGCATTGCTTAGGTGTTCCATGGAGGCGTCGGAAGTACTCTACGCAAAAATACTCTTTCAAATATTTTAGATAGGATTGCAAGGAAACTAATCGGACGATACGATGCTAGATTGGCTTCATATTTGCTAGGCTTTAGGAGGACAATTACTTCAGCACGCTTCCACACTTTTTGGAAGTACCCTAGACGGAGGCAGCTGTTGAAGATGTTAGCCAGCCTTTAGGAACAGATTAGGGGCAACATTTTCAGTGCTGTTGCATCGATTCGGTCAGGACCTGCTGACTTGCAATTTTTTAAGGAGGCGATCTCCTGCACAATCTCCTCTGGTAAGACGTTTTGTATTTGCGGGCCAGGAGCACTTGGGCTGTCTACGAACCTTATGGTGGCAGCTCTCTCTTCGCCAGTGCATTTGTCGAACGGTGAGAATGCACTTTGTAGATGGTCAGCAAAGGCTTCTGCTCTTTCGACCTCAGTCCGACACCAGGAACCGTCCACTTTGCGCACGGGTGATATCTTCTTCGCAGGTCTTTTTATGTGCCTCGTGACATTCCACAGGTTGTGCTGCGGGTCTCCAGGTTCCAGCTCCTCGAGGAATCTATGAAACGAGTCCTGCCGTAAGATGGATAACTTGTCCTTCAGTTCTTTGGTGGCACGATAGAGTGCTGTCATGTCCCAGGGGTTGTCTCGGGGTAGTCGGAGGAGGTGGATTCGCAAACTCAGCGGCATTGTGCATCTCTTTGGTTAGTTTTTCGATGGCCGCATCTATGTTGCTTGCTGTGGAAAGAGGGTTTTCCGGTGAGTCTTCTAGGCGGGGTTTTTCTGAGGACGGGGATGTTTAGGAGCAAGTTTACTGCTCTGTGGTCGGATAGCAGTTTATCATAGCTTGAGCATGTTATCTTAGAGTGTCCAATGCCCTTGGAGACGGCGAAGTCCAGCAAATCCGGCTGCTTTGAAGGGTCGGTAGGCCAGTGTGTGGGCTCTCCAGTGGAATGGCAGTCCAGACTCTTCCGCTGCAGGTACTTATAGAGCGTTTAGCCTTTGGGGTTGTTTGTGTGGGACCCCCACCAGAAGTGTTTGGCGTTAAAGTCTCCGGCTGCTATAAAACGAGGACCGAGGGACTCGAAGTAGTCCTGAAGGTGGGTCTCGGTTATCGTGTGTCTGGGTGGGAAGTAAACCGCACCAATGGTGATAACTCCCTGTGGGCTAGAAATCCTGGTCACGGCGCACTGAGCCCATTCCTCCTGAAACGCGGGAAGTTCCGTGTACTGAATGCCACTCCTGATGAGCATAGCTGCTCCTCCGCGTGCTCTGCCAGATGGATGGTTGGCATGTAACAGTTCGTACCCGCTAACGTTAAAGTAGGATCTGGGACAAAAGTGGGATTCCGAAACTAGAAGAACATCGATATTGTCTGTTTTGATGAGATGCTCTACTTCGGCTTTGCTCCTCTGCAGGCCGTTTGCGTTCCAAAAAACTATATTAAGACTTATTTGCATTACTTTCTGTTGCGGATGGGAGCTATAAAATGCATCATCTGCGAGAACATCTTCGAGAACATCTGCGATAACATCTGTGAGATCAACTTTTCCATCATCCTCTCAATCGTTCCTACCATGCGGGCAAGCATCGTTTCAAGCTGGTTGGGTTGTGGGGTTTCGGGAGTGGTTTGAGGGGTTTGTTGGGGATTCGTTGGCAGTGTCGCTTGGTTTCCTAGAAGTACGTCCCTATAACTCGTACCATTGATGATAGTTGGTATCTGGATGAGAGGTGGTTTGTTGCTACTCTCAACGGGTCTGGCTTTAGGAGATTGCTGCGCCCTTGCCTTTTTGTAGGCAGGGCATCCTCTGAACGACGCAGGGTGATCAGCTTGGCAATGTAAACAGCATGCTTTCTCGCCATCTTTTTTGGTGCATGACCTAGAGTCGTGAGAATCACCACATTTCACGCAGCGATGTTCCAGGAAGCAGTAGCGCTGGGTGTGTCCGAACCCTTGGCATCTGAAACATTGTGGAACATCGTTGAACTTCAGTGGGGGCTCTACGGTAACGACTGATCTGCAAATCCTCTTTATTTTGAAAACCTCTGTGTTGTTGCTCGCTGGTTCTAGATTAACAAAAAAGATCCCCAGTGGTTGTTTGGATTTCCTGCCAATGGGATTGTGCAGATCCCTCACAGTATGGCCGTATTTGTGGAGTTCTTCTTTAATTTCAGTCTGGTCCGTTGAGTGGTGAAGTCCCTTGATGACCGCCCTGTAAGCTCTCTCGTCCTTTGGTTGGAAGGTGCGGTGTCTTTTGTTATGTGCCACGAGGTGCTGGCTTAGGGCTGTGTAGGACTCCTTGTCTGGCATCATTACGCGTACGTTATTATTTCTCTCTGTTTTATGCGAAAATCCATTTTGGTTCCGACTAGAGTCGTTATCATCTTGATAACCGCTGTAATATCGGTCACATCTGGGATGTAGATCGGGGGAGGCTTGAGGGTCTTCGGGATCGGGATTGGTTTCTTTGCTGTTTTAGATGCTACTGCCTCAGAGGCAGTTTCGGGTTCGTCATGTTCGTCGTCATCTTCTTTGCTTGAGAGGAGGGCAAAGGGGTTGTTTGCCAGCTTGCTGCGCAGAGCAGCGCTGGTGCTAGGTGTGACGTCTGGCTTCTCTCCTTGTTTATTACGCGCGGGCTTGCGCTTGATCTCGCTGGGCTCCGAGAAAGAAGAGCTCCAGCTTGAGTCTCTGCTCGAGCTGCACTTCCTTGCTTTGAGGGCCTTCTTGCAGGGCATTGTTTTGCCGAGCTTGATGGCACGCGGCGGGGCCTGCCAGTCCATACTCTAGGTTGGCGTTCAATTAACGTTTATGCAAATAAGCGAAGGGGCAACGGACACATGGGGACTCCGATCTTGGCAGCCCGACCCGGCCCATAAAATGCGCAATCCACCAAGTCCCAAGTGTGGTAATAACAAAACACAAAATTCCGACAAATAATTCAATTTAAAACCGAAAACAAAGTTCCTTTATGATGAACGATTTTTCAATGCCGGAAAAACAATGGAGTTTTTCACGTGTCGCTAAAATCAATTCTTTGAAATTTGCTTAAGTGGGAATATTTTTTTATAAAATGAGGCTTCGGAATATGTTAGTATATTTTGAATTCATGGTCATCACTGCATCACTGTCAATGTACAGGACACTATTTTTTGAATAAAAATGGTCGGGGTAAATATTGTTTAGCCGTTTATAGGGTCATTTCTTTGTGAGAGATTTGTATAATTTGTTTTTTAAAATAAGTCTCGTATTGTGTATTATTAGGACCTTTTTCCAATACTACTTCCACCCTCAAACTGTGCGAAATGACATGCACAGGGATGGGCAAGAACACCTCGCAGAAAGCCGTTAATTTCGTTGGTGAACTGCAAGAAAATGCTGGAATTTGCACAAAAATATGTGAACGAGCCGGAATCGTTTTGGGACAATGTCCTATGAGTCCAAGTTCAACATTTTTGGCTCGGATGGCTCACAGAAAGTATGGAGAAATACTAACGCCGCATAAATCCTTAAAAATGTAACACCAAATGTGAAGCACGGCGGCGTAACATAGTGGTTTTTGGGCTGCATTGGGACTGCTGGAGTTGGGAAATTTGTCTTTATTAAGAGTACTATGGACAAGCATTTATATTTAAAAATTTGGAAGGAAAATCTTAAAGACAGCGCGACCCAGCTCCAGTTGAATGTAAAGACATTCCTATTTCAGCACGGTAACGACCGAACAAATACATCATATCTGGTAAAGGAGTGACTGCAAGCAATTGTGGTCTCCCGACCACAATCCTAATGAGCACATTTGGTATTTGTTGGATAAAAGGATAAGGAAGCACAAAATAACCTCTAAGGAGTCCCTAATGACAGTTTTGAAGTCTGAGTGGGACAAGATCCTAGAAAAGGACACAAAGGTTCTGGTGCACAGTATGCAGCGTCGCCTCCAAGCAGTTATTGCCGCAAAACGAGGTCTAACCAAATATTAACAGTATAGAATTTATGATTTTCCAAAGTGTACTTAAACTTTTTTGGCATAAAATTATGGATTATTTTTATGATTTTTTTGTTATTACTCGTTAATTAGTTTAAAATAGTAAAGAGAAACATTTTTAAGTTCTTAGATAAATTACCTACAAAACTATATAACATTTTGAATTTTTCCTTTGTTTTTAAATAGTATATTCATTGGTTTTAGTTGAAAAACCACGGTGTACTTAAACTTTTTTTGCCTACTGTACGTATTTGCGAGGTTGAGTCGAACTAATGATCCGTCGTTTAGACTAAGATCAAAGCTGTAGTTAATATTAAATAAATCAAAAACACGAACGAATTTAATGAACTTTTTTATTTCTTTACTGCCAGCTTAATACTAAATGTATAGAGTTTAATTCGGTTCGATGCGAGCCGCGAAAATGTCTTGTGAGCATTTTTGGTCAATTGTGTAGAGTTTGGTTTTTTTATGTTTTGGGTGCATACAAAAGAATGATATAGTTACACATCAATCATGCGCTTTAGTGTTTTGGTTACGTGTTTCAAATTTCATATTACGTACTGTAAAGTATTTATGCATGCACAAGATTGTATGTGCAGCGTTTTTGTAAAGTTGAGCTTATTTCAGCGTAATATGGGGTTGGTTATACTGGGGTTGAAGCATACAATCTTGGTAATGGTATGGTCGTTTTAGATGTAAGTCTTATGATTGATACAATTAAACAGACTAATATTATTGTTTGATATCAATTTTACAATGTCCTTATGTTCTTGTATTGGTTTTATTTTTTTTAGTTCTAATGGTGTGTACAATGGGGTTAGATTTATTTCGGGATTCAGCTGGCTTTCGTTCAACACTATATTTCCTATTTTAATTTTACGTTTTTTTTTGGTTATTATTTTGCTGCCGTTAATCGTTATATATTTATTTATTTCTTGGCAATTCTGTTCTATAGTAGTCTCGTTTATATTCCAAGTAAGGATACTGTTTGGTGGCACATACTTAATGTGTTGATTATCTGTTGTAGTGACAAAATTACAAATCGGATTTGTTCTTTTTATGATATTCTTAATACATTCTTTGTTTATTTCTTTGTAATTCTGGTTATCAATTTTATCGTGTTATTCAAAATAAGTGTCTTTATCTACGTGGTCAAGCTGATAACCATTACTATCTGGGTAGGGAGTTATATTAATGGTGTGAAAAGTTTTTTGTTTGGTAGGGATGTTTGGTAGCTATGATAAGTAGTTGATTAGTATTAATCCATGTTGAAGGTTTAGTTTGTAATATATTATAAAATATAATAAATAAAATATAAAATATATATAAATAGGACTAGTCGTGAGGACTGAGGATCTGTGGCGGAGGCTAGGAAGGCGATGTCATCGGTATATGTGGCTACTGGGAAGTTTCGGGAGGGGGTGATGGGAAGGTCCGCTCTGTAGAGCGTGTACAAGATGGGTCCAAGAACACTGCCTTAAGGTACTCCAGCTCTTATGGGCCTAGGCGTGCTGATTGATGATCCGCATCTCACTTGGAATTCTCTTTCCTCTGTGTACGTTTTGAGGAAGGCGAAGTGGGAACTTGGAAGGTGGGATTTAATTTTGAAAAGGAGTCCAGGGTGCCAGACTCTGTCAAACGCCTGTTTGACATCCAGCATAACGGCGCAGCAGTACTTCTTCTTTTCGAAGGCCTCAAGTATGCTCTCAACAAGCCGGTGGCATTGCTTAGGTGTTCCATGGAGGCGTCGGAAGTACTCTACGCAAAAATACTCTTTCAAATATTTTAGATAGGATTGCCAGGAAACTAATCGGACGATACGATGCTAGATTGGCTTCATGTTTTCTAGGCTTTAGGAGGACAATTACTTCAGCACGCTTCCACACTTTTTGGAAGTACCCTAGACGGAGGCAGCTGTTGAAGATGTTAGCCAGCCTTTAGGAACAGATTAGGGGCAACATTTTCAGTGCTGTTGCATCGATTCGGTCAGGACCTGCTGACTTGCAATTTTTTAAGGAGGCGATCTCCTGCACAATCTCCTCTGGTAAGACGTTTTGTATTTGCGGGCCAGGAGCACTTGGGCTGTCTACGAACCTTATGGTGGCAGCTCTCTCTTCGCCAGTGCATTTGTCGAACGGTGAGAATGCACTTTGTAGATGGTCAGCAAAGGCTTCTGCTCTTTCGACCTCAGTCCGACACCAGGAACCGTCCACTTTGCGCACGGGTGATATCTTCTTCGCAGGTCTTTTTATGTGCCTCGTGACATTCCACAGGTTGTGCTGCGGGTTTCCAGGTTCCAGCTCCTCGAGGAATCTATGAAACGAGTCCTGCCGTAAGATGGATAACTTGTCCTTCAGTTCTTTGGTGGCACGATAGAGTGCTGTCATGTCCCAGGGGTTGTCTCGGGGTAGTCGGAGGAGGTGGATTCGCAAACTCAGCGGCATTGTGCATCTCTTTGGTTAGTTTTTCGATGGCCGCATCTATGTTGCTTGCTGTGGAAAGAGGGTTTTCCGGTGAGTCTTCTAGGCGGGGTTTTTCTGAGGACGGGGATGTTTAGGAGCAAGTTTACTGCTCTGTGGTCGGATAGCAGTTTATCATAGCTTGAGCATGTTATCTTAGAGTGTCCAATGCCCTTGGAGACGGCGAAGTCCAGCAAATCCGGCTGCTTTGAAGGGTCGGTAGGCCAGTGTGTGGGCTCTCCAGTGGAATGGCAGTCCAGACTCTTCCGCTGCAGGTACTTATAGAGCGTTTAGCCTTTGGGGTTGTTTGTGTGGGACCCCCACCAGAAGTGTTTGGCGTTAAAGTCTCCGGCTGCTATAAAACGAGGACCGAGGGACTCGAAGTAGTCCTGAAGGTGGGTCTCGGTTATCGTGTGTCTGGGTGGGAAGTAAACCGCACCAATGGTGATAACTCCCTGTGAGCTAGAAATCCTGGTCACGGCGCACTGAGCCCATTCCTCCTGAAACGCGGGAAGTTCCGTGTAATGAATGCCACTCCTGATGAGCATAGCTGCTCCTCCGCGTGCTCTGCCAGATGGATGGTTGGCATGTAACAGTTCGTACCCGCTAATGTTAAAGTAGGATCTGGGACAAAAGTGGGATTCCGAAACTAGAAGAACATCGATATTGTCTGTTTTGATGAGATGCTCTACTTCGGCTTTGCTCCTCTGCAGGCCGTTTGCGTTCCAAAAAACTATATAAAGACTTATTTGCATTACTTTCTGTTGCGGATGGGAGCTATAAAATGCATCATCTGCGAGAACATCTTCGAGAACATCTGCGATAACATCTGTGAGATCAACTTTTCCATCATCCTCTCAATCGTTCCTACCATGCGGGCAAGCATCGTTTCAAGCTGGTTGGGTTGTGGGGTTTCGGGAGTGGTTTGAGGGGTTTGTTGGGGATTCGTTGGCAGTGTCGCTTGGTTTCCTAGAAGTACGTCCCTATAACTCGTACCATTGATGATAGTTGGTATCTGGATGAGAGGTGGTTTGTTGCTACTCTCAACGGGTCTGGCTTTAGGAGATTGCTGCGCCCTTGCCTTTTTGTAGGCAGGGCATCCTCTGAACGACGCAGGGTGATCAGCTTGGCAATGTAAACAGCATGCTTTCTCGCCATCTTTTTTGGTGCATGACCTAGAGTCGTGAGAATCACCACATTTCACGCAGCGATGTTCCAGGAAGCAGTAGCGCTGGGTGTGTCCGAACCCTTGGCATCTGAAACATTGTGGAACATCGTTGAACTTCAGTGGGGGCTCTACGGTAACGACTGATCTGCAAATCCTCTTTATTTTGAAAACCTCTGTGTTGTTGCTCGCTGGTTCTAGATTAACAAAAAAGATCCCCAGTGGTTGTTTGGATTTCCTGCCAACGGGATTGTGCAGATCCCGTTGTGCGGTGTCTTTTGTTATGTGCCACGAGGTGCTGGCTTTGGGCTGTGTGGGACTCCTTGTCTGGCATCATTACGCGTACGTTATTATTTCTCTCCGTTTTATGCGAAAATCCATTTTGGTTCCGACTAGAGTCGTTATCATCTTGACAACCGCTGTAATATCGGTCACGTCTGGGATGTAGATCGGGGGAGGCTTGAGGGTCTTCGGGATCGGGATTGGTTTCTTTGCTGTTTTAGATGCCACTGCCTCAGAGGCAGTTTCGGGTTCGTCATGTTCGTCGTCATCTTCTTTGCTTGAGAGGAGGGCTAAGGGGTTGTTTGCCAGCTTGCTGCGCAGAGCAGCGCTGGTGCTAGGTGTGACGTCTGGCTTCTCTCCTTGCTTATTACGCGCGGGCTTGCGCTTGATCTCGCTGGGCTCCGAGAAAGAAGAGCTCCAGCTTGAGTCTCTGCTCGAGCTGCACTTCCTTGCTTTGAGGGCCTTCTTGCAGGGCATTGTTTTGCCGAGCTTGATGGCACGCGGCGGGGCCTGCCAGTCCATACTCTAGGTTGGCGTTCAATTAACGTTTATGCAAATAAGCGAAGGGGCAACGGACACATGGGGACTCCGATCTTGGCAGCCCGACCCGGCCCATAAAATGCGCAATCCACCAAGTCCCAAGTGTGGTAATAACAAAACACAAAATTCCGACAAATAATTCAATTTAAAACCGAAAACAAAGTTCCTTTATGATGAACGATTTTTCAATGCCGGGTAAACAATGGAGTTTTTCACGTGTCGCTAAAATCAATTCTTTGAACTTTGCTTAAGTGGGAATATTTTTTAATAAAATGAGGCTTCGGAATATGTTAGTATATTTTGAATTCATGATCATCACTGCATCACTGTCAATGTACAGGACACTATTTTTTGAATAAAAATGGTCGGGGTAAATATTGTTTAGCCGTTTATAGGGTCATTTCTTTGTGAGAGATTTGTATAATTTGTTTTTTAAAATAAGTCTCGTATTGTGTATTATTAGGACCTTTTTCCAATACTACTTCATCCCCTCAAACTGTGCGAAATGACATGCACAGGGATGGGCAAGAACACCTTGCAGAAAGCCGTTAAGTTCGTTGGTGAACTGCAAGAAAATGCTGGAATTTGCACAAAAATATGTGAACGAGCCGGAATCATTTTGGGACAATGTCCTATGAGTCCAAGTTCAACATTTTTGGCTCGGATGGCTCACAGAAAGTATGGAGAAATACTAACGCCGCATAAATCCTTAAAAATGTAACACCAACTGTGAAGCACGGCGGCGTAACATAGTGGTTTTGGGCTGCATTGGGACTGCTGGAGTTGGGAAATTTGTCTTTATTAAGAGTACTATGGACAAGCATTTATATTTAAAAATTTGGAAGGAAAATCTTAAAGACTGCGCGAGCTCCAGTTGAATGTAAAGACATTCCTATTTCAGCACGATAACGACCCAAAAAATACGTCATATCTGGTAAAGGAGTGACTGCAAGCAATTGTGGTCTCCCGATCACAATCCTAATGAGCACATTTGGTATTTGTTGGATAAAAGGATAAGGAAGCACAAAATAACCTCTAAGGAGTCCCTAATGACAGTTTTGAAGTCTGAGTGGGACAAGATCCTAGAAAAGGACACAAAGGTTCTGGTGCACAGTATGCAGCGTCGCCTCCAAGCAGTTATTGCCGCAAAACGAGGTCTAACCAAATATTAACAGTATAGAATTTATGATTTTCCAAAGTGTACTTAAACTTTTTTGGCATAAAATTATGGATTATTTTTATGATTTTTTTTGTTATTACTCGTTAATTAGTTTAAAATAGTAAAGAGAAACATTTTTAAGTTCTTAGATAAATTACCTACAAAACTATATAACATTTTGAATTTTTCCTTTGTTTTTAAATAGTATATTCATTGGTTTTAGTTGAAAAACCACGGTGTACTTAAACTTTTTTTGCCTACTGTACGTATTTGCGAGGTTGAGTCGAACTAATGATCCGTCGTTTAGACTAATATCAAAGCTGTAGTTAATATTAAATAAATCAAAAACACGAACGAATTTAATGAACTTTTTTATTTCTTTACTGCCAGCTTAATACTAAATGTATAGAGTTTAATTCGGTTCGATGCGAGCCGCGAAAATGTCTTGTGAGCATTTTTGGTCAATTGTGTAGAGTTTGGTTTTTTTATGTTTTGGGTGCATACAAAAGAATGATATAGTTACACATCAATCATGCGCTTTAGTGTTTTGGTTACGTGTTTCAAATTTCATATTACGTACTGTTAAGTATTTATGCATGCACAAGATTGTATGTGCAGCGTTTTTGTAAAGTTGAGCTTATTTCAGCGTAATATGTGGTTGGTTATACTGGGGTTGAAGCATACAATCTTGGTAATGGTATGGTCGTTTTAGATGTAAGTCTTATGATTGATACAATTAAACAGACTAATATTATTGTTTGATATCAATTTTACAATGTCCTTATGTTCTTGTATTGGTTTTATTTTTTTTAGTTCTAATGGTGTGTACAATGGGGTTAGATTTATTTCGGGATTCAGCTGGCTTTCGTTCAACACTATATTTCCTATTTTAATTTTACGTTTTTTTTTGGTTATTATTTTGCTGCCGTTAATCGCTATATTTTTATTTATTTCTTGGCAATTCTGTTCTATAGTACGAGGGCGGGTCAATAAGACCGTGACTATTTGAATGAAACACAGGTTTTTAGATAAAAAGTTATTTTATTTTTCAACGTAGTCTCCTTTGAGCTCTATACACTTAGCCCAACGTTTCTCCAATTTTTGTATCCCTTCCAAAAAATATGATTTGTCAAGGTCTTCAAAATAGGCATTTGTTTGTGAGATGACTTCGTCATTGGAGGCAAATCTCTTTCCGCCGAGCCATTTCTTCAAGTTTGGGAACAAGAAATAGTCACACGGGGCTAGATCGGGTGAATAGGCCGCATGAGGGAGCAATTCGTAGCCCATTTCATGGAATTTTGCCATGGAAACTGCACATGTGTGCACCCGTGCATTGTCCTGGTGGAAAAGAACTTTTTTCTTGTCCAAGTGCGGTCGCTTTTTTTTCAATGCCTCATCGAATCGACCCAATAAGTTGCTGTAATATTCACCATTGATTGTTTTTCCTTTTTGAAGGTAGTCAATGTGGTTAAAAAAAACGAGTGCATCCCAAAAAACAGTCGCCATGACTTTATTGGCTGACAAACCCACCTTTGCCTTCTTTGGCGCCGATTCACCCCGAGAAACCCACTGTTTTGACTGGTATTTGGTCTCCGGTGTGTTGTGGTGGATCCACGTTTCGTCCACGGTTACGAAACGGCGCAAAAACTCGTTCGTACTGCGATTGAACAACGCTAAACATTCCTGCGATATTGTCACACGGTTGCATTTGTGGTCGATTGTGAGCAAACGCGGCACCCATCTTGCGGAAAGCTTTCTCATACCTAAATGATCATTCAAAATTGAAACCACTGAGCCATGTGAAATGCCTACGGCTTCCACAATCTCTCTCACTTTTAATCGCCGATCGGCTAAAACCATATCGTGGATATTTTCAATTGTTTCGGATGTGGAAACCTCAACTGGGCGTCCAGAACGTTCGGCATCTTCCGTGCTTGTACGGCCACATCGGAATTTAGTAAGCCACTTTTTTACCATGGAAATGGATAGTGCAGAGTCTCCATAATATTTATCAAGCTTGGCCTTGGTTTGCGTAATGGATTTTTTCCTCAAAAAATAATGCTAAATGAGCACACGAAATTCACTTTTTTCCATTTTCTTCTCAGTCAACGCGGTAGTCTGATATTAACGGCTGTCAAAAACAAACTAAATGTCGCAGCTTGTTCAATTTTTGACAAGAGTCAACTGACAGATGACTGTTGACGGGAGCATTGTTACCATTTCAATTAAGAGGCGGGAAATTTAAAAAGTCACGGACTTATTGACCCGCCCTCGTAGCCTCGTTTATATTCAAAGTAAGGATACTGTTTGGTGGCACATACTTAATGTTTTGATTATCTGTTGTAGTGACAAACTTACAAATCGGATTTGTTCTTTTTATGATATTCTTAATACATTCTTTGTTTATTTCTTTGTAATTCTGGTTATCAATTTTATCGTGTTATTCAAAATAAGTGTCTTTATCTACGTGGTCAAGCTGATAACCATTACTATCTGGGTAGGGAGTTATATTAATGGTGTGAAAAGTTTTTTGTTTGGTAGGGATGTTTGGTAGCTATGATAAGTAGTTGATTAGTATTAATCCATGTTGAAGGTTTAGTTTGTAATATATTATAAAATATAATAAATAAAATATAAAATATATATAAATAGGACTAGTCGTGAGGACTGAGGATCTGTGGCGGAGGCTAGGAAGGCGATGTCATCGGCATATGTGGCTACTGGGAAGTTTCGGGAGGGGGTGATGGGAAGGTCCGCTCTGTAGAGCGTGTACAAGATGGGTCCAAGAACACTGCCTTAAGGTACTCCAGCTCTTATGGGCCTAGGCGTGCTGATTGATGATCCGCATCTCACTTGGAATTCTCTTTCCTCTGTGTACGACTTGAGGAAGGCGAAGTGGGAACTTGGAAGGTGGGATTTAATTTTGAAAAGGAGTCGAGGGTGCCAGACTCTGTCAAACGCCTGTTTGACATCCAGCATAACGGCGCAGCAGTACTTCTTCTTTTCGAAGGCCTTAAGTATGCTCTCAACAAGCCGGTGGCATTGCTTAGGTGTTCCATGGAGGCGTCGGAAGTACTCTACGCAAAAATACTCTTTCAAATATTTTAGATAGGATTGCCAGGAAACTAATCGGACGATACGATGCTAGATTGGCTTCATGTTTTCTAGGCTTTAGGAGGACAATTACGTCAGCACGCTTCCACACTTTTTGGAAGTACCCTAGACGGACGCAGCTGTTGAAGATGTTAGCCAGCCTTTAGGAACAGATTAGGGGCAACATTTTCAGTGCTGTTGCATCGATTCGGTCAGGACCTGCTGACTTGCAATTTTTTAAGGAGGCGATCTCCTGCACAATCTCCTCTGGTAAGACGTTTTGTATTTGCGGGCCAGGAGCACTTGGGCTGTCTACGAACCTTATGGTGGCAGCTCTCTCTTCGCCAGTGCATTTGTCGAACGGTGAGAATGCACTTTGTAGATGGTCAGCAAAGGCTTCTGCTCTTTCGACCTCAGTCCGACACCAGGAACCGTCCACTTTGCGCACGGGTGATATCTTCTTCGCAGGTCTTTTTATGTGCCTCGTGACATTCCACAGGTTGTGCTGCGGGTCTCCAGGTTCCAGCTCCTCGAGGAATCTATGAAACGAGTCCTGCCGTAAGATGGATAACTTGTCCTTCAGTTCTTTGGTGGCACGATAGAGTGCTGTCATGTCCCAGGGGTTGTCTCGGGGTAGTCGGAGGAGGTGGATTCGCAAACTCAGCGGCATTGTGCATCTCTTTGGTTAGTTTTTCGATGGCCGCATCTATGTTGCTTGCTGTGGAAAGAGGGTTTTCCGGTGAGTCTTCTAGGCGGGGTTTTTCTTTGGACGGGGATGTTTAGGAGCAAGTTTACTGTGCTGTGGTCGGATAGCAGTTTATCATAGCTTGAGCATGTTATCTTAGAGTGTTATCTTAGATTGCCCTTGGAGACGGCGAAGTCCAGCAAATCCGGCTGCTTTGAAGGGTCGGTAGGCCAGTGTGTGGGCTCTCCAGTGGAATGGCAGTCCAGACTCTTCCGCTGCAGGTACTTATAGAGCGTTTAGCCTTTGGGGTTGTTTGTGTGGGACCCCCACCAGAAGTATTTGGCGTTAAAGTCTCCGGCTGCTATAAAACGAGGACCGAGGGACTCGAAGTAGTCCTGAAGGTGGGTCTCGGTTATCGTGTGTCTGGGTGGGAAGTAAACCGCACCAATGGTGATAACTCCCTGTGGGCTAGAAATCCTGGTCACGGCGCACTGAGCCCATTCCTCCTGAAACGCGGGAAGTTCCGTGTACTGAATGCCACTCCTGATGAGCATAGCTGCTCCTCCGCGTGCTCTGCCAGATGGATGGTTGGCATGTAACAGTTCGTACCCGCTAATGTTAAAGTAGGATCTGGGACAAAAGTGGGATTCCGAAACTAGAAGAACATCGATATTGTCTGTTTTGATGAGATGCTCTACTTCGGCTTTGCTCCTCTGCAGGCCGTTTGCGTTCCAAAAAACTATATTAAGACTTATTTGCATTACTTTCTGTTGCGGATGGGAGCTATAAAATGCATCATCTGCGAGAACATCTTCGAGAACATCTGCGATAACATCTGTGAGATCAACTTTTCCATCATCCTCTCAATCGTTCCTACCATGCGGGCAAGCATCGTATCAAGCTGGTTGGGTTGTGGGGTTTCGGGAGTGGTTTGAGGGGTTTGTTGGGGATTCGTTGGCTGTGTCGCTTGGTTTCCTAGAAGTACGTCCCTATAACTCGTACCATTGATGATAGTTGGTATCTGGATGAGAGGTGGTTTGTTGCTACTCTCAACGGGTCTGGCTTTAGGAGATTGCTGCGCCCTTGCCTTTTTGTAGGCAGGGCATCCTCTGAACGACGCAGGGTGATCAGCTTGGCAATGTAAACAGCATGCTTTCTCGCCATCTTTTTTGGTGCATGACCTAGAATCGTGAGAATCACCACATTTCACGCAGCGATGTTCCAGGAAGCAGTAGCGCTGGGTGTGTCCGAACCCTTGGCATCTGAAACATTGTGGAACATCGTTGAACTTCAGTGGGGGCTCTACGGTAACGACTGATCTGCAAATCCTCTTTATTTTGAAAACCTCTGTGTTGTTGCTCGCTGGTTCTAGATTAACAAAAAAGATCCCCAGTGGTTGTTTGGATTTCCTGCCAACGGGATTGTGCAGATCCCGTTGTGCGGTGTCTTTTGTTATGTGCCACGAGGTGCTGGCTTTGGGCTGTGTGGGACTCCTTGTCTGGCATCATTACGCGTACGTTATTATTTCTCTCCGTTTTATGCGAAAATCCATTTTGGTTCCGACTAGAGTCGTTATCATCTTGACAACCGCTGTAATATCGGTCACGTCTGGGATGTAGATCGGGGGAGGCTTGAGGGTCTTCGGGATCGGGATTGGTTTCTTTGCTGTTTTAGATGCCACTGCCTCAGAGGCAGTTTCGGGTTCGTCATGTTCGTCGTCATCTTCTTTGCTTGAGAGGAGGGCTAAGGGGTTGTTTGCCAGCTTGCTGCGCAGAGCAGCGCTGGTGCTAGGTGTGACGTCTGGCTTCTCTTCTTGTTTATTACGCGCGGGCTTGCGCTTGATCTCGCTGGGCTCTGAGAAAGAAGAGCTCCAGCTTGAGTCTCTGCTCGAGCTGCACTTCCTTGCTTTGAGGGCCTTCTTGCAGGGCATTGTTTTGCCGAGCTTGATGGCACGCGGCGGGGCCTGCCAGTCTATACTCTAGATTGGCGTTCAATTAACGTTTATGCAAATAAGCGAAGGGGCAACGGACACATGGGGACTCCGATCTTGGCAGCCCGACCCGGCCCATAAAATGCGCAATCCACCAAGTCCCAAGTGCGGTAATAACAAAACACAAAATTCCGACAAATAATTCAATTTAAAACCGAAAACAAAGTTCCTTTATGATGAACGATTTTTCAATGCCGGGTAAACAATGGAGTTTTTCACGTGTCGCTAAAATCAATTCTTTGAACTTTGCTTAAGTGGGAATATTTTTTAATAAAATGAGGCTTCGGAATATGTTAGTATATTTGGAATTCATGGTCATCACTGCATCACTGTCAATGTACAGGACACTATTTTTGAATAAAAATGGTCGGGGTAAATATTGTTTAGCCGTTTATAGGGTCATTTCTTTGTGAGAGATTTGTATAATTTGTTTTTTAAAATAAGTCTCGTATTGTGTATTATTAGGACCCTTTTCCAATACTACTTCCACCCTCAAACTGTGCGAAATGACATGCACAGGGATGGGCAAGAACACCTCGCAGAAAGCCGTTAATTTCGTTGGTGAACTGCAAGAAAATGCTGGAATTTGCACAAAAATATGTGAACGAGCCGGAATCGTTTTGGGACAATGTCCTATGAGTCCAAGTTCAACATTTTTGGCTCGGATGGCTCACAGAAAGTATGGAGAAATACTAACGCCGCATAAATCCTTAAAAATGTAACACCAACTGTGAAGCACGGCGGCGTAACATAGTGGTTTTGGGCTGCATTGGGACTGCTGGAGTTGGGAAATTTGTCTTTATTAAGAGTACTATGGACAAGCATTTATATTTAAAAATTTGGAAGTAAAATCTTAAAGACAGCGCGACCCAGCTCCAGTTGAATGTAAAGACATTCCTATTTCAACACGATAACGACCCAACAAATACGTCATATCTGGTAAAGGAGTGACTGCAAGCAATTGTGGTCTCCCGACCACAATCCTACTGAGCATATTTGGTATTTGTTGGACAAAAGGATAAGGAAGCACAAAATAACCTCTAAGGAGTCCCTAATGACAGTTTTGCAGTCTGAGTGGGACAAGATCCTAGAAAAGGACACAAAGGTTCTGGTGCACAGTATGCAGCGTCGCCTCCAAGCAGTTATTGCCGCAAAACGAGGTCTAACCAAATATTAACAGTATAGAATTTATGATTTTCCAAAGTGTACTTAAACTTTTTTGGCATAAAATTATGGATTATTTTTATGATTTTTTTTGTTATTACTCGTTAATTAGTTTAAAATAGTAAAGAGAAACATTTTTAAGTTCTTAGATAAATTACCTACAAAACTATATAACATTTTGAATTTTTCCTTTGTTTTTAAATAGTATATTCATTGGTTTTAGTTGAAAAACCACGGTGTACTTAAACTTTTTTTGCCTACTGTACGTATTTGCGAGGTTGAGTCGAACTAATGATCCGTCGTTTAGACTAATATCAAAGCTGTAGTTAATATTAAATAAATCAAAAACACGAACGAATTTAATGAACTTTTTTATTTCTTTACTGCCAGCTTAATACTAAATGTATAGAGTTTAATTCGGTTCGATGCGAGCCGCGAAAATGTCTTGTGAGCATTTTTGGTCAATTGTGTAGAGTTTGGTTTTTTTATGTTTTGGGTGCATACAAAAGAATGATATAGTTACACATCAATCATGCGCTTTAGTGTTTTGGTTACGTGTTTCAAATTTCATATTACGTACTGTAAAGTATTTATGCATGCACAAGATTGTATGTGCAGCGTTTTTGTAAAGTTGAGCTTATTTCAGCGTAATATGTGGTTGGTTATACTGGGGTTAAAGCATACAATCTTGGTAATGGTATGGTCGTTTTAGATGTAAGTCTTATGATTGATACAATTAAACAGACTAATATTATTGTTTGATATCAATTTTACAATGTCCTTATGTTCTTGTATTGGTTTTATTTTTTTAGTTCTAATGGTGTGTACAATGGGGTTAGATTTATTTCGGGATTCAGCTGGCTTTCGTTCAACACTATATTTCCTATTTTAATTTTACGTTTTTTTTGGTTATTATTTTGCTGCCGTTAATCGTTTTATTTTTTTTTATTTCTTGGCAATTCTGTTCTATAGTAGTCTCGTTTATATTCCAAGTAAGGATACTGTTTGGTGGCACATACTTAATGTTTTGATTATCTGTTGTAGTGACAAAATTACAAATCGGATTTGTTCTTTTTATGATATTCTTAATACATTCTTTGTTTATTTCTTTGTAATTCTGGTTATCAGTTTTATCGTGTTATTCAAAATAAGTGTCTTTATATACGTGGTCAAGCTGATAACCATTACTATCTGGGTAGGGAGTTATATTAATGGTGTGAAAAGTTTTTTGTTTGGTAGGGATGTTTGGTAGCTATGATAAGTAGTTGATTAGTATTAATCCATGTTGAAGGTTTAGTTTGTAATATATTATAAAATATAATAAATAAAATATAAAATATGTATAAATAGGACTAGTCGTGAGGACTGAGGATCTGTGGCGGAGGCTAGGAAGGCGATGTCATCGGTATATGTGGCTACTGGGAAGTTTCGGGAGGGGGTGATGGGAAGGTCCGCTCTGTAGAGCGTGTACAAGATGGGTCCAAGAACACTGCCTTAAGGTACTCCAGCTCTTATGGGCCTAGGCGTGCTGATTGATGATCCGCTTGGAATTCTCTTTCCTCTGTGTACGACTTGAGGAAGGCGAAGTGGGAACTTGGAAGGTGGGATTTAATTTTGAAAAGGAGTCCAGGGTGCCAGACTCTGTCAAACGCCTGTTTGACATCCAGCATAACGGCGCAGCAGTACTTCTTCTTTTCGAAGGCCTCAAGTATGCTCTCAACAATCCGGTGGCATTGCTCAGGTGTTCCATGGAGGCGTTGGAAGTACTCTACGCAAAAATACCCTTTCAAATATTTTAGATAGGATTGCCAGGAAACTAATCGGACGATACGATGCTATATTGGCTTCATGTTTTCCATGTTTATATAAATAGGACTAGTCGTGAGGACTGAGGATCTGTGGCGGAGGCTAGGAAGGCGATGTCATCGGTATATGTGGCTACTGGGAAGTTTCGGGAGGGGGTGATGGGAAGGTCCGCTCTGTAGAGCGTGTACAAGATGGGTCCAAGAACACTGCCTTAAGGTACTCCAGCTCTTATGGGCCTAGGCGTGCTGATTGATGATCCGCTTGGAATTCTCTTTCCTCTGTGTACGACTTGAGGAAGGCGAAGTGGGAACTTGGAAGGTGGGATTTAATTTTGAAAAGGAGTCCAGGGTGCCAGACTCTGTCAAACGCCTGTTTGACATCCAGCATAACGGCGCAGCAGTACTTCTTCTTTTCGAAGGCCTCAAGTATGCTCTCAACAATCCGGTGGCATTGCTCAGGTGTTCCATGGAGGCGTCGGAAGTACTCTACGCAAAAATACCCTTTCAAATATTTTAGATAGGATTGCCAGGAAACTAATCGGACGATACGATGCTATATTGGCTTCATGTTTTCCAGGCTTTAGGAGGACAATTAGTAGAGGAAGTACTCTACGCAAAAATACCTTTTCAAATATTTTAGATAGGATTGCCAGGAAACTAATCGGACGATACGATGCTAGATTGGCTTCATGTTTTCTAGGCTTTAGGAGGACAATTACTTCAGCACGCTTCCACACTTTTTGGAAGTACCCTAGACGGAGGCAGCTGTTGAAGATGTTAGCCAGCCTTTAGGAACAGATTAGGGGCAACATTTTCAGTGCTGTTGCATCGATTCGGTCAGGACCTGCTGACTTGCAATTTTTTAAGGAGGCGATCTCCTGCACAATCTCCTCTGGTAAGACGTTTTGTATTTGCGGGCCAGGAGCACTTGGGCTGTCTACGAACCTTATGGTGGCAGCTCTCTCTTCGCCAGTGCATCTGTCGAACGGTGAGAATGCACTTTGTAGATGGTCAGCAAAGGCTTCTGCTCTTTCGACCTCAGTCCGACACCAGGAACCGTCCACTTTGCGCACGGGTGATATCTTCTTCGCAGGTCTTTTTATGTGCCTCGTGACATTCCACAGGTTGTGCTGTGGGTCTCCAGGTTCCAGCTCCTCGAGGAATCTATGAAACGAGTCCTGCCGTAAGATGGATAACTTGTCCTTCAGTTCTTTGGTGGCACGATAGAGTGCTGTTATGTCCCAGGGGTTGTCTCGGGGTAGTCGGAGGAGGTGGATTCGCAAACTCAGCGACATTGTGCATCTCTTTGGTTAGTTTTTCTATGGCCGCATCTATGTTGCTTGGTGTGGAAAGAGGGTTTTCCGGTGAGTCTTCTAGGCGGGGTTTTTCTGAGGACGGGGATGTTTAGGAGCAAGTTTACTGCGCTGTGGTCGGATAGCAGTTTATCATAGCTTGAGCATGTTATCTTAGAGTGTCCAATGCCCTTGGAGACGGCGAAGTCCAGCAAATCCGGCTGCTTTGAAGGGTCGGTAGGCCAGTGTGTGGGCTCTCCAGTGGAATGGCAGTCCAGACTCTTCCGCTGCAGGTACTTATAGAGCGTTTAACCTTTGGGGTTGTTTGTGTGGGACCCCCACCAGAAGTATTTGGCGTTAAAGTCTCCGGCTGCTATAAAACGAGGACCGAGGGACTCGAAGTAGTCCTGAAGGTGGGTCTCGGTTATCGTGTGTCTGGGTGGGAAGTAAACCGCACCAATGGTGATAACTCCCTGTGGGCTAGAAATCCTGGTCACGGCGCACTGAGCCCATTCCTCCTGAAACGCGGGAAGTTCCGTGTACTGAATGCCACTCCTGATGAGCATAGCTGCTCCTCCGCGTGCTCTGCCAGATGGATGGTTGGCATGTAACAGTTCGTACCCGCTAATGTTAAAGTAGGATCTGGGACAAAAGTGGGATTCCGAAACTAGAAGAACATCGATATTGTCTGTTTTGATGAGATGCTCTACTTCGGCTTTGCTCCTCTGCAGGCCGTTTGCGTTCCAAAAAACTATATTAAGACTTATTTGCATTACTTTCTGTTGCGGATGGGAGCTATAAAATGCATCATCTGCGAGAACATCTTCGAGAACATCTGCGATAACATCTGTGAGATCAACTTTTCCATCATCCTCTCAATCGTTCCTACCATGCGGGCAAGCATCGTATCAAGCTGGTTGGGTTGTGGGGTTTCGGGAGTGGTTTGAGGGGTTTGTTGGGGATTCGTTGGCTGTGTCGCTTGGTTTCCTAGAAGTACGTCCCTATAACTCGTACCATTGATGATAGTTGGTATCTGGATGAGAGGTGGTTTGTTGCTACTCTCAACGGGTCTGGCTTTAGGAGATTGCTGCGCCCTTGCCTTTTTGTAGGCAGGGCATCCTCTGAACGACGCAGGGTGATCAGCTTGGCAATGTAAACAGCATGCTTTCTCGCCATCTTTTTTGGTGCATGACCTAGAATCGTGAGAATCACCACATTTCACGCAGCGATGTTCCAGGAAGCAGTAGCGCTGGGTGTGTCCGAACCCTTGGCATCTGAAACATTGTGGAACATCGTTGAACTTCAGTGGGGGCTCTACGGTAACGACTGATCTGCAAATCCTCTTTATTTTGAAAACCTCTGTGTTGTTGCTCGCTGGTTCTAGATTAACAAAAAAAGATCCCCAGTGGTTGTTTGGATTTCCTGCCAACGGGATTGTGCAGATGCCGTTGTGCGGTGTCTTTTGTTATGTGCCACGAGGTGCTGGCTTTGGGCTGTGTGGGACTCCTTGTCTGGCATCATTACGCGTACGTTATTATTTCTCTCCGTTTTATGCGAAAATCCATTTTGGTTCCGACTAGAGTCGTTATCATCTTGACAACCGCTGTAATATCGGTCACGTCTGGGATGTAGATCGGGGGAGGCTTGAGGGTCTTCGGGATCGGGATTGGTTTCTTTGCTGTTTTAGATGCCACTGCCTCAGAGGCAGTTTCGGGTTCGTCATGTTCGTCGTCATCTTCTTTGCTTGAGAGGAGGGCTAAGGGGTTGTTTGCCAGCTTGCTGCGCAGAGCAGCGCTGGTGCTAGGTGTGACGTCTGGCTTCTCTCCTTGTTTATTACGCGCGGGCTTGCGCTTGATCTCGCTGGGCTCTGAGAAAGAAGAGCTCCAGCTTGAGTCTCTGCTCGAGCTGCACTTCCTTGCTTTGAGGGCCTTCTTGCAGGGCATTGTTTTGCCGAGCTTGATGGCACGCGGCGGGGCCTGCCAGTCTATACTCTAGATTGGCGTTCAATTAACGTTTATGCAAATAAGCGAAGGGGCAACGGACACATGGGGACTCCGATCTTGGCAGCCCGACCCGGCCCATAAAATGCGCAATCCACCAAGTCCCAAGTGCGGTAATAACAAAACACAAAATTCCGACAAATAATTCAATTTAAAACCGAAAACAAAGTTCCTTTATGATGAACGATTTTTCAATGCCGGAAAAACAATGGAGTTTTTCACGTGTCGCTAAAATCAATTCTTTGAACTTTGCTTAAGTGGGAATATTTTTTAATAAAATGAGGCTTCGGAATATGTTAGTATATTTTGAATTCATGGTCATCACTGCATCACTGTCAATGTACAGGACACTATTTTTTGAATAAAAATGGTCGGGGTAAATATTGTTTAGCCGTTTATAGGGTCATTTCTTTGTGAGAGATTTGTATAATTTGTTTTTTAAAATAAGACTCGTATTGTGTATTATTAGGACCTTTTTCCAATACTACTTCCACCCTCAAACTGTGCGAAATGACATGCACAGGGATGGGCAAGAACACCTCGCAGAAAGCCGTTAATTTCGTTGGTGAACTGCAAGAAAATGCTGGAATTTGCACAAAAATATGTGAACGAGCCGGAATCGTTTTGGGACAATGTCCTATGAGTCCAAGTTCAACATTTTTGGCTCGGATGGCTCACAGAAAGTATGGAGAAATACTAACGCCGCATAAATCCTTAAAAATGTAACACCAACTGTGAAGCACGGCGGCGTAACATAGTGGTTTTGGGCTGCATTGGGACTGCTGGAGTTGGGAAATTTGTCTTTATTAAGAGTACTATGGACAAGCATTTATATTTAAAAATTTGGAAGTAAAATCTTAAAGACAGCGCGACCCAGCTCCAGTTGAATGTAAAGACATTCCTATTTCAACACGATAACGACCCAACAAATACGTCATATCTGGTAAAGGAGTGACTGCAAGCAATTGTGGTCTCCCGACCACAATCCTACTGAGCACATTTGGTATTTGTTGGACAAAAGGATAAGGAAGCACAAAATAACCTCTAAGGAGTCCCTAATGACAGTTTTGCAGTCTGAGTGGGACAAGATCCTAGAAAAGGACACAAAGGTTCTGGTGCACAGTATGCAGCGTCGCCTCCAAGCAGTTATTGCCGCAAAACGAGGTCTAACCAAATATTAACAGTATAGAATTTATGATTTTCCAAAGTGTACTTAAACTTTTTTGGCATAAAATTATGGATTATTTTTATGATTTTTTTTTGTTATTACTCGTTAATTAGTTTAAAATAGTAAAGAGAAAAATTTTTAAGTTCTTAGATAAATTACCTACAAAACTATATAACATTTTGAATTTTTCCTTTGTTTTTAAATAGTATATTCATTGGTTTTAGTTGAAAAACCACGGTGTACTTAAACTTTTTTTGCCTACTGTACGTATTTGCGAGGTTGAGTCGAACTAATGATCCGTCGTTTAGACTAATATCAAAGCTGTAGTTAATATTAAATAAATCAAAAACACGAACGAATTTAATGAACTTTTTTATTTCTTTACTGCCAGCTTAATACTAAATGTATAGAGTTTAATTCGGTTCGATGCGAGCCGCGAAAATGTCTTGTGAGCATTTTTGGTCAATTGTGTAGAGTTTGGTTTTTTATGTTTTGGGTGCATACAAAAGAATGATATAGTTACACATCAATCATGCGCTTTAGTGTTTTGGTTACGTGTTTCAAATTTCATATTACGTACTGTAAAGTATTTATGCATGCACAAGATTGTATGTGCAGCGTTTTTGTAAAGTTGAGCTTATTTCAGCGTAATATGTGGTTGGTTATACTGGGGTTAAAGCATACAATCTTGGTAATGGTATGGTCGTTTTAGATGTAAGTCTTATGATTGATACAATTAAACAGACTAATATTATTGTTTGATATCAATTTTACAATGTCCTTATGTTCTTGTATTGGTTTTATTTTTTTAGTTCTAATGGTGTGTACAATGGGGTTAGATTTATTTCGGGATTCAGCTGGCTTTCGTTCAACACTATATTTCCTATTTTAATTTTACGTTTTTTTTTGGTTATTATTTTGCTGCCGTTAATCGTTTTATTTTTTTTTATTTCTTGGCAATTCTGTTCTATAGTAGTCTCGTTTATATTCCAAGTAAGGATACTGTTTGGTGGCACATACTTAATGTTTTGATTATCTGTTGTAGTGACAAAATTACAAATCGGATTTGTTCTTTTTATGATATTCTTAATACATTCTTTGTTTATTTCTTTGTAATTCTGGTTATCAGTTTTATCGTGTTATTCAAAATAAGTGTCTTTATATACGTGGTCAAGCTGATAACCATTACTATCTGGGTAGGGAGTTATATTAATGGTGTGAAAAGTTTTTTGTTTGGTAGGGATGTTTGGTAGCTATGATAAGTAGTTGATTAGTATTAATCCATGTTGAAGGTTTAGTTTGTAATATATTATAAAATATAATAAATAAAATATAAAATATATATAAATAGGACTAGTCGTGAGGACTGAGGATCTGTGGCGGAGGCTAGGAAGGCGATGTCATCGCTATATGTGGCTACTGGGAAGTTTCGGGAGGGGGTGATGGGAAGGTCCGCTCTGTAGAGCGTGTACAAGATGGGTCCAAGAACACTGCCTTAAGGTACTCCAGCTCTTATGGGCCTAGGCGTGCTGATTGATGATCCGCTTGGAATTCTCTTTCCTCTGTGTACGACTTGAGGAAGGCGAAGTGGGAACTTGGAAGGTGGGATTTAATTTTGAAAAGGAGTCCAGGGTGCCAGACTCTGTCAAACGCCTGTTTGACATCCAGCATAACGGCGCAGCAGTACTTCTTCTTTTCGAAGGCCTCAAGTATGCTCTCAACAATCCGGTGGCATTGCTCAGGTGTTCCATGGAGGCGTCGGAAGTACTCTACGCAAAAATACCCTTTCAAATATTTTGTGTCCAATGCCCTTGGAGACGGCGAAGTCCAGCAAATCCGGCTGCTTTGAAGGGTCGGTAGGCCAGTGTGTGGGCTCTCCAGTGGAATGGCAGTCCAGACTCTTCCGCTGCAGGTACTTATAGAGCGTTTAGCCTTTGGGGTTGTTTGTGTGGGACCCCCACCAGAAGTATTTGGCGTTAAAGTCTCCGGCTGCTATAAAACGAGGACCGAGGGACTCGAAGTAGTCCTGAAGGTGGGTATCGGTTATCGTGTGTCTGGGTGGGAAGTAAACCGCACCAATGGTGATAACTCCCTGTGGGCTAGAAATCCTGGTCACGGCGCACTGAGCCCATTCCTCCTGAAACGCGGGAAGTTCCGTGTACTGAATGCCACTCCTGATGAGCATAGCTGCTCCTCCGCGTGCTCTGCCAGATGGATGGTTGGCATGTAACAGTTCGTACCCGCTAATGTTAAAGTAGGATCTGGGACAAAAGTGGGATTCCGAAACTAGAAGAACATCGATATTGTCTGTTTTGATGAGATGCTCTACTTCGGCTTTGCTCCTCTGCAGGCCGTTTGCGTTCCAAAAAACTATATTAAGACTTATTTGCATTACTTTCTGTTGCGGATGGGAGCTATAAAATGCATCATCTGCGAGAACATCTTCGAGAACATCTGCGATAACATCTGTGAGATCAACTTTTCCATCATCCTCTCAATCGTTCCTACCATGCGGGCAAGCATCGTATCAAGCTGGTTGGGTTGTGGGGTTTCGGGAGTGGTTTGAGGGGTTTGTTGGGGATTCGTTGGCTGTGTCGCTTGGTTTCCTAGAAGTACGTCCCTATAACTCGTACCATTGATGATAGTTGGTATCTGGATGAGAGGTGGTTTGTTGCTACTCTCAACGGGTCTGGCTTTAGGAGATTGCTGCGCCTTTGCCTTTTTGTAGGCAGGGCATCCTCTGAACGACGCAGGGTGATCAGCTTGGCAATGTAAACAGCATGCTTTCTCGCCATCTTTTTTGGTGCATGACCTAGAATCGTGAGAATCACCACATTTCACGCAGCGATGTTCCAGGAAGCAGTAGCGCTGGGTGTGTCCGAACCCTTGGCATCTGAAACATTGTGGAACATCGTTGAACTTCAGTGGGGGCTCTACGGTAACGACTGATCTGCAAATCCTCTTTATTTTGAAAACCTCTGTGTTGTTGCTCGCTGGTTCTAGATTAACAAAAAAGATCCCCAGTGGTTGTTTGGATTTCCTGCCAATGGGATTGTGCAGATCCCTCACAGTATGGCCGTATTTGTGGAGTTCTTCTTTAATTTCAGTCTGGTCCGTTGAGTGGTGAAGTCCCTTGATGACCGCCCTGTAAGCACTCTCGTCCTTTGGTTGGAAGGTGCGGTGTCTTTTGTTATGTGCCACGAGGTGCTGGCTTAGGGCTGTGTAGGACTCCTTGTCTGGCATCATTACGCGTACGTTATTATTTCTCTCCGTTTTATGCGAAAATCCATTTTGGTCCCGACTAGAGTCGTTATCATCTTGACAACCGCTGTAATATCGGTCACGTCTGGGATGTAGATCGGGGGAGGCTTGAGGGTCTTCGGGATCGGGATGGTTTTCTTTGCTGTTTTAGATGCCACTGCCTCAGAGGCAGTTTCGGGTTCGTCATGTTCGTCGTCATCTTCTTTGCTTGAGAGGAGGGCTAAGGGGTTGTTTGCCAGCTTGCTGAGCAGAGCAGCGCTGGTGCTAGGTGTGACGTCTGGCTTCTCTCCTTGCTTATTACGCGCGGGCTTGCGCTTGATCTCGCTGTGCTCCGAGAAAGAAGAGCTCCAGCTTGAGTCTCTGCTCGAGCTGCACTTCCTTGCTTTGAGGGCCTTCTTGCAGGGCATTGTTTTGCCGAGCTTGATGGCACGCGGCGGGGCCTGCCAGTCCATACTCTAGGTTGGCGTTCAATTAACGTTTATGCAAATAATTAGTCACAGCAGCAACGGCAGCGAAGGGGCAACGGACACATGGGGACTCCGCTCTTGGCAGCCCGACCCGGCCCGTAAAATGCGCAATCCACCAAGTCCCAAGTGCGGTAATAACGAAACACAAAATTCCGACAAATAATTCAATTTAAAACCGAAAACAAAGTTCCTTTATGATGAACGATTTTTCAATGCCGGGTAAACAATGGAGTTTTTCACGTGTCGCTAAAATCAATTCTTTGAACTTTGCTTAAGTGGGAATATTTTTTAATAAAATGAGGCTTCGGAATATGTTAGTATATTTTGAATTCTGCATCACTGTCAATGTACAGGACACTATTTTTTGAATAAAAATGGTCGGGGTAAATATTGTTTAGCCGTTTATAGGGTCATTTCTTTGTGAGAGATTTGTATAATTTGTTTTTTAAAATAAGTCTCGTATTGTGTATTATTAGGACCTTTTTCCAATACTACTTCCACCCTCAAACTGTGCGAAATGACATGCACAGGGATGGGCAAGAACACCTCGCAGAAAGCCGTTAATTTCGTTGGTGAACTGCAAGAAAATGCTGGAATTTGCACAAAAATATGTGAACGAGCCGGAATCGTTTTGGGACA
The DNA here is from genome assembly GCA_018150545.1 of Drosophila ercepeae. NCBI lineage: Eukaryota > Metazoa > Arthropoda > Insecta > Diptera > Drosophilidae > Drosophila > Drosophila ercepeae. The sequence goes on along the minus strand of JAECWL010000071.1, from coordinate 129,904 downwards.
ATGTCCTATGAGTCCAAGTTCAACATTTTTGGCTCGGATGGCTCACAGAAAGTATGGAGAAATACTAACGCCGCATAAATCCTTAAAAATGTAACACCAACTGTGAAGCACGGCGGCGTAACATAGTGGTTTTGGGCTGCATTGGGACTGCTGGAGTTGGGAAATTTGTCTTTATTAAGAGTACTATGGACAAGCATTTATATTTAAAAATTTGGAAGTAAAATCTTAAAGACAGCGCGACCCAGCTCCAGTTGAATGTAAAGACATTCATATTTCAACACGATAACGACCCAACAAATACGTCATATCTGGTAAAGGAGTGACTGCAAGCAATTGTGGTCTCCCGACCACAATCCTACTGAGCACATTTGGTATTTGTTGGACAAAAGGATAAGGAAGCACAAAATAACCTCTAAGGAGTCCCTAATGACAGTTTTGCAGTCTGAGTGGGACAAGATCCTAGAAAAGGACACAAAGGTTCTGGTGCACAGTATGCAGCGTCGCCTCCAAGCAGTTATTGCCGCAAAACGAGGTCTAACCAAATATTAACAGTATAGAATTTATGATTTTCCAAAGTGTACTTAAACTTTTTTGGCATAAAATTATGGATTATTTTTATGATTTTTTTTTGTTATTACTCGTTAATTAGTTTAAAATAGTAAAGAGAAAAATTTTTAAGTTCTTAGATAAATTACCTACAAAACTATATAACATTTTGAATTTTTCCTTTGTTTTTAAATAGTATATTCATTGGTTTTAGTTGAAAAACCACGGTGTACTTAAACTTTTTTTGCCTACTGTACGTATTTGCGAGGTTGAGTCGAACTAATGATCCGTCGTTTAGACTAATATCAAAGCTGTAGTTAATATTAAATAAATCAAAAACACGAACGAATTTAATGAACTTTTTTATTTCTTTACTGCCAGCTTAATACTAAATGTATAGAGTTTAATTCGGTTCGATGCGAGCCGCGAAAATGTCTTGTGAGCATTTTTGGTCAATTGTGTAGAGTTTGGTTTTTTATGTTTTGGGTGCATACAAAAGAATGATATAGTTACACATCAATCATGCGCTTTAGTATTTTGGTTACGTGTTTCAAATTTCATATTACGTACTGTTAAGTATTTATGCATGCACAAGATTGTATGTGCAGCGTTTTTGTAAAGTTGAGCTTATTTCAGCGTAATATGTGGTTGGTTATACTGGGGTTGAAGCATACAATCTTGGTAATGGTATGGTCGTTTTAGATGTAAGTCTTATGATTGATACAATTAAACAGACTAATATAATTGTTTGATATCAATTTTACAATGTCCTTATGTTCTTGTATTGGTTTTATTTTTTTTAGTTCTAATGGTGTGTACAATGGGGTTAGATTTATTTCGGGATTCAGCTGGCTTTCGTTCAACACTATATATCCTATTTTAATTTTACGTTTTTTTTTGGTTATTATTTTGCTGCCGTTAATCGTTATATTTTTATTTATTTCTTGGCAATTCTGTTCTATAGTAGTCTCGTTTATATTCCAAGTAAGGATACTGTTTGGTGGCACATACTTAATGTTTTGATTATCTGTTGTAGTGACAAAATTACAAATCGGATTTGTTCTTTTTATGATATTCTTAATACATTCTTTGTTTATTTCTTTGTAATTCTGGTTATCAGTTTTATCGTGTTATTCAAAATAAGTGTCTTTATCTACGTGGTCAAGCTGATAACCATTACTATCTGGGTAGGGAGTTATATTAATGGTGTGAAATGTTTTTTGTTTGGTAGGGATGTTTGGTAGCTATGATGTGTAGTTGATTAGTATTAATCCATGTTGAAGGTTTAGTTTGTAATATATTATAAAATATAATAAATAAAATATAAAATATATATATAAATATATGAGGGGTTTGTTGGGGATTCGTTGGCTGTGTCGCTTGGTTTCCTAGAAGTACGTCCCTATAACTCGTACCATTGATGATAGTTGGTATCTGGATGAGAGGTGGTTTGTTGCTACTCTCAACGGGTCTGGCTTTAGGAGATTGCTGCGCCTTTGCCTTTTTGTAGGCAGGGCATCCTCTGAACGACGCAGGGTGATCAGCTTGGCAATGTAAACAGTATGCTTTCTCGCCATCTTTTTTGAGGAGGGCTAAGGGGTTGTTTGCCAGCTTGCTGCGCAGAGAAGCGCTGGTGCTAGGTGTGACGTCTGGCTTCTCTCCTTGCTTATTACGCGCGAGCTTGCGCTTGATATCGCTGGGCTCCGAGAAAGAAGAGCTCCAGCTTGAGTCTCTGCTCGAGCTGCACTTCCTTGCTTTGAGGGCCTTCTTGCAGGGCATTGTTTTGCCGAGCTTGATGGCACGCGGCGGGGCCTGCCAGTCCATACTCTAGGTTGGCGTTCAATTAACGTTTATGCAAATAATTAGTCACAGCAGCAACGGCAGCGAAGGGGCAACGGACACATGGGGACTCCGCTCTTGGCAGCCCGACCCGGCCCGTAAAATGCGCAATCCACCAAGTCCCAAGTGCGGTAATAACAAAACACAAAATTCCGACAAATAATTCAATTTAAAACCGAAAACAAAGTTCCTTTATGATGAACGATTTTTCAATGCCGGAAAAACAATGGAGTTTTTCACGTGTCGCTAAAATCAATTCTTTGAACTTTGCTTAAGTGGGAATATTTTTTAATAAAATGAGGCTTCGGAATATGTTAGTATATTTTGAATTCATGGTCATCACTGCATCACTGTCAATGTACAGGACACTATTTTTTGAATAAAAATGGTCGGGGTAAATATTGTGTAGCCGTTTATAGGGTCATTTCTGTGTGAGAGATTTGTATAATTTGTTTTTTAAAATAAGTCTCGTATTGTGTATTATTAGGACCTTTTTCCAATACTATATAGCCTGTATACGCACGACATGCCCTCAGCTGACAACATGTCGCTTACAGATCCCAATGACCTGCTAGTTGTCACTTTTGCTGATGACACTGCAGTCCTGGCCAGAGATACTTGCGTCTATACAGCCACTGATACGCTTCAGCTTTATCTAAAAAAATTTGAGAACTGGGCCCTACGCTGGAACATTGCAGTCAATCCGGAAAAGTGTGTTTCCGTGACGTACACCCTGAGAAAAGACACATCACCTGGTGTGTTTCTGCATGGAGAGCTCCTCTTACAATCGAACGCGCACAAATATCTCGGTGTCACTCTGGATAAGCGACTTACATTTCATGTAACGGATGTAACTCGGCGGCTCAAAGCAAAGGCAAACAAAAGCAACAAAAGCAAACAAAAGCTTGGCTCCTTAGGCCTGGAAACAAACTTTCAGTTTCCAACAAGGCCAAAATATATAAGTTTGTCTTGGCTCCTATTTGGAAATATGGCATCCAAGTGTATGGCATCGCCGCAAAGTCGCACCTCAACAAAATTCGTGTGGCTCAGTCGCAAATCTTGCGTAAACTATTTGGAGCGGCTTGGTACATCCGCAACAAAGACATTGAACAAGAGCTGAAGGTACCAAGGATTGGCGATGTCATAAACAAACATGCAACCGCGTACGTTAATAAATTGGGAATCCACCCAAACCAGTTGGCTCGAAAACTCTTGATGAGGAGACGTGTATTGGGACTGAGGGCGAGAAGGAGGCTCCTGCGCATTCACCCAATAGATCTGCCGAGAAGATATATAAGTTAATTGAAAAAATTAATTCATGCCTCTAGACTCCCTAATTAGGTTTAAGTATGTAAATATGTAAATACTCGATAGAAATTATGATACTCTGCAGTATAAGTTACTACAAACAGTAACAGTGGACTGTAATGTAAATAAATACAATATTTATATATAAAAAAAAAAATAAAAAAAAATTAGTAGCTTTTGTGAAGATGATTTGTCGTTTGTGGTAATTAATGGCTTTCTCTAATAATCCTATTAGATTGTTACTGTCTTCTTTTGCGCTATGTTTTGTGGATTCACCAAAATGTGTCTGTTCTATTTTTATTCTAGAAAGTGCGACCGCGACATGATTTTTCTTTCCTTTTATGTATTTTATTTCGAAGTCGTATTCTGAAAGTCTTTTCTTTCATCTTGTCAGTTTTGAGTTGGGCTCTTTTAGCTTGTGTAGCCAGCACAATTGGTTGATGGTCAGATGCTACTTCAAAATGCCGTCCTAGTAGATAGTGTCTGAATGTTTTGGTTGCTAGTGCAAACTATTGCTTACAATACCTTTTCTATGGCGCTGTAGTTAACTTCATGCTCGTTTAATGTTCTACTAATGTAACTAACAGGGTGTCCAACTTGGGAGAGGATAGCTGCAAGAGCTACGTTGCTGGCATCGTTCGTAAATGTAAATATTCTCTCAAAGTTTGGTATTTTTCGGATTGGGTCTTCGAAATTAGTAATTTTAATTATTGGAATTTAAGTACTCTACTTTTTTTTTGGTACTCTTTTTTTGCTTCTTTTTTTTAGACCTTTAGTTAGGGGTTTGGCGATGTCATAGAAGCGGCGTTTTAATTTGCCATAATAGCCTGGAAGTCCTAGAAATGCTTGGACTTCTTTGGGTTTTGTTGGTAGTGGGTATTTGAATATGGTCTTCATTTTGTCTAGGTTTGGTTTGATTCCGTCTTTAGTAATGACGTGTCCTAGAAAGGTCGTTCTTGTTTTAAAAATTCGCATTTATTTAACTATAGTTTTGGGTTTGCTTGTGATAGTTTTTCGAAAACCATCCGTAAGGCTTGAAGATGTTCTTTTAAAGAGGCGGAAAAGACTATGATGTCATCTAGGTATACAAAACAACATTTATTTAGGAGCGGACGGAGTAAATTATTTATACATCGTTGAATTGTAGCGACGGCATTTTTAAGCCCAAATGGCATTTGTGTATACTTGTAATGCCCATATTTAGTTGGAAAAGCTGTCTTAGATATTGCCTTTGTATTCATTTCTATTTGGTGGAAGCCTTTTGCAAGATCTATTGTTGTAATGTAATTGGATCTCCTTAGTTTTCCTAACATTTCTATAATTTCTAATAATTACTATATTCGGTATATGGTATCGGCCATTTATCGTTATTTCGTTTAATTTTCTGTAGTAAATTACGATGCGAAATTTCGGTTGTTCAGAAGCATCCAGTTTTTTGGGTACAATATGAGTGTCGCTTTCATGAAATCATGGTTGTCATGAAATTTTGTCAACTTGTTTGTTAATTTACGTCATTCCTCTGTATTTAGATGGTCTAATCTGAACAATTTTTCTTGAAGTGTGGAAGTTTCTAGAAAAGTGGAGTTTTGTGGGAATGGGAAATCTGGAATCCGAAAATTTTCTGCTTGCTCGGTATCGTCTGGTTTTTTATCGTTCGGTATAGCTTTTTCTTTTTTTATTGTGTTCGAAATGTCTTGTTTGTGTTCGGGGGGATATTTAATTAGTTCAGGGGTGTAGCACATTTGGTAGGGGTAAGGCTGAGATTGAGGGTAATCCAGGTAATTGGGATAATAATGATTTTATGGGTATTTAGGCTGTCTTGGCGTCACTTCCTGATATCTCAGTTCTTCTATACTCATTTTAGATTGTCCATTGTCTGATGGTCTCTGTCTTTAAACAGGGTTATTGTTTGGTGCGTTCAAGACGGGGGGGTAGTAGTTAGTCGGTACGCCTACATAATTAGGTCCAAAACGGTTCTGGTCGAAAATATTCTGTCGGTTAAAAGTTGGGCTTGGTCTGGGTGGTTGCGTCATGGGTATGTTAGGTTGTGGGTGAACTGACCTATGTTGGTACTGGGAAAACGAATTTGAGTTAAACCTGGGTATATGGGATGGTACGTAAGGTGTGGTTGGTGATAAGATTGGTAAACGTTATTATAAATTGGTTGAAAAGGTGTGTATTTGGTTATTAATTAGCTTGTTTTGTGATTAGAGAGAGGTTAACACAAAATATGTTCCTGAAGAGAGTGCTGGGGAAGAGGAAGCAATCATGGTGAAAAATATTGCAGAAGTGAACAATAAAGTTGATCAGCTGTTGCAGTTGCTAGCGTTGAAAGTCGAAGTAGATGAACGAAAGGAAAATCAAGCGAAATCAAAATATCGATATATGGTTTCGAGAAAATTATCGGACAAGCAGAAATATGTACAAGCGCGAAACAAAATGATTAATGCTGCAAAGTTGTTTTTAGAATCGGAGTGCGTATCGGTCTATAAAACACTTAAGAATGCACTTTAAAAAGAAATCGAGCGACATTTGTATAATGCGGAGATTCATGACTTGTTACGTAAACGGGAGAAGTCAGAAGTGTTTCATGAATATTTACTAAATATGAAAAAGATGGCTAGTATCGGTGACATTGAAGAGCCAACATTTTTGCGCTATGTAGTAGATGAGTTTCAGATACAAAATCAGTTTAAAGTTAGCATTTATCGATGTGCGACGTACAAAAATCTAAAAGAGTATGATTTATAGGAGCTCGTACAAGAGCGGAGCAGGAATCGCTATGAGCATAGTGGCATTGGAAAGAAAAGGTATCCGAGTACAGGAATCTTAAAGGAGTCACGAAGACAATTGGATCTTTTATTGCAAACGTTGATGTGGACCAAGTAAAAACAGAACATAAATTTTTGGTTGTAAAAAGTAGCAAGTTGAACTTCGAAGTAATATTGAGATTTGGTTTTATAACAAAATTGAACTTTACAGATGATGAATATGGATTTAAATTTTATGACACTCAGAAAAAAGATACAGTTTGTCAAGAAACTGTTTACACACCGAAAATAAATGGTATTTTCTGACTTTGAATGCAAAATTAAATGCTTTTTATCAAAATTCAGGATTTTTTTTATTTATATCTATTTATTAATATATTTTTTATCAATATGTAAAAAAATAATTTCAAACCATATCAAACAATAATATTTAACAGTTAACGAAAAAAACAACAAAATCCAAATTTGCACATTTTTGACACTGTTAAGAAATTGTTTACAAAAATGACTCTAACTCTATTACAGTTAAATTTTAAAGAAAAGATAATAAAAAACAATTGAGAAAAGTTATCTTCGGCTTGCCGAAGATGGTATACCCTTGAAAACAAAAAAGTTTTCCATACAAAGACTTGTTTTCATATCGGTCGTTTGTATGGCAGCTATATGATATAGTGGTCCGATCCGGACCAAACTTTCACAAATCGTGTATGGCTATGTCAAATGAATAAATGTTGAATTCGGTTGCGATCGCTTGGAGAACAAAAAAGTTTTGCATACAAAGACTTGAAATCTGATTGATCGTTTGTATGGCAGCTATATGATAAGTGGTCCGATCCGACCGATCTTTGAACTTGATCTGCGTGCAACAAAAATAATGATCTGGTAAAAATTTCAAAACGCTAGCTTTAAAGCAACTGTCTATTTTTTGCATAGAAACCGACGGACAGACGGACATGGCTATATCGACTCGGCTGTTGATGCTGTTCAAGAATATATATACTTTGTTGTTTCGGAGATGCTTCTGCGTTACACATTTCTGGACAAAATTATAATACCCTTTTCAAGGGTATAATAATAATTTTAATACAGTTTGTCAAGAAACTGTTTACACACCGAAAATAAATGGTATTTTCTGACTTTAAATGCAAATTTTAAAAGCTTTTTATCAAAATTCAGGATTTTTTTTTTAATTATATCTACTTATTAATATATTTTTTATCAATATGTAAAAAAAATAATAACATAATTACAAACAGTTAACGAGAAAAATAACAAAAACTAAGTTTACACACTTTTGACACTGTCAAGAAAGTGTTTACAAAAAATACTCTAGCTCTATTACAGTTAAATTTTAAATAAAACATAATAAAAAACTAATAGTTTTAATACATTGTATACTCTCCATTAGCACTAGGAACATATTGGAGGCGATTTTTCATCGATCCAATCAGTTCTGGATATATTCCTTGGAATCTCTTGCCACTCTTCTTGTTAGTGCTGCTCGGTTTTTTGGTGCCCTTTTTCCCACTTCTTTCTTAAGGGACACTGTCTTGATAAAATTCGAAATTAGGCTTATTATTGGTATACACTCGAATTTTTGGGCGCTGGATGTATATCCGAAAATGAAGATCAGCTGGTCTATAACGTGGTAAAGGTGAAATTCAGCCCCACCAAAATATAAGAAAACTGTTGAATAAATTGTTGAATGCAGTTACAAGTCGCCAGCAGTAAAGAGGCAATACAACTACAAAATGAAAAGAAAAAGAGAAAGAGCGAAGTTCGGACAAGAACTTAAAGCGGAGCACCTCCAATAGCGGAGACGAGAAGTCTACGCGCGGACGCGGTAGAAGCCGCAAGCTAAGCCATAAGAAAGCGGGAGGATGGAGAATAAGGTGGCATTGGGGCTGAAGAAAACAGCTCTTCAGAGGACTAACCCGTATCCAAGAAGAAGCGTAAGAAGACAAAAGATTGTCCGACTCAAGCGACAGCGACTCCAAGGCATCCCCCTGCGCAAGAAGCATAAAAAGCACCAGAAGCACACCAAGAAGAACAAGAAACAAAAACAAATAAGCAGCGCCGGAAAATCTCGAGCGTACAGCAGCTACGGTGGCAGCAGCGATGAGGAGGAGCACTCGGGATCGGCTGCTAGAAGAAATGGAAACTGCAAACTACCATTGATTCTGCCAGGCAGTACGGGAGAGTCATTAACGAAGACCTAGAAAAGCAGCTGTGGGAGCGGGCCCTGAAATCCATAAAGAAATTGAACTGAACGAATAACTATGCAATTGATGATTGGTTTCCCAAACACACATCCACACTAGCATAGAGACACCACAAATACTAAATCATTAAGACTTCTCGTCCAATAGACAGACCGCCATGGGCGCTTCGAAAGCTTCTAAGGATGCCGAAGGACCGAGTATTACAGCAACTAGCTGCGACAACATGAAGTTATGGAAATTTATAGTAGAGAACAAAGAGCTGTTGTCATCCGGGACTGATGAAGATCAAGAGGGCTGAATGTAAAGTGGCAGTCTTGCCATCGCCCAAAAAAGTGGAAGTTGTTGAAAACTCAACGAGAATGATGGCAACGCTGAGAAGAGGAAAAAGTCAGTTGATCGTGGACAGTAGTAAAGGAAAGTTGTAAAAGCAGAGTCGATCGGGAAAAGCGAATAAAGCAGCGTCGGCAGTTGAGTGAGATTTATCATTTTGGGTGTAAAATTAGTTACTAGTAAAAGCATTTGTATTGAACCATTTTTAAACATATTACGTTAATAACATCGTAGAGTTTTCTCCTGTAACGCTTGATTCATCGATAAGGTTGCTGACAGTCCTGGCGGTAGAGTACAAAATGTACCGCAAATTAACAGCAAGATGGCACATGTGGTATATAAAGCAAGGGTTTGTGGATAGGAGCAATCGTGAGCGCGTGTTGAAGCTTCACAAGTCATTGTACGGTCTCAAACAAAGCGGGAACATCTGAAATGTTAGTGAACACTGTATATATGCACGGATGGTTGAAAATAACATTACTATTATTGTCGTAGTATGAGTGCGGTATGCAGAACTGTAAAGCGGACGCGTTACTATTGGAGGCAGGCTTTCAAGTGCAATGAAAAAAGCTGCCAACGGGTCCACCAATTGGTGTATCAGTCCTAAGTTGGTTCACTGATGTATCTGACGATAACAAACCGGCCAGATATCTTACATTTCGTAACGAAGCTTGCACCAACGGAATGTCAGAATGGCGCTTTCGTTAGCAGCTAAAAAACGGTGTATAATGCCAAATTTATTGACGAAATGGGTTTAGGCGATGTTCCAGGAATGAAGATATACAGCGACAACCAGAGCGCACTGATCTTTGAGAAGAACTCAAAATTTCTTGCTCGTATTAAAGACATTTTTACAAGAATAAGAAAAATGTGGCAGATTTTGACGGCGAGTCCGTGCCGGTCGATAATTGGCTTGAGAACTTCCAGTTGAATGCTGATGCGTATGGGCTAAACTAGAGGAAACAAGTGAGAAAAGTTATCTTCGGCTTGCCGAAGATGGTATACCCTTGAAAACAAAAAAGTTTTCCATACAAAGACTTGTTTCCATATAGGTCATATTCAGTTGCAATAGCTTGGAAAACAAAAAAGTTTCCCATACAAATACTTGTTTTCATACCGGTCGTTTGTATGGCAGCTATATGATATAGTGGTCCGATCCGACCGATTCTTAAACTTGATCTGCGTGCAACAAAAATAATGACGCTTCAAAACGCTAGCTTTAAAACTACTGTCTATTTTTTGCATAGAAACAGACGGACAGACGGACATGGCTATATCGACTCGGCTGTTGATGCTGATCAAGAATATATATACTTTGTGGTGTCGGAGATGCTTCCTTTAATGCGTTACACATTTCTGGACAAAATTATAATACCCTTTTTCAAGGGTATAAAAATATGCGCAAGCGCGATCAAAAACGACAAAGACGGCACAGTTGTTCTTGGAATCGGAACTGGAAGGCTCGTATGAAGAATTGAAAGCAGCGCTGTTAACTGTGTTCAAACGAAAATTTGGAAGTGCAGAAGTACACGAGAAACTGGCCAATAGGAAAAAATGCAAACGGAGAGTTTCCATGAATACGTCTTGCAGATGAAGAAAATTGCCGTGCTGGGCCAAGTTGAAACCAAGTCTGTAATACGTTAATGGTCTGAGCATCAAAACCGAATTCAAATTTATAATGCATACCTGTAAAACATATGATGAACTTAAAGAGCAGTATGAAAATTTGGAATGAGTAAATGAAAGCAAGACAAAATAGCAGCTTTACAGCAGCGGCCAGCAACAGCATAATAAGAACAATAAAAAAAACGGCTCGTTGCTTTAATTGTGGATTGCCTGAACATATGAAGAATGATTGTAATGTTGGAACGAAGTGCTTCAAGTGTGGTGCTGCGGGTCATATCAACAAGTTGCTCACAGTCAGTGAAATATTGGTGCAAGTGGTAAAGGATTCCAAACGGCCGAAAAATATTGTACTAAAGGGTATTGAAGTTGCGTGCCTGGTTGACACGGGTGCTGATGTTACGGTTGTGGAGCACTCTGTGTACATGAGGCTAAAAGATGTTGTGCTAAGTCCATTTCGTTCTTTGTTGTGTGGCCTGTGCAAGGCGGGTACGGTGCCGCTGGGAGTTTTTACTGGAGCTATTCAAATAGACGATATGGAGACTGGTCAAAATTTCATCGTTGTAGCGGATGAAAAAATGGAAGATGCTTAGATACGATTTTTAGCAAAGTTTCCATTTAAACTGAATGCAAATGGGTTTAAGTTTTCGTCGTTGTCAACTTGTCCTGAGATAGCTGTCATTAACCAGATAATTATTCACGATTATGGTTGTACTGAATGTAATGTGAATGCTCCTCCCCAGTTTGCACCTATGATACGGAATCTGATAGACGAATATCAGCCAACCTCGCTGCTTGCTGAGTCACCTGTTCAGCTTAGAGTTGCGCCGGATGAGAAAATTAAACCGTTTCGCCATCAACCAAGTCCTCCAGTAGAAGCCGAAGCCGTTAAAAAACAAGTCGATGACTGGTTAAAAAAAGGAATCGTCCGACCATCTACTTCAAGCTTCGCCAGCAGAACCGTCGAAGTGAAGAAAAACAACGATCTGTATTGACCATTGCCAATTAAACAGCATGGTGCTCAAGGATTGCTTCCCTGTGCCGATCATAGAAGATGTACTCGAGAAACTACAAGACGCCAAGGTGATTGTGTCATTGAACTTAGAGAACGGTTATTTTCACGTCCCAATAGAAGAATTAAGTCGAAAATATACTGCGTTCATCACAAAAGAAGGCGTATATGAGTTCGCTAAGTCGCCATTTGGACATTTCGCCTGCGACATTTATAAGATTCACAAACCACATATTCCAGGAGTTTGCATCACGAAACATTCTACAACTTTACATGGATGACATGTATTGAGAAACTTAAGTTGGTGCTATTTGAATCAGCGAAGTTCTGCTTACGTAGAAAGTGGAAGAAATGCCATTTCCTTGAAAACGAAATCCATTTCTGGGACATGCAGTACAAGATGGTAAGGTTTGGCCTGGCAAGAAAAAACAGTGGCCGTTAAGCAGTTTGCAGTACCTAAGAATGTGAAAGCTGTTCAATCCTTTTTGGGTCTAACGGGATTCTTTAGGAAGTTTGTGAAAGACTATGCCATCATTGCGCGATCCTTAACCAATCTTTTAAAAAAGGGTGCCACTTTCAAATTGGAGTCTAAAGAATATGCAGCTATTGAGAATCTGAAGAGTGCATTGTGTGAAGACCCTGATTTAACCCTACGCACGGTGGCTACTGCAACGATCGTTTCTGTTGAATCAGCAACAATGCCAAAAACAATGCAAACTGGGTTGGATCACTACATCCAAATTAAAAGAAAATTGAGCACACAAAAAAATTCTGCGTCAAAATTCTGCGTCAAAATTCTGCGACAGTCAGCGAACTGAGACCCAAGAGTCCAACAGATTTGGAATACTGGCAGATATTGATATGGATCTGCCCCCAACTTTATACATACGCGAGAAAAGCTCGAATAATCTGGCTAACAATATAATTAAACTTGTTGGAAAGACAACTTTCACATAATACCCCAAAAAAAGGGCAGCATCCACGAAACCAAAGTCCAAGTAAAAACCGAATGAAGCTTAGGACGTCTGCACCAAAAAGTAGCAAGGCCCTCCAAGTCGTTCTCAAGGGTATAGACCCTGACGTAACAGTCTCAGAGATTACGCAGGCATTACATGATAAGAGTTCTACGGCAAAAACTGCCTTTAGCATACAAGAGCATACTGCACATTGCGTTCAGTTTGTGTCGACTTTGGTGACTTTGCTTATTGCACGACAAACAAAAGTGATCCCAGCTACAAAAAGTGCGGAAATTGTGGAGGTAACCATACAGAAAACTATAAAGACTGCCAAATATATAAAGACTTCAAAAGCCAGATTTATCACCGAGTAACGTCTGCACTCCGTCGTGACCATCAGAATACACCTGTACCATTAAAAACAGCCCCAAAAGTCTTTTTCGCAACGGCAAAGAGGTTCTTATTTGGTCCTGAGAGCACCTTCCGAAATGTGACCTTCGCAAACGTTCTGAAATCGGGACTCACAGAACCAAGCTCTACGACAATAACTCTCCATGCTGCCCAAACTTATCCGACACCGACACCCCCATCATCGACGCAACAACAAAGTAGCTTTAAAACTTTGTTGCATACTCTGCAGCAGCAGATGATCGAATTCTTGTCCTTCATGAGGACTACCATGCAACCCTTATGCGGAACCAAAATATCCTTATGGAGATGCTTGTATCCCAAAACTCCAAATAATCAATGGTTGCTATTTCACTGTTTAAGCTTGAGATAACTCAATTCCTTCATGACAATCATATTGATGTCTTGATTATTCACTTCTAAGTATAAATTTCAAATAAGTGGCTTTTTGTTCTACGGAACAAATCATCCAGATGGAAAAGCACATGGCGGAACCGGTATCCTGATTAGGAATCGTATCAAACACCACTACCATAGAGAGTTTGGAAAAAACTGCTTGCAGGCCACATCCATAAATGCAGCGGTATATTGTCCCCCCCGCTTGAATGTTTCCGAAAAACAATTTCTGGACTTCTGGAACACCCTAGGGGACCACTTCATTGCTGCTGGGACTACAACGCCAAACACACTCATTCTGGATCACGCCTCGTCATCCCTAAAGGAAACAGTTGTATAGCGCCATCATAAAGGCGAACAGAATGCTTGACTACGTCTCTTCAGGTAGATCATCATACTGCCCTACCGACCCGAACAAAATTTCTGACTTCATCGACTCGCTATAACTAAAAATATCCCTCGAAGCCTTATCAGTGCCGAATCTCTACCGGATCTGTCATCTGACCACACGTCAGTCCTCTTTAATCTCAACCTTCTCCAACGCCCTGAGACTACAATGCACGCTAACAGATTAACATCAAAGAAAACAAACTGGGTCAAATACATAAAATACATAATTTCACGCATTGAGCTGAACCCAAGGCTGAACTTTGATGCCGAGATAGAATCAGCAGCAAATACCCTGGAGAGTGTCTTAGGTACAGCCGCCAGAATCTCAACACCTCAAATAGAGAGCGCACCTAGCAGACCCAGGATGTCAAACGCAGACATACCGCGGCTCAATCTTGAAAAACGACGTATGCGACGGGAGTGGCAAGCTCATAGATCGCCAATCCCTAAGCAAAGATTCAAAAATGCCTAACGAATCTCTTCAATGCTAAAAACGCCCAACTTTGCTATATAGAGCAACTTTAAATCACTATGTAAAGGTTATCCCCGTTTAACCACATCGGCAGAAACTATAACACCATTAAGAAATATCACTGGTGGATGGGCCCGCAGCGATAAAGACAAATCTATCACATTTGCAACGCATATTTAACGTTTGTTCCAACCGAACAGTGGTACAATTTCGTTTGTATTACCAACGGTAACAGGTGACGACCAAGCACCACATGAGCCAATCGAATTTCAAGCGAATGAAATATCTAAAATCATCAAAGATAAACTTAAACCAAAAAAAGTCCCCAACATGTGATCTTATAACTTCAAAGATGATTGTCGAGCTTCCATACTGTGCTGTATACACTATTTCCTTTCTTTTTAACGCTATCACAAAACTCGGCAACTATCCAGAGAGATGGAATAAATCGATAATAGTAATGAAACTAAAGGGAGGCAAGGACCATTAAGTTTTCTCATCGTCCAGGCCTATAAGCCTATGGTCTTAAAACTATTTGAAAAATATCTGATGACCCAAATGACCCCCTACCTCAGGACACGCAATCTTATTCCAGCGCATCAGTTCGGTTTTCGAGAAAAACATGGAACCATTGAACAAGTCAATCGAATAACATCAGACATACGACCTGCTTTTGAAAAATGGGAATATTGCACTGTCGTATTTTGCGATGTCTCTCATGCTTTTGACAAGGTCTGGCTAGATGGAATAAAACGTCCACAAACTCCTGAAGTCGTATCTCTACAACATAACCTTTGCTGTGAGATGCTACACTGACATGTCCGACGACATGTCCGTTACCCAAGTTAGTGCACTTAGACCAACGCTGATCATTGAGAGATCGAGAGAGTAAGAAACAAGAAGTGGTACTCTGTGATAAAATGTCATATGAGCAGTTTAAGGAAAAGGTTGTTTGAATACCACAAGAGCTCATCTAGATCAAAATGATATTTAAGAAGTAAATGTTCCGAGAAGGAGTAGCTTAACTTGAAATCATTACCGTACATAAACGTAGAGGCATAATTAATCAGATTGAGAAGACCGTTGAAAAAGAGTATGAACAACAATGGTCCTAGATGACTACCCTGTGGGATATAAGATGAGACATGGAAGACCTTCAACTTGTTAGTTTTAAATAGAACACGCTGAGTTCGATTTGAAAGTTAAGAAACAATCCACATAAGGATATTCGGTGAAAAAAAAATGGGCGGGAGATTCCGTAGCAGAAGCTGATGATTAGCTGAATCAATTGCTTTGCTTAGTCAGTTTAAACTGTTAAACAGTTACGTCTGTTTGCAAGCGATACTAAAACCCTCGGTGGATAATTGAACAAAATTCTAGTAAAATAGTTGTCGATCGAAGCTTGACAAAACCATGTAGTGATTGAGAGATTATGCTCTGGCATGAATGCTGCAGCTGCAATGTAATGAGTTTTTTAATAAGCTTATGAATCGCAGATAACTACGCAATACCTCGGTACTCCTCAACTCAGCTTGGCACATTATCTGGAACTGATCAAAATGACATTTTGATTAATGAAAGAGCCGTGAACACATCGTAACACTGAAATTTAGAAAGATATATGGTTTTTATGTACGGTAAGCGATAGGGATAATTAGAGGAAAGAAAAAATGAATCAGATGAGTAGGACGGTTGAAAAAATGGCGCAAAAAGATATGAAATACCGAGATGTGAAGAGTCATTATTATTATATGAGAGGGAAGCGGGAAAAAAATGGATTTTTGTTACAAGTTTACAAAAGAATAGAAAGATTTGGAGATGTATTTTTTACAAGTATATTTTACTTGTATATAGTTGATTGTTCAGGTCAATGAACTTGTTACGGATAAGTAGGTAATTCGAAAGATGTAACAAGGTACGAGACTTTAGAGACCTTTTGTAAGCTTTATGTTTCCTATTTTGAAGGAGAGTGAGAGCTTATTAAATCAGAGTGGTTTTGAAATTGATTGAGTCAATGTTTAAGGGACAGATTAGTTTAGGGCGTTATTACTGAAATCCAGTCAAATTTGACCAAGTTGGACTACAATAGTCTATAGTTACAGTAACAGTTAAAATAGGACTTTGAAACCTAAAGGTATTTCTTCTAGAAAACCAAGAAATAATCATAAAATCGATAGTTACGAATAAATCAACAAAACACTAAATGTCAAAAGAAATAATTTTATTTAAAAATCTCACCTAAGGCATTCCATAAAATTTTTAAATAATATAATATATTAAAATTTGTTATTATTTAATTGTATCTTAGAAATTTAATTCATGAGGTACAACACTTGGTGCCAGAGAAGCTGAGGCCTTCAGGCAGCTTTTAGTGTGTTTGTTTCTCATTTTTGTTGTGTTGTTGTGGTGTTGTGCCGTTTTAGTTCTAGTCTGTTTGTGTAACCGGGATATATGAACCCGTCCCGGGCAGCACCGCTGATGCTCTCAACCGAGTAGATCCACTTACCCACTTGGCTACCGCCCGGGTATTAAAATATGTAATAAAAATATAATATTTAATTATCAAATCTTATTTTCAGACCATCTTTCTCCGAAAGCAGTTGGTTATCGAATTTTCTGAAATTAAAACTAGCCTATTCGCCAGGTACCGATGGTGTTCCAGGCTGTGTGCTGAAGAACTCCGCTAAGCCATTGTGTTAACGTCTTCTTAAACTTTTCTGCCTATCTCTGGAAACTTCGATCCTCTCCTATAGTTGGACGAAATTTTTCATAATTCCCGTAGAAAAAAATGCGAAAAATCAGATTCTACCATCACTTTTCCAAAGCTTATTACAACCACACCACAAAACAAAACCTTCAATACAAATCCTCTTCTGCATAATGGAAGATTCAGTTCGATTTGGACAATTTTCAAAAAGGGTGTTCTACCAATCTCTTAAAACCTAATGGGTCAAAATGTAAGCAGGCATACGCTTACATTTTATCGCTCGAGACCTAACCAAGCTAATTACTTTCTCCATGGAATTTTCATAGAAAGATTAACTCTGATTGAATGATCTTGTGGTCCTATTAGTTTTGAAACTTTTTAATTATGTAGACAGCTAAAATCTACTAAAACGCCCAAAATTCAACATTCCTGTTAGGACTAGAAATTTTAGTCCTCTTTTCCGAAGCTGTGGATCACCATATGCCCAGCCTTTTAGGGTTCTGTATTCTGACTTCAAGGGCCTCTATTCCTCTTCATTTCTATACTTTATTCTCTCGGATCTATACCGCGACTTGAGCCGTACTATAAACAGCAGCGCGCCTCGGTCGGTTGGGCTATACGTTATACAGCGGGAGACGCACAAACAACCAAATTTTTAACATAAGGTACTCAAATTGTATTTCAAAAGATTTGCCGCAAGGTGATCACCATTCAGGACAAAGAGGCCGGAAACGAACTGATCCTGCTGCCGTACCTGAAGCTTAAGTTCAATGGCTTCGAGTTCACCGTAGAATAGCTTATAAACTCCCCAATTTGTAAAACATCCTTCGTGGTTTCCCAGCCGGGAAATACAAGCGGATCCCGAAGGATCAGTGCGGAGACTTGAAGTGCTCCCGAGACATGCAGGCCAAGGCCCTCCAGCTCTGTAACATTATCCAGTAAGTTTTCTAGCTTTGCAGCAACAGGTGCAGGTGTGAGTTCTCTTTCTTTGATTTCTAATTCAAACCAATTTCACATGAACATAACAGCGCAACTTAGACCCACATCGGAATGGAAACAAGGTTTACCACACTCCACGCACCATCAACATGCGAGCAACCTGTTTTTGTGGTGCAATAACAACTACCTTACTAACTTCTATTCCCTATTCTTTAATTTTCTGCATTTCTTATTATTGCAAAACCTTTCTCTCTCTTAGTTTTCGCTCTTTTTTTCATTCCCTCTTCCTTCTATCACGCTCTTATCAACCAAATACAGTGGTTCAATGATACTAGTTTAAGTAATATTAATTATTTGTTTTCAATGTATTTTTATACATTTAAAATTTCTTGCTTCTTGCCGCAAACTAAAAAGGGGTTTAATGAGTGGCTCGGTGGTTTTTGTAAAATCAACGACCAACTCTCTGCGCATGATTCCCAATTCAGCAGCCTCCAACTGCTTAATGAGTCTATGTTAGGGACGCCGTAAAGCCAAGGGTGTGCTTCATTAAAAGATGGTCTAAGGAATTCAAATGACCCTTATATAACTAAAACCATAAATGTATCTTAAGTACGTCCATTAATGGAGTACGGGTCATGCGTCTGGAGCCCTCATCAAGATCGCATTGAATGCGTTCAAAAGTATTTCTTGATGTTTGCTCTTAGGGGACTCAACTGGGATGCAAATCTTCACCTCCCATCTTATTTTAACAGACTCCTTGTAAGCACTTTACCTCCCCTAACCAATCGTAGAGAGATGCTACGTTTTCCTCCATAACCTGATTAATGGTAATGTAGACAGCCAATATCTACTAACACGACTAACATTAAACATAACAAATAGACGAACAAGAAATTTAAGTCCTATGTTCCTAAGTTGTTGTAGATCTTCATATGCCCAGCATGAAACTTTTAGGGTTTTGTGTTCTGACTACAACGACCTATACTCTATTACTTCATTCTGCATGAATAAGTCAGTTGAAACCAGTGAGAAAAGGTATCTTCAGCTTGCCGAAGATGGCATACCCTTGCAGATCTTTACAAAATTGCAATAAGTACTTATGTAACAATCAGAAGTCTTTTCAAAATTATTGGTATGACTATGTCAAATGAATAAATGTTAATTTCGGTTGCAATAGCTTGGAAAACAAAAAAGTTTTCCATACGAAAACTTGTTTTCAGCATATATTCGGTTGGTGCTTATAAAAGCTATCTAACTTTTAAATTTGAACCAAATCGGATAAGAAACACGGAAGTTATGCCACCTTCAAAATCTATGGCAAGGGAAGCAGAAGCGCAGCAAAACACGCATTGCGCGACGCCGACTGCGACGTTGACAGCGAAATGTGTATGGCTTTATGACACACGAAACTTATTTTCATAACCAAAATCATACCAAATTTATATTGTTATGGTCCTATTTTCTAATAGAATATTGTTTCATTTATTTATTGATAATAAATAAATAAATTGTAAGCATGTCTAAGGGTACAGGGTATTTTGCAATCGGGACTGCTGCTACCTTACTTGTTAAACTTGATTTGTGTGCAACAAAAAAAATGATCTGGTAAAAATTTCAAAGCGCTAGCTTTAAAACTACT
Organism: Drosophila ercepeae; assembly: GCA_018150545.1. Taxonomy (NCBI): domain Eukaryota; kingdom Metazoa; phylum Arthropoda; class Insecta; order Diptera; family Drosophilidae; genus Drosophila; species Drosophila ercepeae. The sequence goes on along the minus strand of JAECWL010000071.1, from coordinate 110,346 downwards.
GTCTATTTTTTGCATAGAAACAGACGGACAGACGGACATGGCTATATCGACTCGGCTGTTGATGCTGATCTAGAATATATTTTTTTTGTGGGGTCAGAGATGCTTCCTTTAATGCGTTACACATTTTTGAACAAAATTATAATACCCTCTGCAAGGGTATAAAAATGACGCAAAAAGATAAACATTACCGAAATGCGAAAAATCAGAATTATTATTATATGAGAGGGAAGCGTGCAAAAGTTTGAATTTTCGTTTAGGGAATAAAAACACCTTAAATCCTTTCGAATTGGGAGTTTAAGTTTGGAGATATAATTTTTTTATAGTTGATTGTTAAGGGTAATGAACTTGTTAAGGATAAGTACGTAATTCGAAAGATGTAACAAGGTTCAAGACCTTAGAGAATTTTCGTAAGCTTTAGATTTCCTAATTTGAAGGAGAGAGGCTCTGGTTTAATAACCAGAGTGGTTTTGATATTGATTGAGTCAATTTAAGTCAACTTGAGGGACAGATTTGTTTAAGGCGTTACAATTTACTTCATAACAAATGAAAAAAGTTATCTTCGGCTTGCCGAAGATGGTATACCCTTGAAAACAAAAAAGTTTTCCATACAAAGACTTGTTTTCATATCGGTCGTTTGTATGGCAGCTATATGATATAGTGGTCCGATCCGACCGATTTTTAAACTTGATCTGCGTGCAACAAAAATAATGATCTGGTAAAAATTTCAAAACGCTAGCTTTAAAACTACTGTCTATTTTTTGCATAGAAACAGACGGACAGACGGATAGACGGACAGACGGACATGGCTATATCGACTCGGCTGTTGATGCTGATCAAGAAAATATATACTTTGTGGGGTCGGAGATGCTTCCTTTAATGCGTTACACATTTCTGGACAAAATTATAATACCCTTTTTCAAGGGTATATAAAGAGTGCAGGAAAGATAAATCCAGTCAATAATGGCAAAGTGATTTCCTAGATCACAATAGTCAGTAGTTACAGTAATAGTTAAAATAGAAGAGCCCAATATTAAACATAGCCCTTTCTACGGTAACTTCACCATGAGAAAAACACCATCATTCATACGGTCCCCCAGTCACGATAGGCAATATCTTTAAATTGCTTAAGTTTGAAGTACATAGCCGAATGCCCGGATCACGATGACCTGGTGATGTTCGAGCAAAATCTAAACATCCTAATAGATAATAATAATCAGGAATTATAGTCAAAAAACAGCTAGATCAAAGAATAAATAAAATCACTTCAGTGTCGAACGCTCTTAAAAATTGTATTCAAACAAGCAATCAATCTGATTGATTAGTCAGCATTGAGATTTCCATTAGCTTGCACAACCAGCTTAGGCTACTAAAAGAAGTAATAATCTAGCTGGCGCGATTAAATATTGTTAACGCTTTTCAACTAAATGCAAAATAACATAATTTTTCAGATTTTTCAGAATAAAACAGCATTTATGTATTTTGTAAAACTTTAAAACCTAAAAGTATTTCTTCTAGAAAACCAAGAAATAATCATAAAATCGAGTTACGAATAAATCAGTAAAACACTTAATGTCAAAAGAAATAAGATTATTTAAAAATCTCACCTAAGGCATTCCATAAAATTTTTAAATAATATAATATATTAAAATTTGTTATTATTTAATTGTATCTTAGAAATTTAATTCAGGAGGTACAACATTTGGTGCCAGAGCAGCTGAGGCCTTCAGGCAGTTTTTAGTGTGTTTGTTACTCATTTTTGTTGTGTTGTTGTGGTGTTATGCCGTTTTAGTTCTAGTCTGTTTGTTTAACCGGGATTCGAACACGGACCGGGCACCACCGCTCATGCTCTCAACGGAGTAGATCCCACTTACCCACTCGGCTACCGCCCGGGTATTAAAATATGTAATAAAAATATAATATTCAATAAGCCATCTTATTTTCAGACTATCTTTCTCTGAAAGCAGTTTGTTATCGGATTTTATAAAAGTAAAACCAGTCTATTCGCCATGTACCGATGGTTTTCCAGGCTGTGTGCTGAAGAACTACGCTAAGCCATTGTGCAAATCTCCTCCTAAACTTTTCTACCTAACTCTAGAAACTTCGATCCACTCCCATATGTGGAAGAAATTTTTCATAATTCCCCTAGAAAAAAATCCGATTCTACCATCCGATTCTACTCATTCCCCTCATACCTTCTCATGTGGATTTTCAGCTACTAAACTGGAAGAATGCAACGTGTTCTTTTTAAAGATGTATACTCTCGCCTACATCGGGAGTCCCCCAAGAAAGCAATTAAGGTCCGTTACTTTTGACAATTTTTTTATTACTGAACTACCCCCTGCTCTAACGAACTCCCTGGTTCTAACGTATGTATGCAGACGACGTTAAACTTTGTCTTCAATACAAACCCTCTTTTGCATAATGTAAGCTTCAGCCCGATTTGGACGATTTTCAAAAATGGTGTTCTACCAATCTCTTAAAACCTAATGGGTCAAAATATAAGCTCATGCCTTTTTATCGCTCGAGCCCTAACCAAGCCACTTACTTTCTCTATGGAATTTTCATAGAAAGATTAACTCTGATTGAATGATCTTGTGGTCCTATTAGTTTTGAAACTTACATTTTCTCTTGACGCCGCAATTATTTGTACTTATTAAAAGTTTTCTTGCAGAAAGGAAATTTTAGTGTGGTAATTGATGGCGAAAAGTTATCACAGCGATCCATCTCTGCAGGCGTACCCCAAGGTAGTGTGCTGACCTTGCATTCGCTGTACACTTCCGACATGCCGGAGTCCTGGTGCTGTACGGAAGTTGAAGACGAATACAGTATAATAGCAACATACGCGGATGACACTTCGATAATGGTCAGGAGTAATGAAATGAGTACTGCAACCAGGGGCCTACAAAATTACGTAACGGCTTTCGAAAAGTGGGCAATGGAATGGAACATAGGAATTAATTGCAGCCAATGTGCTTGCGGAACATTCGCCAAATTATAATTTCTGGGCAATTCAAAGGCCTTTTGGCGAATGCATTAGCTTGGCTTCACAATTCAACACAAGACCCACTACAAATACCTTGGTGTGATTTTGGATAGAGGATTAACGTTCCAAAGACACACAACTATGAATAAACAGGCTGTGCTTTCAAAGGATACAAAAATGTCATGGCTCCTTTCGGGGAGAAACAAACTTTCGTTGACAATTAAAGCCCGCCTCTATAAATCCATTTTGAGCCCAATTTGGAAGTATGGTATGGAAGTATACGGAATTACAAGTAAATCAAACCTGAAAAAATAAGAGTTGCGCAAAGCAAGATAATCAGATCTATTTGTAACACCCCCTGGTACATGAGAACAGAAGACATAGAGAGGGACCTTAACATTGCCAAGATAGGCGATGTATGCAGGACACACGCGGAAAGATACTTAAGACGTCTTGGCCTCCACCCCAACACATTGGCGAGAAGGCTTACCCACCCGCACGAAAAAAGGCGACTAAAGAATTATTATCCCCAAGATCTTCCTTCCAGATTTTTCCAAAAAAAAAATAATTTATTTTAAAATAATATAATAGTATCATAATTGAATTGTAATTAAATGTAATTAATGTAATATAAATGTTAATAGTAATTTACTAGATGTGCAGTATGTATTGACATACCTTTTAGTAATCAATTTTTATGTACAACCTGTAAAGCTGCCTACCACAATCCACCCACCATCAACATGCGAGCAACCTGTTTCTGGGGTGCAAAAACAGCTACCTCAGTTGAATAACATTCCATACTTCTAGAGACTGGTCGAATCATCATTGATAAAGGGATCAGTTTGATTTTATTTTCATTAAATATTTTCCGACAAAAAAAGAAAAAAAAAGTTTTTGGCAAAATAATCAAATTATATTTTATCGAGGAATTAAAAAAAAAGAGATGCTTCAAGAGAAGTATGGTCGATTCGAATCCGAGATGTCAAAAGTCGTTTTAGGTGCTGATAGCTTCCAAGAAGTACCACGTACAGGACGCTCCTTTCAGAGCATGCCCCCGCCTAGCACAACTGGCAGGGAGCCTCTTATGGTTAGCAGCCCAAGCCAATTAAACCAGAAAAAGTTGGAAATAGTCGCCTATTACCGCAAATTGAAAAAAATAGTAGTACGCTGACATTCCAGCCGGCTTCAGGCAAAAAGTTCCTTCCAAGAAGAGAAGCCTACCAACCTCACCGAAAAGTTCGAAAAAAGAACCCATATAATCGAACATAGAAACCATCTCGCTTTAAATAAATTTGCTGCTCTTGCAAACCATGATCACTGTCAAGAAGGCGAAAATAGCATGGACATTCTCTAGGTTGAAACCGTTGGAGAAGAAGAATCTCGACAATCTGAAATTCCAGTGACAAATAAGTCACCAAAACCTAGTCAAATAACAGTACTTGCTGTCAGCGACGGACCTGCCTTAAAAAGGCTTCTCGACTCGGCGGTATCGTCTGACTCATATGAACTCAAGATCGCGCGTAATGGCAACTTGCGCATATACCCCCGTGACTCTGATGCCCACAGAGCTATCACTAAAAAGCTATCATCAGTAAATCTCCAATACACTCACTTCCGCCTCCCGGAAGACAGAGCCTACAGGGTTGTGGTGTGCAACTTGGCTGCTTCTACCCGAGTCGAGCAAATTTTAAATGCGCTCACCTCCGAAGGTCACGCTGTGTTTAATACTTATAATCCAAAGTTGAAGTTATTGACAGAATGTTGACTCCTCCGATCCGGACCCAGGCAAGGCTTCTGGCCTGAACGTTTGGTTTATAGACACTGAAAAAAGGCTATTAATAACAGAGAAGCTCTAAAAATAAATAAAGTTGGCCGTCAAAGAGTCAGAGTAGAACTGCCGAGAAAAAATGTAAATATGCGTCAATGTTACCGATGTTTTGGCTTTGATCACACCAAAAACTATTGCACCAAAGAGCCCAGATGTGGTAGATGCAGTTTGCCTCATTGGACTGGTTCCAGTCAATGCCAGGCAAGGACCTATGACGACCTGGAGTGCGTTAATTGTCATGGAAAACATGAGTCAACTAACAAGGGCTGCAGAATTTACGTCCAGAGGCTCAAAAGCCGAAAAACTGAACGACTAGAACTGGACAACGACCTGACGGAAAATACTCCCAACAGCGAAATGATATCTCAAAAACAAGGCTGCCGACTTTTCCGAATGCTGCGTTTGCTCCTGTAACAAACGCAGGCGAACTTCAACATCCTAACCAAACGGTAATTGATGGCTCCCTCGCACAAATCATCATCTCAATGCAGCAGACCATTTCTGGTCTATAAAAAACCATCGCTGAGCTATTTGAGGAGATCAAAGAACTCAGAGGTTCTAAGTCGTTAACGCAGCGCAATTAATGGCTTGTGAACTGCGCCTCGGAGCCTGGAACGCCCGTAGCATTATCCCTAATGCTAATGAGCTTAAGGTGATTCTCAGCAAGCACGAAATTGATGTTATGCCTATTTCAGAGACACTCCTACACGACGGATCCTACCTTAATATGATAGGTTACAGCTGCTATCGAGCAGATCACCCAGGTGGTCACCCCAGAGGAGGAGCTTGTATCCAAATCAGGCAGGGATTAGTGCACTATCACCAGCAGACCCACTCACTACCCGTATAACACGAGGAATGTACCTTCATGTATCGACTTCTTCTTGTACAAAGGTATAGCTAACAGTCTACTATCAGTACGCGAAAAGTATGACCTATCTTCCGATCACTTGCCGCTGATGGCTTCACTAACAACGTCACCTCATAGTACCGCCCCTATTAGGATGCTCATTCCACCTGGTGCTAAAATATTTCTGTTTTAGTACGAAGTTAACCTCAATACAGAGATAAATAAAGCAGACGATATCGAGAAAGCGGTTGAAACTTTGATGAAGAAGATCAAAGATGCAGCTCAAATTGGTTTTGATCTTTGATCTTCAACCCCGACGGACGTGTTTTTAACAAAGCTCCAGTTAATATTGAAGTCTAAGTGCAAAATTCAAGCCCAAGTGAAACCATTATATAAAAGCGAAAAGACGCTTATACATATTTATATGTGTTTTAAAAAACGTTGTATACTCCTGTGAATAAAATAAACAAAAACAAGTGAAAACAATCAACTAAAAAAAATATGAGCGCACCCGGCGCCCAAAATCAGAAGCGAGAGCTTCAAGCAAAACAAAACAAAAACAACTCCTACATCTCACTCACCCACATATCAAATCACACAAACAATTATCAAAACTTGCACCCGCAGAGTGATGAAAGAGCGCTCTCCAGCATTGGAGAGACCCAACAATTACTCTCAGCAACGAAGAACAGAATGCGCGCCAAATTTACCCGCGCGTATACCAACAACAACTTCCGCGATACAAATGAACACACACTCAACTCTCCCGCTCACAGCAGTTACGCTCTCAGCTCTCCCACTCTCAACTCTTCCGCTCTCAACAACCTCAGACACAAATACCACAACTACAGCAACTATAGCAACAACAACTACAGTTTGCTATGCTTCAATGCCGGTACGATCTTCCTCAGCGAATATTAAAACACCTACAACCTCAATACCCGCTCCAACAACAATAAACAAACCGAGAAAATCAGTCTCCAAACGGTTCCAAAGATCTTTTAAATGGCAACAAGAAACAGAAGAATAAAGAATAAACACTCAAAGAGTACTGGCTAGCCGAGCCAAACTCAAGCAACCGCTTTGAGTTACTAGCACAAGATGATGATGACGAAAACCAAACTGACAATGGGACAAATGCAACGATAAATACGCAAATGCAAATTGAGCACAAAAAAGTAAACCCAACCCCCCCCCCCCATATATGTTCAAAATGTTGAAAACATATACGCTCTAACTACTGCTTTAAATTCATTAAAAGAAACACGATATGAACTTAAAGCACTGTCAACTAATTAAATAAAAATACAGCCACTAGAAACTACTCACTACCACAATATATTAGGACTATTATAAGATAAATCGACCAAATACTACACCTTCAGACCAAAAGACCAGAGAGGATTTAAGGTAAGACAAAGACGATATTATAAATGAACTAGCTCAGCAAGGGCATGAAGTTATAAATTTACACAACATCCAGCGCTACGACTCCAAACAACCATTGCCTCTATTCTCTATTGAACTTAAAATGAAAGAAAATAATAAAGACATCTATAAAATTGAGCACCTTCTTCACTGCAAAGTAATTTTCGAGCCACCGCGACCAAAGCGAACTCTTCCCCAATGTACAAACTGCCAAAAATATGGACATACCAAAAACTACTGCACCAAAGACCCAACTTGTGTAAAAAACTTGCGCTGGAAAACACAGCTCCTCATCATGTACTATAAATACAAGATCGGACCGAACAAGTATTAAATGTGCATTATGCAGTGAAAACCACACTGCAAACTACAAAGGTTGTATGGTGTACAAAGCACTGCAAATTCAAAAATACCCACCTCTACGGAAGAAAGAAATACCGGTAACAGAAACAAATCATCAAACGACACAATACAGTACAACAAATAACGTAGCAATCTTAAAGACGCCAGCTATATCATATGCCGAAGTCTTAAATAGAAACCAAGTAACTAGCCATAAAACCAACTCAGCAATCCAAACTGCTAGTGTACCTGATATACAGCCTGCTCCAACTCAATTAGGCCAAACCGCACAAAATGATTTTGACGAACTAAAACAATTGATAAAACAATTAATAGCCCAAATGACAAATATGATGAACATTGTCACGCTCCTAGTATCTAAACTTGACAAATAAACACCTAACAATCGCCATCTGGAATGCTAACGGACTTTCACGCCATTTACTTGAACAAAAAACATTCTTAAATGAAAAGCTAATTGACGTCATGCTCATTTCTGAAACTCACTCAACTGAGAAAACCTATATAAACATACCTGACTATAATATATTCTCTACTAATCACCCGGACGGTAAGGCCCATGGTGGCACTGCAGTAATAATTAAAATAAGCATAAAGTGCATAGAGCTCGATGGATTCAAAAAGGACTACATACAGGCTACTACTATATCGAGCTCAGACACAACGGGTCCAATAAATATATCTGCAGTTTATTGCCCACCTAAATTTAACAATACAAAAGACCAATACCTCGATTTTCTAAAATCACTGGGAAATCGGTATTTGGCAGGAGGTGACTATAATGCCAAACACATAACATGGGGGTCCAGACTTACCACTGCAAAGGGAAGACAATTGTATGAAGCAATAAGAAGCAATAATAGCCGTGCCTTAAGCACAGGCGAGCCGACTTACTGGCCAACTGACACAAACAAACTACCGGATTTAATTGACTTCTGCATTACAAAAAATATAACTTGCGATAACCTAACAATAAAATCATGCCTAGACCTCTCCTCCGACCATTCCCCAATATTAATTACGTTACATGGTGGGGTAGAAGAAAACAACAATGACCCCCCTTTATTTAACCACAAAACAAACTGGAATATGTTTCGCGAGATTTTGGAACAGAACATGGAAATAAATATCTCTCTAAAGACAAACAACGAACTGGACTCCGCAATAGCATATTTAAATGACAACATCATATATGCTGCAACGCAATCGACACCATCTATAAAAATGATTGCATTAAAGAAAACTCCCGCCTTTATTAAAGACAAAATCAGGCAAAAGCGTAACCTTAGGAAGATATGGCAAAGGACTAGGCATCCAGAAGATAAAAACAAACTTAATAGAGCAACAGACGAGCTCAAGAGAATTCTCAGGGCAGACAAAGATAACCGGCTACAATACTACCTCAGCAACCTCGGAACCTCCTTATCTACTAATTATTCTCTGTGGAAAGCGACCAAAAAATTGACGAACTCAACTATACACAAGCCGCCTATAAAAAGAAACAACAACACATGGGCGAGATCAAACAAAGAAAAAGCAGACACTCTTGCTGAACACTTTAAAACATCATTTACCAATGACATGGACAACGGCAACGCTGAGCTTCCAACACAAATCACCAACTCAAATTGTGCAATTAAAACTATAACAAAGGCAGAAATTAAATCTCACATAAATCAAATTAAAAACAAGAAAGCCCCCGGATATGACTTAATCGGAGGAAAAATTCTGAAAGAACTACCAGACGCTATAATCACCTATATTAGAAACCTGTTTAACGGAATCATTCGACTGCAATACTTTCCCATAACTTGGAAGGTAGGCCAAATTAAAGCAATTCCAAAACCAAATAAAAACGCCAATACTGTAAGTTCGTACAGACCAATCACTTTATTACCTGTCCTCTCAAAAGTATTTGAAAAAGTCCTATTAAATAGAATCGAGCCAACCCTGAAACAAAAAAATATAATACCTCCTCACCAATTCGGCTTTCGGAAGCAGCACTCGACCGTCCAACAGGTCCATCGAGTAATTAATAAAATAACAGAAGATTTTGACAAAAAGAAGTTTTGCTATGCTGTGTACCTGGACATTGCTGAAGCATTTGACAAAGTATGGCACAAAGGACTGCTGCATAAGCTAAGAAATATACTACCAGACAACTTATATACCATCCTACAAAGCTATATAACGGACAGATATTTCTATATCAAATATGACAATGAATGCTCAGATGTTATGGCAGTGTCAGCGGGTGTTCCCCAAGGTAGTGTGCTTGGGCCCATCCTATACCTGATTTACTCCTCCGATATTCCAGCGCCAACTATCCCTGGATCAATGATTGCTACGTTCGCAGATGATACTGTGTTAATGTCGTCAAGCGCGTGTGAAAAAACAGCTGCAAGTACCTTACAACAAATCATGACACAAACAGTATCCTGGTTCGAGAGATGGGGCATCGAGATAAATAAAGACAAAACTCAACAAGTAATATACACAAAACGATAACCCAAAAACTTCGCAATTAAAATCAACGACAATCAAATATTGCTACGCCCATATGCCAAGTACCTTGGACTAACCATTGACGCAAAACTGACATGGAAGCAGCACATCCTAAACAAACGAAATGAAATAAAAAACAAATTTCGACAACTTAACTGGCTAATAGGAAAACACTCAAAACTAAAATTACATTACAAAATTGCAATATACAAGGCGATAATAAAACCAATATGGACGTATGGAATAGAAATCTGGGGAACTGCCAGCAAATCTCACTTACAGCAACAAATGCCGAATGGTATATTAGAAATGAAGATATCCATAAAGACTTAAACATAGAGACAGTCAACGAAACTATTAAAAAAAGCAGCAAAAAACACACAAATCAACTACTAAACCACCAAAATCCAAACCTGAGACAAATACCGATGAGAGAGCTGGAACCGAGAAGATTAAAACGAAAAACTCCAACAGAATTAAATTATTAGTAATTATTAGTAAACTATTAAAGTATTAGCGTATCCTTGCAATGGGAAGGGCCGCTACCTTTTTTTCCATTCTTCAACCATTACTCATTGTTATTCTTTAAAAAAACAGAATGTAATTTAAAGGAAATTAATAAAAAAAAAAAAAAAAAAAATTGCTGCAGTGAATTGTTTCGACTCGATAGAGGCCGTAAAAGAAAATTCGCAAAGGGAACTAAAGCCGATAAAATTTTCTAGATGGTCGCAAATGCTCAAAATCAGGTAATAACATGAAAGTCTTAGGATATAAAATATAATCAATCAGTTTTATTTCAGTTTACAAATTTTAACTTTTTTATTTGAGTTATTTTGTTGTAAATTGTTAATGCTAATAAAAATTAATAATCAATATTTAAAAAATATTGATTTTTATGAATTCTTGACCAGAGGTTCAAGGTTCCAGTTCTTCCGAAAAACTGAGCAACAAGATTTTTTCATGTTGCTCCCAAAACGTACGCAGTATTCTAGGAAAATTGAACCTATTTTGAACTAACAGTGTTTCTTTTTTACTTTGATGAAAGCTGAAGCTTTTACCTGAAAGCTGGCTTAACTCCTTTGTCACAGATCTCGAAATTTTATCTCCAAATCCACCGCCTTTCGTAAATATCGCCTATCCTTTGGATGTGGCGTTTCATCATTATTGCCGTAAACAACAATTACACAGCGAAGCGTATCCCTATCACTAATTCTTCCGGAATTGAATTTATAGCCGTTAAAACTCATTCTGAGTCGTTTAATCTTTTCGTTATTTGTTCCTACATTTCTCCTCTGTGTGATACAATCATTTATATGTGCAACATTACTGCCATTAAATCAGTTTTGCCTCTGTTAAATGATTCTGATCTTATCCATGTTCCATGTCTTATCCATGATCTCCAAATCTTTCTATTCTTTTGTAAACTAGTAACGTAAATCCAATCTCTTTCCACCTTTTTTTCTCATATTATAATAATTCAGACTCTTCACATCTCGGTTTTGCATATCTTTTTGCGTAATTTTTTAACCGTCCTACTCATCTGATTAATTTAATCTTTCCCCTAATTATTCCTATCGCTTACCGTACATAAGTAACATATATCTTTCTAAATTCCACGGAAGGGTACATAAGACATATTGGCCTCCACCACAACACCCTGGCGAGAAGGCTAAAGAAGTTTTCAGCTTTTGCAACTCATCGGGATTGGAATGTACGTATGCCATGTATCGGTCAAAAGTGAGCTGGGTAACTCCAGTTGAAGACGTTTTGCCGTCAATTTGTCGCGTCTATTGTAAACATCGAATACTCTTTGTTTTTATAATCTTGTATACATATATATAAAAATAAGTCGGGTTTTCCTACCTGACGCTATAACTCCAGAACGCACACCGATTTGCATGGTTTTGGATTCGTTGGAAAGGTTTCGGGCTCCGTGGGATTTATAGCAAAGAAAATTCAGAAAACAATTTCGGCGGGAAAATCTTTTCACATACAGCGCTATCTCTGCTATATAGCATGCGGTGCGCGATATATTGTTTGAGAGCTACTCATTGTTCTCTGCTCAGTTAATTTCATGTGACAACCCGTTATTCATTGTGAAATTGTGAAAAAAGTAAAAAAGAAGTTATTCGTTTCCTAACATTTCAATTGGAAACCATCAAATCAATCAAGTGTATTGTGCAAATTTTTATTCAATTTCAACAGCAGGAATTTGTCTTTAAGGTGGTAAGTTGAACTGTGTAAATTATGAGGATCGTGCACTTGAGGTTAAATTCACCACTCTGTCCATAGTCCAAAATGCCTAGAGCACGACGTGCGAACATCGGCTGCCGCTCAAGACATGCAAGCTAGCAACAAGAGTATTCACAGAACTTAAGTGAAGAAAGACAAAACATAATAAGAGAAAATACCCGATTGAGACAACGCGTGAGCACACGAAGATCATTGCTATCATACAATCGCTTGGCATTCCAAAATGATCCCACTGCGAACTACAGTGATGATGAAAATTTAGATATTGGACCATTGACGACTATATGCCGATATTGCAATGCGTTAAAGTTTAAAAGAGGACAAATATATAATTTGCATGGTTCAATGGTGCCAACACCAGATGAACCGCATCAATTTCTGCAAATATATTTCATTTCGTCGATGTTGGGTCAGCTGAATGTGCGGTTCAATATACAGGGAACACAACAGTTAAATAGACGAAATATTGAACAGTTGCAAGGATTTGCTAATAATGCTGGGGTTAATATGTTCAAATCAGCATTGGAACGAATGCCATCGGATACGCACAAATTCATCATAATAGCGGATTGTACCCCAATAGGTGAACATGTGCGAAGATTGAATGCACCCACCGTTAATGATGTTGCTGCAAATATTGTTGGCGATCCAACTAAATCGCGACAAATTATCGTTCAGCAAAGAAGCAATATCATGCTTCGTGTAAACGAGACACATCGTCTCTACGATGCATTACAATATCCAATCATTAATTGGCAAGGGCAAGACGGATCGACATCACGTTGAAGATGGTCGATCCAATTACAGGTACAATATTCAAACACTAATTGTTGGTATTTTGGTTTCCATTAACAATTCATTTATTTTTGCATTTTCAGGCGTATCAACGAATAAAAATCTAAGCGCAATGAATTACTTCGTATCGTATGATGATTCGTGCACATGAGGAGAATGTCATTCTGAAGTGCCGTCGGCTATTCCAGCAATTCGCTACCGACATGTCTGCCAAAGTCGAAACCGAACGTTTAGCGTTCATACGATTTAATCAGGCTACGATCTAAGGAACATACTAATTGCGAGATGCGAGATTCAGGTGGATATTTTCAGAATATTGGACGTCTGCCGATTCTCCCATCATCTTATATCGAAAGCCCACGGCGCATGCACGAATACGCTCAATACGCTATGACGTACTTTCGAAATTATGAAACTCTGGATTTATTTATTAATCTCACGTGAGTTGGAAACGTGCCAAAAATCGCAAGATCGCCATGTCATAATCGCAAAAGTATTTCCGCAAAAACTCAAGGTTATGATGTACGTGCTTACTAAGTATCAAGCTTTTGGGGACGAAAGTTGTTATATGGTATGTACTCCGTGGAATGGCAGAAGCGTGGACTATCGCATGCTCATAACCTATTTTGGTTGATGAACAAATTACATTCAAATGAAGTGGATGAAATTTAGCTGAATATTAGCTGAAATTCCTGATCCAGTCACTAATCCCCATCTACACGACATTGTGCCGACACAGATGGTGCATGGACTGTTCGGTGCATTAAATCTATTATCGCCTTGCATGGCTGATGGAAAGTGCACAAAACGATATCCGTAACCGTTAGTTTCTGAAACACTCACAGGGAATGATGTATATCCATTTTATCGTCGGCGTTCAAAAGAAGATAATTGTCGAACTATCAAAGTTAAAGTTCTGCTGCTGTCACGATTTTTGAAACACACGCAAACGTTGAGAATTGCCATTCGGCCAAATTAATCAAATATTTGTGGAAGTACGTCACATTTGTGGAAGTACGACATGGCTGTGTTTGCTGTTGCGTCGGAAAATGCGTATGACGAAATCAGCAAGTTCCAAATGGGCAGATACGTCAGTACTAATAAAGCACTGTGGCGATTATTATCATTTTATTCTCCCTTTTCCGCATCGATACTCGAACAGTGCGATCATGTTTATTTTCTGTGCTCCGAAAATATACAACATACTCAAAGCGAAAAGTGAATAACTACCAACAATTTAGACAAACAATCTAGACAACAAAGACTCTCATTGCGATGTATAATCGCTCACTAATAGTTGTGCAAACTCCCGGCTATTGAACAACTATTATATTTCAAAGAAAATTAACAAACAAAAACCAAGCCACAAACTCTCACAATGAGTCAAAACGACATTCGCGCTCAACGTCAACAAGAGCAATACAAACGTCGTCTCTCATCGATACGAAACAACGCGTATTTCTCATTTGTGTCTTCCCAACCCGCGGAAGTGACGAAATAAATGCAAGCGTCGATTGGTCACGGTCAATCACCCCCAACCCGACACATGAACTTATGCCAACAACGAACGAAAGAGAGGGTTCTTCCTCAACGGCAATACCAACGAAGTGCCAAAGAGAACTGACCTATCCCATGGCAAAACTTCGAACTTATTAACCACTGCACTCGAAACAACTACAAATACTGCAACGGTATCAACCGTACGCACGGTGGCTACTGCAACGCTGAATTAGTCGGCACACTCTAGGTCAGCGAACTGAGGCCCAAGAGTCCAACAGATTTGGAATACTGGCAGATATTGATATGGATCTGCCCCGCAGCACTGACGAACTGGACAAAAAGAAGCCAAAGCCCCCAACTTTATACATCTGTGAGAAAAGCTCGAATAATCTGATTAACAATATAATTGAACTTGTTGGAAAAAAAATTTCCACATAATACCCCATAAAAGGACAGCATCAACGAAACCAAGGTCCAGGTAAAAACTGAAGAGAACTTTAAGACTCTTACACACTACTTAAGCTCAGAGATCATGCAGGCATTTTTCCGATAAGGGTTTAGATGCGAAAACGGTCTTTAACATCCTGAACAAAGACAGGAAACCGCAACGACTCTTAAAAGTCGAGCTGGAACCTGACACTAAAGCTATCAGGAAAATGAAGTGCATCCTTTTTACAAGTTACAGTTTCTTCTGCATCGTAGAATTGCTGTAGAAGAACCACACAAGCGCAAATGGCCCGTCCAATGCACTAATTGCCAAGAATATGGTCATACAAGACCATACTGCACATTGCGTTCAGTTTGTGTCGTTTGTAGAGAGATTCATGACTCGGCTCATTACAGGACCAACAAAAGTGATCCCAGCTCCTAAAAGTGCGGAAATTGTGGGGGTAACCACACAGCAAACTATAGAGGCTGTTCAATATACAAAGACCTCAAAAGCCGGATTAATCACTGAGTAACGTCTGCCCGCCTCCAAAACGCACAGAATACCCTTATATAAACAAAATATCCCCAGAAGACTTTTTCGCAACGGCAAAGAGGTCCTCATTTGGTTCTGCGACCACCTTCCAAAATGTGACCTTCGCAAACGTCCTAAAATCGGGACTAACAGCACCAAGCTCTACGATAACAACTCTGCATGCTGCCCAAACTGATCCAACATCGAATCCCCCATCACCGATGCTAAAACAAAGTAGCTTTAAAACTTTGATGCATGCTCTGCAGCAGCAGATGATAAAATCCATGTCCTTCATGAGGACTACCATGCAAGACGTTATGCGGTTTTACGGCATAAGCTTGAGATAACTCAATTCCTGCATTACAATCATATTGACGTCCTGCTACTGTCAGAAACACATCTCACTTCTAAGTACAACTTTCAAATAAGTGGCTTTTTGTTCTACGGAAGAAATCATCCAGATGGAAATGGCGGAACCGGTATCCTGATTAGGAACTGCATCAAACACCACCACTTACCATAGCGAGTTTGGAAAAAAACTACTTGCAGGCCACATCCATAAATGAACATCTAGGATGCGGCAATCTTACCCTCACAGCGGTATATTGTCCCCCTCGATTTAATGTTTCTGAACAACAAGTTCTGGACTTCTTCAATACCCTAGGGGACATCTTCCTTGCTGCAGGTGACTACACCGTCGAACACAGCCAATAAGGATAACGCCTCGTCACCCCTAATGGTGAACAGTTGTACAACGCCATAATAAAGGCAAAAAAAAAGTTTGACTACATCTCTTCAGGCAAACCATCAGGATGAATTTCCGAATAAAATTCCTGACTTCATCGACATCGCAATAACTAAAAATATTCCTCGAAAACTCATCAGTGCCGAATCTCTACCGGACCTATTATCTGACCACTCCCCAGACCTCTTAAATCTCTACCTCCTCCAACGCCTTAAGACTACAATGCAGGCTAACAGATTAACATCAAAAAGAACAAATTTGGTCAAATACAGAAAATACATAAGTTCTCACATTGAGCTGAACCCAAGGCCAAACTTTGATGCCGAGATAGAATCAGCAGCCTCTTAGTTTTAGTCTTACTTACAGCCGCCAGAATCTCAACACCTCAAATAGAGAGCGCAATTAGCAGACCCAGGGTGACAAACGCAGACATCGAGCGGCTCGTTCTTGAAACACGACGAATGCGACGGGAGTGGCAAGATCATAGATCGCCAATCGCAATAGTGCTGTATGCACTATTTCCTTGCTTCTAAACGCTATCACAAAACTCGGCAACTTTCCAGAGAGATGGGAAAAATTGGTCATAATAATGATACCAAAGGCAGGCAAGGACCACTTAGTTACCTCATCGAACAGGCCTATAAGCCTATTGTCTTGTCTCTCAAAGCTATTTGAAAAATGTCTAATGACCCGAATAACCCCCTACCTGAGGACACGCAATATTATTCTAGCGCATCAGTTCGGTTTTCGAGAGAAACATGGAACCATTGAACAAGTCCATCGAATAACATCAGAAATACGATCTGCTTTCGAAAAACGGGAATATTGCATTGCAATATTTTTGGATTTCTCATAGGCTTTTGACAAGGTCTGCCTAGATGAATTAATGTTCAAAACTAAAACAATGCTTCCCCAAAACACCCACAAACTCCTGAAGTCGTACCTCTTTTTATACCCTGTACCCATTAAAAATGGGTGAAAAGGGTATCATAATATGGTGCAAATGTATGTAACAGACAGAAGGAAGCATCTCCGACCCCATAAAGTATATATATTCTTGATCAGCATCAACAGTCAAATCGATATAGCCATGTCCGTCTGTCCGTCCGTCCGTCCGTCCGTCCGTCCGTCCGTCCGTCCGTCCGTCCGTCCGTCCGTCTGTCCGTATCAACGCCTAGATCTCAGAAACAACAAGAGCTACAGACATGTGCCATATATCGTTGGTAATTAGCATACGCAGTACAAGTTTGTTTTTTTATTTTGATATCACCCCCCGTTCCATCGCAAACAACAAAAAACTGTCACGACCACGCTCCCCCGCAAACCTCAAAGAACTGCCACGCCCACAATTATTAACCTAATGTTATGCAATTCGGCATATGCGGCATTTGAACCAAATCGGATAAGAAACACGGAAGTTATGCCACATGCAAAATCTATGGCAAGGGAAGCAGAAGCGCAGGAAAACACACATTGCGCGACGCCGACTGCGACGTTGACAGCGAAATGTGTATGGCTTTATGACACACGAAACTTATTTTCATAACCAAAATCATACCAAATTTATATTGCTATGGTCCTCTTTTCTAATAGAATATTGTTTCATTTATTTATTGATACTAAATAAATAAATTGTAAGCATGTCTAAGGGTACAGGGTATTTTGCAATCGGGAAACTCGACTGCTGCTACCTTACTTGTTTTTTTTGTTATTATGCCTTACGGGAGGAAAATTAAAAATCTTCAAAAGATACCACCTACCGTCCATAGGTGGCATGCACGATTCATAACCCACTAAGTAGAGTTATGCCTACGTACTAAAAAGAAAAACCACCGTATGCTGTTCCGTCCTTTACAATCTCATCGGGACTGCCATTCAAGTTATTTCATCGGTGAGCAGGATGTGGAGCCTGATCATACTCCCTTCCTTGTCAATTGGCCAAGAGGCGCACGTCCTTCAACCCCGTAGTAGCCTTTTGCAAAAAAAAAAGCCGGTTTCGTTGGGTATTTTTTCTCCTTCGACCAATAGGTGAACGTCGCCTGTATAAGCCTTCAGTTCTGTTGGCCATCTCGTCAGAGATTTCCTAAGCATCGGGGCAGTAGAGGCATTGAGCTGACTCTACGTGGTGGAACCGGAGTAGTTATGCCCGAAATGAGCCATGATCCGTGAGGAACTGGGTAAGGTGATAGTTCAGTCTTTTGTGGCGGCAATCGGCCCATGCCGTTAAATCGGGGATGAGTTGGTAGGACCATCTCCCCCGTTGCAATGTTAGCCATCTGCTCTGCCACTCTCCCATCGGTCGCTCATGAGCCTCCAGCCGGGTAGCACCTTCTCGGACCAGACAAATAGCCTTTATCTCAAGGTCGATTGGCGGCAAGCCTCCCAGTGCTAGTGCTGCGTCTCCGGATATAGTCCTGAAGCCTCTAATGAGCCTAAGGCCCATAGACCGTACCACCGCGGGTGCTCCTTTCATGTAAGAGCCTTTCTTGGTGGTGTTGCCTTGGCTACCGCCACCAGTAGTTTCCTTGCCGGATAATTGGGACCTCCTATGTTGGGCATGAGCCTGGACAAGGACGCAGTTGTTATTGCTGCTTTCCTGCTCACGTAGCTAGCTTGCACCGTAAAATATAGCCTGTGGTCTATCACTACTCCCACGTATTTTAAGGAGTCTTGTGAGGCCACCTGTGTCCCGTTGACCCTGATCAGCATTCTTTCCACCTTCTTCCTACTGCTTAATAGAACAGCCTCGGTCTTGTGCGCCGCAATTTTTAAGGCGGCTTTCTCTAGCCAGTCGATGGCCAAAGTAATTGTCGTATTGCACTTGCCTTCGAGGACTGCTATTGTTTTGGCCACTGCGTCACATCGTCCCCAAAGTAGCGTACTTGGACCAACGCTGTACGTACGGCTCCCAACGTTGGGGAAGTGCCAGAAATAGAAACATTGAGATCATGCAAAGGACCCAATCAAAGATACTGAGAACAATCACTGGAGCACCCTGTATGTATCCGGGCAGTATAGGCATTGAGCTGACTCTACGTGGTGGAACCGGAGTAGTTATGCCCGAAATGAACCATGATCCGTGAGGAACTGGGTAAGGTGATAGTCCAGTCTTTTGTGGCGGCAATCAGCCCATGCCGTTAAATCGGGGATGAGTTGGTAGGACCATCTCCCCCGTTGCAATGTTAGCCATCTGCTCTGCCACTCTCCCATCGGTCGCTCATGAGCCTCCAGCCGGGTAGCACCTTCTCGGACCAGACAAATAGCCTTTATCTCAAGGTCGATTGGCGGCAAGCCTGCCAGTGCTAGTGCTGCGTCTCCGGATATAGTCCTGAAGCCTCTAATGAGCCTAAAGCCCATAGACCGTACCACCGCGGGTGCTCCTTTCATGTAAGAGCCTTTCTTGGTGGCGTTGCCTTGGCTACCGCCACCAGTAGTTTCCTTGCCGGGTAATTGGGACCTCCTATGTTGGGCATGAGCCTGGACAAGGACGCAGTTGTTATTGCTGCTTTCCTGCTCACGTAGCTAGCTTGCACCGTAAAATATAGCCTGTGGTCTATCACTACTCCCAGGTATTTTAAGGAGTCTTGTGAGGCCACCTGTGTCCCGTTGACCCTGATCAGCATTCTTTCCACCTTCTTCCTACTGCTTAATAGGAAGAAGGCGGCTTTCTCTAGCCAGTCGATGGCCATAGTAATTGTCGTATTGCACTTGCCTTCGAGGACTGCTATTGTTTTGGCCACTGCGTCACATCGTCCGCAAAGCAATGTAGCTCAGCTCCTAAGGGCCTGTTGATGCCCAGGATTCCATCATACATAATGTTCCACAGGATCGGTTCAAGCACAGATCCTTGTGGAACACCTGCAGAAATACGGTAGCATCTCCGGCCAGCGTCCGTATTGAACCAGAGGACACGATCCGTGATGTAGCTTCCAACGACGATCCTGAGATACTCCGGGATACCCATTCTATGCATGGCACTGAGGATTACTGGCCATCTAGCGGTGTTGAAGGCGTTCTTCACATGCAACGTGACGATTGCGCAGTACTCCTTCCTTCCACCCAGCCATCTATCACCATCCAGAGCGTTCTCGGCGATGTTTCCCACCGCCATAAGTGCGTCCAAGGTGCTCTTGCCCTTCCGGAATCCGTGCTGCTGCGTACCTAGGCCGTTGCTGCTCTCTGTGATTGCCTCTATTCGAGCATACAGGATGCGCTCGAATAGCTTGCCCACGATATCCAGTAGGCATAGCGGGAGGTAGCTGGTTGCGGCGTGTGCTTACCTTTCGGCAGAACTAGTTTCCGACTTTTCCACCTCGTCGGAAAGACCCCGTCCAAGATACACTGCTGGAAGGTATCCCTGAATATATCAGGTGTAGCTAACGCCGCTGCCAAAATGCCGTGCTTAAACTCAGAGCGTTTGCTTCTAAAAGCCTCCATGAGTTCTGCGTGCTGGGTGCAGCCTCTGGCTCGTTGCGCCCTTCTCCTTGCCCTTAGGCATTCCGAGCGTAGCTTGCTTAAGGTGGCGCTCCACCAGTATACTGGGGGCTTGCGCTGCTCTTTTTCCCTCCTTGGCATGGTTGCATCACACGTTGCCTCAAGCATCTTCATGAGGTCGGCCGCCATTGAATCTGCGTGTCCATTTGAGATTCGAAACGAGTCGATTTGGTATGCCAGCATATCTTCATCGATCTTCCTCGAGTCCCAGGCTTGCCCGACTGATCTTCTCTGCCGCCTCCATGTCGTGCCCTTCGGTAGGATGCTGAAGAATATCAGTGCGTGGTCACTCAGCGTTGCAACGTCGTGAACCGTCCAGCTGACTTTAGCCACTAACCCTCCGCTGATGTAGGTAATGTAGATGTAGGACGAGCCCCTATCGTTGTTGATCATTGGTTTACAGCCGTCGTTCAGCAGTATCAGGTCCAACATGAGCATTGTGTCTATCACCGCTCGGCCTCTGGGATTCGATACCCTGCTGCCCCTCTACAATAGAATCTTTGTTGCGATATGCAACTCTGACATTTCCGACGACCACACTCTAAACGCTGGAGTTCCCCAAAGTAGCGTACTTGGACCAACGCTGTACATACGGCTCCCAACGTTGGGGAAGTGCCAGAAACAGAAACATTGAGATCATGCAAAGGACCCAATCAAAGATACTGAGAACAATCACTGGAGCACCCTGGTATATCAGAAATGAATAAATACAAAGAGATCTTAATATCAGATTCGTCAAAGAAGAAATATTCCATTAAAAACAAAAGTGCATGAGCAAATTATCGTCACACCCACCTTGCGAGAAGTTTAACACGGGTTTGCGACCGTTCCCGACTTCGCCGCAATGACGTTCCGACCAAGCGCTGATCATTAGGTCCTTTTTTCCAGACCACAGTTGAAAAGAATATCGCTTAAAAAAAAGATTTGAAAACTTATTGTTAGTCTCATAATACCTGAGAAGATCCAATATATACAGCAAAGTTGAAACAAAAAACCAAAAAAATTATGAAAGATATCCTACAGTCAGGGCCGGCGGAAGGTGTATGTCGGGTGAGGAACACTCCTCATGCGAAATCTGAGCGGGTGAGGAATTCATCACCCGAAAAAATTTGCCTTGGATGAAAAATTTTATGACTTTGTGAGTGTTTATATCTGAAAATATACCTGCAAGTTTTCGATCAAATTCTTCATTCACTTTGCTCAAGATTTGAGACAGATTCGGATAATTTTTTTGAAAACCTTGAATCTTTCGTCATTGGAAAGTCTGACAACGTTGAGGAAATTGTACAGTTCTACAAATATGATTTTGACGGTGCAAAATTGGAAAGCGATCGAGAAATGTTTCAGCAATTAACTTCTCGAAATTGAATTGTAGTGAAAAATTTAAACGATGTAGTTGAATTCTTGCGAGAAAACATTCTATACACGGGGCTTATACCCGAGTTTGTTAGATTTGTTAGAATGTTGATGAGGAGGAGGGTGCATAAAAAATTTCAGAGCTCCTCACCCCACTCAGAAGTGTTTCTCCTGCCCTGCCCACAGTTGTACATTTAGCAGTGCATTTGGAAAATGGCCAAAGAGTTTACTTCACTGAGGCTAATGCGGCACAACGAGATGAGAGACCACCATCGACAACACTGACTAGCTTCTTTGTAATGTGTGAAGCAGATCCATTTTTAGCGATGCAGATGTGCGTTGAAATCCCAAGTATTACACTTGGAATCAGAGCTCCCAAATAACAGTTGACCGTTTTTCGTTTTGCGGTCTGCTCTCTAACACAACCGAAAAACACGATGCACTTGTGCTCTCGCTCTGAACAGAACCTTTCGTTTCTCTGTGTATTTGGTTTTCGGTTAACTGCTCTCAGTTTCATGGTTCTTGATATGCTCACTGAACAACAACTCAGAGTGAGCAATCCAACTGAACGCTCGCTCATTGAGGATCAGCAGATGAGCGAAAAAACGAAAGGCTCATCGTAAACGGTCTTTGATTTCAGTGCCTTTTAAACAAAGTTTAGCAACAATTTTAACATATGTATTTATTAGATGTAAACATTAGATTTATTACTTTTTCAGCATTAAGCTTTACAACTAGTAGCGAAACCCTTCGCTATCAAGAAATAAAAAAGGCTTTCCATCGGTGGTCACAATCTTTATAATCGAAGAGACGATTGATTCTTCACTGGTTTCATATGAAATTTTTCTTTTTTCATATTCTGTTGAATTTCGTCGTCGTCAATCTCGAATTCATTCATTAGATCTCTTAAGATTACCCTAAGTTCTTAAGCAAAGCTTAGCTCTTGACTCGAAAGCTCCGATACTTTTACATTAAAGTGGGCATACGTAATAAGTAAGTTACTCCAGTTAACTTATACAAATAGACTAATCATTCGCATATACACACACTTACACAAATGCAAAAGACTTTTATTTTCTTCGCTCGTTGCAAAACGGTCAGTGAATGAGCAGGACAAAAGGGAAACACGAAATTGGTTTTTGGTTGAGCACAGACCGTTCGTTCAAGAGACACTGGTGAACGGCTCTGGTCTGACTTTTTGCGAAAAGGTGCGCAAAGAACTGTTATTTGACTGCAAGAAACGGTCAACTGTTGTTTGCGAGCTCTGCTTGGAATCAATCAACAAAGAAGTTCCAACGTCGCAAACAAGGAACCCCAGGTCCAGATTGGCCACACGTGGTTTCCATTGATGCACTAGGGTGTATATATACCGTTCATCCTAGAAATGATGAATGTTTTTATTTGCGACTGTTGTTGGTAAATGTACGTGGACCAAAATCATTTGCCAAACACATCGAGCAGCATGTCAACTATTGGGTTTTGCTGGAGAACGATTCTCATTGGGATTTAACACTTGCGGATTCAGTTGTTTCATTAAATGCGTACCAAATATGAACGCTGTTCGCAATTACCATCACCACATGTTTTCCTTCACAACCAATTCAGTTATGGAACAAATACAAGGACGACATATGTGAAGATATCTTACATTGCTTGCGCATTCGAACGAATAATTCTGACATCCAAATAACCGATGAAATCTACAATGAAGGATTGATTCTGATTGAGGATCAATGCTTGACTATTGCAAACAAGCTACTGATTGAAGTAGGAATGATTTCGCCAAATCGATCGATGCATGATGCATTCAACCAAGAGTTAAATCGAGAGCTGCAATACAATGTTGATACACTGCAGGAATTCGTTCAAAATAATGTGCCGCTGCTGAATGAATAGCAAAAATATGTATAAGAAACATTAATCCAAGCGGTGGACAATAATACTGCAATGCAAGCTCATTGTTTGGGATGAGTGCACAATGGCATGTAGGAAATCACTTGAAGCACTTAACTTCGCACTGAAGGATCTTCGGCGAAATACAAACATCTTTGGCGGCTTGATGATATGGTTGGCAGGCGATTTCAGGCAGACGTTGCCAGTAATTCCCTGTGGAACGCGTTCCCATGTCGGATTGGCCATGTGACTCTCAGTCCTTTGAAAACGAACCAAAAACGTTGCTGCACAAAGCTTGTCACGTTCTCGTAATCGGGCATCCTTAAGCTTGGCTGCTCGACGTTCTATTGGTTCGTCGGGACGCATCTAAGCCCTATGGACTCTACTTCTCTCAAGTCTGGATTCTCGTTCTTTCTCATTCAGATTTTAAACATATCGTCCGGCTGCTGCAGCGCTTTGAGGATAAAGAAAAAAGTCGATTTTCTGCGCGGCATCATCCGTGACCTACACAGTCGAAACCACGGATAAGCCATTAAATTGCTTCAGAAACCAGATCACTCAGACCAGACCAGATCACTCGCCTGTATTAATTCATCTCAGCCGGTACGCAGAAAACGTAAAACCACCTTACAGACTAACTTCGCACAAAACAAACTGGCTCAGGTATAAAAAATATATAAGTATACACATTGAGCTAAACCCAAAACTCAATACTGAACCTGATTTTGAGAGCTGCACAGGTACACTGGTACGCTCGAAATGCAACACCTAAAACCACAAACGTTACAATTAATCCGAATAAGACTAATGCACAAATCGAGCAACGTCCACGCAAAACGACGCTTACGTAGAGAATGGCAATCTTCCAGATCACCATCTGCAAAACAAAAGCTAAAAATAGCCACACGGAAGCTGACCAACGCTCTGAAGCAAGAGGAAGAATACGCTCAAAGCCGATATATAGAGCAACTTTCACCAACAGGTATTAAACATAAGTCACTGTGGAGAGCCCACCCAACTCTTTGCCCACCGACTGAAACCGTTTTGCCCATAAGGAATTCCTCAGGCGGCTGGGCACGTAGTGATGCAGACAGAGCCACCACATTTGCCGCTCAGCTACAAAATGTATTTACGCCAAACGAGGCTACTAGCACATTTGCGCTACCGTTTTCAACCGCAAACTGCCACTAGCCACACACCCCAATTGTGTTTCGTCCAAAAGAAATATCTAATAGAATTAAAGAAAATCTCAGCCCGAGAAAATCACCCGGCTACGACCTTATTACCCCGGAAATGATTTTCGAGCTGCCACATTCTGCAGTTCGGTACATAACGCAGCTCTTTAATGCCATCACAAAACTTGGCTACTTTCCACAACGACGGAATAAGAACTGCATTTGAAAATCGAGAATACTGTACAGCCGTATTTCTAGACGTATCCCAATCATTTGACAGAGTCTGGCTAGACGGCCTAATGTTTAAAGTTAAAACAGTTTTACCCGAAAGCACACACAAACTTCTAAAGTCATACCTATATGACAGAAAGTTTGCAGTGCGGTGCAACACTGCCACTACCACTGACCACGAAATTAAGGCTGGAGTCACCCAAGGCAGCGTTCTTGAGCCTACTTTATACCTCATCTATACTGCTGACATTCCTACAAATAGTCGGCTAACAGTGTCCACGTTTGCCGACGATACAGCTATCCTTAGCCGTTCAAGGTCCCCAATCCAAGCTACAGCACAGCTGGCATTGCACCGCGTAGACACTGAGAAGTGGCTCTCTGACTGTCGAATAAAAGTAAACGAGGAAAAATGCAAGCACGTGACATTTACGCTAAACAGACAAGATTTCCCACCACTTTTTATGAACAACATACCACTCCCAAAAGCAGATGAGGTAACGTACCTTGGAGTACACCTTGACAAAAGACTCACATGGCGCAGGCACATTGAAGCTAAAAAAACCCATCTTAGACTCAAAGCCAACAACTTACACTGGCTCATCAACGCTGGCTCCCCGCTCAGCCTGGACCACAAGGTCTTACTCTATAATGCTGTATTGAAACCCATCTGGACCTATGGCGCACAGCTATAGGGCAACGCCAGCAACAGCAATATTGACATCATACAGCGAGCACAATCAAAGATTCTGAGAACCATCACTGGGGAACGGTAGTACGTTCGGAACGAAAACATCAAAAGAGACTTAAATATTCCACCAGTCATCAATGCAATCACAGAACTAATGGAAAATATCATAGCAAGCTTTCCTCGCACCCCAACCACCTAGCGAGAAATCTTACCCAGCTCAGCAGTCGTTCGCGTCTCCGACGAAAGGACCTACCAACACAGCGAAGAAATTTTTAGGGACGTTTAATCTCAGAACAGTTGGAAAAATAAAACAACTGTTTAGAAAAAATATGTAATAGTTAAGATTTTTAAACTTATTTTTATTTCTTATTCAAGAGAATTCAATAAATAAAAGCAAAGTTAATAAAAAAAAAAAAGAAACCAGATCAGTCTGGGGAAGCACCTTTCCCGCTCAAGCGAAACCTAGTGCTGTTTCGAAGTAAGAATCGCCACTTGATCAGTTTTACTGACAAAAGCTGCTTATTAAAATCCTTGAAGGCATTCATGAATCTCGGTGTCGGGAACGCAATTCACTGCGACTTGCCCACACTAGCAACACTTTTCCAACACGATCTTATGCACTCTTCAGCCACCCAGTTTCGGCACTGATGAAATGTCGTTGGATACAACCGACCAGGAGCGAGCAGTAAAAATGATTACTGCGGATCACAACAGTGCGCACAGAGCCGCCCAGGAAAAGGTTAAACAAGTCCTTCGGGAGTACGATTATCCTAAAATGGGCAGCTAGCCAAAGAAATGGTTGCTAATTATAGGTTCTGCACCCAAGCGAAGTATGATAGGCACCCCAAGAAGCAAGAATTCGGGGAAACGCCTATACCAGGTTGTACCGGTGAAATGCTGGTGACAGGAAGCTATTCTTAATATGTGTCGACAAATTCTCCAAGTTGGCAATAGTGCAACCGGTGATGTCTAGAACGATAGTTGACATCACAGGCCCACTGTTGCAGATTGTCAACATGTTCCCAAATATCAGAACTGTTTATTGCGACAATGAGACCGCGTTCGGCATTGACTTCCGCTTCATAGCTCGTCCAATGGCCAAGTAAAAAAGGGTTCCACAGCACCTTGGCAGAAATCACCAGATGCCTGAAGTTGGACAAAAAGATCAATGACGCAATAGAGCTCATATTGGGGGCAACGGTGGAATATAACAATACCTTGCACAAAGTCAAATCTAACATAGTTAACCCCGCAATTCTTGATCATGCCGATTTGAAATCTCTTGTTGAACAAGACATTCCAATAGATTGCTTAATAGAAGCTTCTAGAGTCAGGGTCCCCGCGGCCGAGAGTATTATTCATATAACAATAGTTCATCCAAGAGTCAAGTTCAGATAGAGATGATGGCGTTGTAAAAATCAACGAAGCGACAGCTCCTATTAGCACTGATGGCGGCCCAGAAATACTGGTCGAGGGAACGCTCCTGATGACTTTCGAGCGAACGGCAACCATCAACGGCTCCGAGTTTGTGAACCTACGGAAAGCATTAAGCAAGCAGCCGGGTATTGTAAGGTTACCACTACTTAACGTCGTCGGCCACGACCCTGTCGTCAGCATCCCTCTGCTATATCGGTTGCATAATGAGAACCTACGCTCTTCAGTTTTTGCACCGCCACTCAGCCGTAAGTCACCTTTGTTATTATTAAAAATCTCATTGCACTCACTCACGGACTCAATCTTAAGTTATATATGTGGGATTGGTTTTTGGCTGTTGACCAAAATCCCACTATTATGAAACAGCTGATCCCTAGACAACGATAAAGAGAACTAGAAGAGCAACGACTGAAGATGAAGAAAGCGAATTAGCGAGGTAGCGAATTCGCATAGACAACGATCAACGAGGAGCAAGAGCGTAACGCTACGAGAGCGAAGTGCTGCACGACGGCAGAAGATTTGATGTTTGCCCGTTGAAGAAGGAAGTTTTGTTGTCTGCCTGTGGCGCTGCGAGACCGACAACAAGACGACGATAATTAATTTTTCTTAAATACTTAAAAAATTTGGTAACTATTATAATAAAACCCCACATATACAGGGTGGGCCATCTGGATGTTTCCTATTTCAACATTGAATAACTCCGCCAATTTTCACAAACGAACAACATTTTTTTATAATATTTTATGCCATTTATTTCAAACCAGGTTTAGAATATTACGTCGATTAAATGACCACCCCTATTTGATACACAAAAAGCAGCTCTTTTGCGGGCATTCTGCATAACATTGGCCAGCATTTCGGGTGATATCGCAGCTATTTCAGCTTAGTTCGTCAATGTTCTTCGGCTTGCTGGCATTAACTTTACTTTTTAAATATCCCCACAGAAAAAAGTCTCCAAATCACCATTTTTTTAGATAACGCGTCCTGGGAACTTGCTCTGCAAAAACTTGATCGTAGCGGCTGCGGTGTGGCAAGGTGCCCCGTCTTGTTGAAAATAAAAGTTTTTTAGACCTTTTTTTTGCATTTGTGGACAGACAAAGTGCGCCAAAATCCAACGGTGGTGTGCACAAAGTTGCACGGTTAAAAAGTTGTGGAGTTACATTAAAAGTACCGAAAACTAAAGTTTTAAATTTCGTGTAAAAGTTTCAAAAATACACAGAGGTGAAATTCGCATAACGGTCGGTCGGCGTCAGTTGGAAATTATAGAAGCGTGGTGAAATTCGTTTAAAGTTTCAGTTGTGTTTAGGCGTGCGCGTGAACGAATAATCATAAGAAATGCCGAAACCAGTTCGTACGCTAGCAAAAAAAAAACAAGAGAGAGAAGAACACAATAGATGTTCCTGAAGAAAGTGCTGGGGAAGACGAAACAACAACAGAGGAAACCAACAAAATCAAGCTGAAGCTATCGGAATGGAACACTCAAGCCAAATGCAGGAGAATAATGTTATGTTGCAGCAGTTAATTCAGATAAAGACACTCAAAATCCAATTGCAAGATGTAAACAGGAATGATTCAAAGTAAGTTTTGGAGAACTTCTGTAAGATAATACCAGAATTCGATGGAGAAAGTGTACAAGTTTAGCAGGGGTTCGAAAACTTTGAACAAAACGCCGATGCCTAAATACTAAGCAACAATGTGTGAAAGCGCGTGCGTGATTTTATTGGAATCCACTTCGGCTTACGAATATGAAGAGCTACGCCGACGGTTGTTGGATAAGTTTCGATGGGCATTTGTGTGCAGCGCTGATTTACACAAAGCAAAGCAGGAATTCTCATATCAAAAAGCTGTGAAAGTGATATACAACGCCCAACGATTGAAAACGCTGAAAAAAAACAATGTGGAGTCAAAGGGACTGGTTTATACTGGAGCTGACGTCACATTGCTGAAAAAGTCCGTTTTTGATAGGGTCAACGATGCTGTTTTGCAGAAAAGTGTATCGACGCTGCAAGGTTTTGATGGCAAAGTTCAATGGGGTTCTTTAATGCTGCTGTTAAAATAGATGATAGTTGAACAGAAGTTCCTGGTGGTAGCCGACGAGGCCATCCAGTTCGATGTGTTGATGGGATATGGTTTCGTGACCAAGTTCAATTTCTCATTGACGGCTACAAGTTTTTTCACCCGCTTGGGGTGGAAACTTGTGACACAAATCAGATAAGTGTATATAATATAGTCGAAACAAATAACGATGCTGATGTATCCCCGCAGTTTAAAAACGTTGTAAATGAGATGGTACAAAATTATAAACCAGCTGAGACTGTTGCTGAGTTGCTATCACACTTAGTATCGTACCGCATGAGGTATAGTTCCTTTTCGCCATGCACCAAGCCGTGTAGCTGTGGGTGGATTGGAATCCCTATATCGACGAGTCCCTGCAAGCAGGCATAATTCGGCAGTCGACATCTAACCGTCAAGAAAAAAGATGGAAATAATCGTATCTGTGTCGAGTATCGCCAGCTGAACACAGTTGTACTCAAGGATTGCTTCCCAGTGCGTATCATCGACAACGTGCAACAGAAGCTGCAGAAGGCGAATTATTTCACAGTTATGGCCTTGGAGAACGGATTCTTCCATCTTCCAGTAGAAGAGGAACATCAACTTTAAGCATCTGATGTAGTGGATCAAGAGATAATTTAGCAACAGAGACACAACTAACAATAGCAATGCTAAAAGTATGACAGAAGAAGACGAGGAGTTTATAGAATATGCCGAGCAGGATCCGGATCTACAATCCAAAGGAGATGAAGTGGAACCTTGCCGGGAGGACCCTATAACGACAGCGATGATGAATATGGCTATAAGATTCGTGATTTGGTAGAACTGCGACGAACGCAGTTCATAGCAGGAAATAAACTGGCAAGCCAATACCATATGAAATCACGAAAGTTAACGAAATGGTAGATATGAGGTTCGCAAAGCTGCAGATGTCGAAGGACCTCAAAACGCCAGCAAAGACAACATAAAACTTTGGAAATACGTTAAAAACGAAGTGGAGCCTTGGTCATGTCCACGAAAAGCGAGTGGGCATCTCTGGAGTCAGCAGTCAAAAAGGAACTTTGCTTTCGGTGTTAAATTGAATTATTTTTCGGAATTTTGTGTTTTGTTATTCCCGCACTTGGGACTTGGTGGATTGCGTATTTTACGGGCCGGGTCGGGCTGCCAAGAGCGGATCCCACTGTGTCCGTTGACCCTTCGCTGCCGTTGCTGCTGTGACTAATTATTTGCATAAACGTTAATTGAACGCCAACCTAGAGTATGGACTGGCAGGCCCCGCCGCGTGCCATCAAGCTGGGCAAAACAATGCCCTGCAAGAAGGCCCTCAAAGCAAGGAAGTGCAGCTCGAGCAGAGACTTAAGCTGGAGCTCTTCTTTCTCGGAGCCCAGCGAGATCAAGCGCAAGCCCACGCGTAATAGGCAAGGACGTCAAACCTAGTACCAGCGCAGTCTGCACAGCAAGCTGGAAAACAACCCCTTTGCCCTCCTCTCAAGCAAAGAAGATGACGACGAACATGATGAACCCGAAACTGTCTCAGAGGCAGTGGCTTCTAAAACAGTAGACAATCCAATCCCGATCCCGAAGACCATCAAGCCTCCCCCGATCTACATCCCAGACGTGACCGATATTACAGCGGTTGTCAGGATGATAACGACTCTTGTCGGAACCAAAATGGATTTCTCGTATAAAACGGAGAGATATAATAACGTACGCGTAATGCGTACGCGCCAGACAAGAAGTCCTACGCAGCTTTACGCCAGCACCTCGTGGCACATAACAAAAGACACCGCACCTTCCAACCAAAGGACGAGAAAGCGTACAGGGCGGTCATCAAGGGACTTCACCACTCAACGGACCAGACTGAAATGCCCTGCCTACAAAAAGGCAAAGGCGCAGCAATCTCCTAAAGCCAGACCCGTTGAGAGTAGCAACAAACCACCTCTCATCCAGATACCAATTATCATCAATGGTACGAGTTATAAGAACGTACTTCTAGGAAACCAAGCGACACAGCCAACGAATCCCCAACAAACCCCTCAAACCACTCCCGAAGCCCCACAACCCAACCAATTTCAAACGATGCTTGCCCGCATGGTAGGAACGATTGAGAGGATGATGGAAAAGTTGATCTCGCAGATGTTATCGCAGATGTTCTCGAAGATGTTCTCGCAGGTGATGCAGTTTATAGCTCCCATCCTTAACAGAAAGTAATGCAAATATGTCTTAATATAGTTTTTTGGAACGCATCTCAACAAAACAGACAATATCGATGTTCTTCTAGTTTCGGAATCCCACTTTTGTCCCAGATCCTACTTTAACATTAGGGGGTACTAACTGTTACATGCCAACCATCCATCTGGCAGAGCACGCGGAGGAGCAGCTATGCTCATCAGGAGTGGCATTCAGTACACGGAACTTCCCGCGTTTCAGGAGGAATGGGCTCAGTGCGCCGTGACCAGGATTTCTAGCCCACAGGGAGATATCACCATTGGTGCGGTTTACTTCCCACCCAGACACGACCCACCTTCAGGACTACTTCGAGTCCCTCGGTCCTCGCTTTATAGCAGCCGGAGACTTTAACGCCAAACACTTCTGGTGGGGGTCCCACACAAACAACCCCAAAGGCTAAACGCTTTATAAGTACCTGCAGCGGAAGAGTCTGGACTGCCATTCCACTGGAGAGCCCACACACTGGCCTACCGACCCTTCAAAGCAGCCGGATTTGCTGGACTTCGCCGTCTCCAAGGGCATAGGACACTCTACGATAACATGATAAAGCTATGATAAACTGCTATCTGACCACAGCGCAGTAAACTTGCTCCTAAACATCCCCGTCCTCAGAAAAACCCCGCCTGGAAGACTCACCGGAAAACACACAAATGCCCCCAAGTTTACGTTTCGGATGCTTCCCTCCCTCTTTCGACACCAAGCAACATAGATGCGGCCATAGAAAAACTAACCAAAGAGATGCACAATGCCGCTGAGTTTGCGAATCCACCTCCATAGACTACCCCGAGAATACCTAAAAGAGACGTACACTTGTGGTCTCCGGAAATCGCGGCCCTCGTGGCCGAAAAAAGGCGCCTCAGACGAGTCTGGTTTTCCTCGCGCAACCCCATGGACAAGACAGCACTTAATTATGCCACCAAGGAACTGAAGGACAAGCTATCCATCCTGCCACAGGACTCCTTCCATAGATTCCTTGAGAAGCTGGAGCCTGGAGACCCGCAGCACAAACTGTGGAATGTCACGAGGCACATAAAAAGACCTGCGAAGAAGATATCACCCGTGCGAAAAGTGAACGGTTCCTGGTGTCGGACTGAGGTCGAAAGAGCAGAAGCCTTTGCTGACCATCTACAGTGCATTCTCACCGTTCGACAGATGCACTGGCGAAGAGAGAGCTGCCACCATAAGGTTCGTAGACAGCCCAAGTGCTCCTGGCCCGCAAATACAAAACGTCTTACCAGAGGAGATTGTGCAGGAGATCGCCTCCTTAAAAAATTGCAAGTCAGCAGGTCCTGACCGAATCGATGCAACAGCACTGAAAATGTTGCCCCTAATCTGTTCCTAAAGGCTGGCTAACATCTTCAACAGCTGCGTCCGTCTAGGGTACTTCCAAAAAGTGTGGAAGTGTGCTGAAGTAATTGTCCTCCTAAAGCCTAGCAAATATGAAGCCAATCTATCATCGTATCGTCCGATTAGTTTTCTGGCAATCCTCTCCAAAATACTTGAAAGAGTACTGCCAGTACTGAACGAGGCCGGACTGATCCCTGATCACCAGTTTGGCTTCAGACGCTTCCATGGACCAACTGAGCAATGCCACCGGCTTGTTGAGAGCATACTTGAGGCCTTCGAAAAGAAGAAGTACTGCTGCGCCGTTATGCTGGATGTCAAACAGGCGTTTGACAGAGTCTGGCACCCTGGACTCCTTTTCAAAATTAAATCCCACCTTCCAAGTTCCCACTTCGCCTTCCTCAAGTCGTACACAGAGGAAAGAGAATTCCAAGTGAGATGCGGATCATCAATCAGCACGCCTAGGCCCATAAGAGCTGGAGTACCTTAAGGCAGTGTTCTTGGACCCATCTTGTACACGCTCTACAGAGCGGACCTTCCCATCACCCCCTCCCGAAACTTCCCAGTAGCCACATATACCGATGACACCGCCTTCCTAACCTCCGCCACAGATCCTCAGGAAGCATCAGCCATCATCCAGAGACAACTATATGCTCGTGATCCATGGCTGAAACAATGGAACATCGTGGTCAACGCGGAGAAATCCTCCCACACAACCTTCGCACTACGCAGGGGGGAATGCCCCCCCCCCCTAAGACGCCTGAAAAGGAAACACCCGCTTGACCTCCCCAACCAATAGACACCTAAGTCAACCTCATAAGATATACATTCCATATACCTCCCTTAAGTCAAGGTCTCCCCCAAACGATCTAATGATTGTCCATTCGGATAGATTTTATATACAAAATAAGAACGTTAAAAAAAAAAAAAAAAAAAAATTCTTATTTTGTATGTTCTCATTTCTCATGTTCAAGTTGGTGCGTGAACATCCTGCAAACGCCAGGAAGATATAATTTTAGTATAAAAGTATAAATATATATAATAAATATAAGTATAAATTTTCTAACAAAATTTATAAATAGAATAAATAGAATAGATTATCATCCCTTATATTAGTGAGCTATGGACCGACGACACATGATAAAAATTTAGATTTGCAACTCTATGTTTTGTATTTTTAAATATTAAATTTCTTTGACCGTTGAGTTATTTATGTCATATGATTAATAATTGAAGGCTTTAAGGGTTTCCAAGCAACTCTTGGCATTCCTTTTACTTTTTGTTTTTCTAATCTTGACTATCCCAACTTCTTGTTTTTACTCAATTTTGATAGTAGCGATACACTTTTAATAACTTGGGGATAAGCGCATCTACTTTGATTTCTATTTGACCTGTAAAGCTCATTAAAAACTGCTAGAGAACTTTATCATCTTTATTTTTATGGAATTCTTTTACCTTTCACAAAGACCACCTACTTGGATGACAGTGCTTTTCCTTCAATGCTTCTATTCAATTTGTTTCTTGATATTTGGAAATTCAAAATCATTCTAATTATAAATATCTATAAGGGGGAAATTATAGATATTTATAATTAGAATGATTTTGATTATCATCCCTTAAATTACGGACGGCTAAGGACCGACGACACATGACAAAAATTCTTTTTGAGAGGAATTTGAATAATATTTTTAAATTGTTCCCTCCTTTGCATGTTTACAAAGGTGGTTGCACAAATAAAATTTATCATTGCGCCCTAACACGATTCATCCAAAGATCGTTTTTTGCCCAAAAAGTGATCCTTTTTTGACTTTTTCCGGCACTACAAGTTGTTAGTATAAATCAGCGCCAATTATTAAATCAATACCACGTGGTCTATATAAATCTGGATTCGCTAACAAAAATTCTCTCCAATCCTGTTTATTTATATTTCGGGAAGATTGTGTATTAATTTCGGTAATAGAATTGAATTAACGTTTAATATTTTTGAATTTGTCTATTTAATGGGCAACTTTAAGATGTGTTTTGATATAAACTTATTTGTGGATGATATACCACTAATTAATTGTGCTGAGGTCATGTACTTATCCGTGGTATGGTTGACTCCAATCTCATTTTAGACCAACTATCTTTCTCTATCGCTAATGGAATAACTAAGTCCCTATGGTTACCTATTCGCAGAACCAATCCCGCTGAACACGACCATTTTCACACTATATGTATAAATTATAAACTCTTATCGCATATTTTAGGCCCTGAACTCTCCCTTACTGTTAACAAACTCAATTTTGGGAATTTCTCTTAGAATAGTTATACAGTAAATATATTCATCAGATCATTGTTAAATTGTTAAATAAATAAATAAAATCAGAAAAAACATTAACCCGGGTTAAAAAATATTTAATAGGAGTTAAGTTCTCATAGCTAAAACCACTGACCAAACAGGTTATTTTTCGAAAAACTAACAACTATCAGAATACTGGGGGTTACTAAGTAAGCTCCTGGTAAAGGCCGGTGATTTTCAGCTCTGAAGTCCTTTCAGATTGATACAGCACCGACTTCTTTGAACATGACGAGAAGTTCTAATCTATGTTTACTCCAATTTTGCTTTAGAAGAGGGAAAGTTAGCAAATTCTCTTGATTTCAAATGCGTCTGCGTCAACTCGTTTTTATGTAGCTCCTCCATTCGGACCGCCTAGACCTTGAGATAACTCAATTCCTGCATGACAATCATATTGACGTCCTG
Organism: Drosophila ercepeae; assembly: GCA_018150545.1. Taxonomy (NCBI): domain Eukaryota; kingdom Metazoa; phylum Arthropoda; class Insecta; order Diptera; family Drosophilidae; genus Drosophila; species Drosophila ercepeae. Next base: position 74,493 of record JAECWL010000071.1, on the reverse strand, counting down.
CTACTGTCAGAAACACATCTCACTTCTAAGTATAAATTTCAAATAAGTGGTTTTTTGTTATACGGAAGAAATCATCCAGATGGAAAAGCACATGGCGGAACCGGTATCCTGATTAGGAATCGTATCCAACGCCACTACCCTAGCGAGTTTGGAAAAAACTACTTGCAGGCTACATCCATAAATGCACAACTAGGAACCGGCAACCCTATCCTCGGAGCGGTATATTGTCCCCCTCGATTTAATGTTTCCGAACAACAAGTTCTGGACTTCTTCAACATCTTGGGGGCCATCCTCATTGCTGCAAAGAACTGCAACGCCAAACACACCCACTGGGGATCACGTCTCGTCACCCCTAAAGCGAACACAGTTGTATAACACCATCATAATGGCAAACAGAATGCTTGATTCCGTATCTTCAGGCAGACCATCATACTGGCCTACCGACCCGAACAAAATTCCTGACTTCATCGACTTCGCAATAACCAAAAATATCCCTCAAAACCTCATCAGTGCCGAATCTCTACCGGATCTATCATCTGACCACTCGTCAGTCCTCTTAAATCTCAACCTCCTCCAACGCCTAAAAACTACAATGCAGGCTAACGGATTAACATCAAAAAGAACAAATTTGGTCAAATACAGAAAATACATAAGTTCTCACATTCCCGATTGCAAAATACCCTGTACCCTTAGACATGCTTACAATTTATTTATTTAGTATCAATAAATAAATGAAACAATATTCTATTGCCATAGATTTTGCATGTGGCATAACTTCCGTTAGAAAGCTTTTATAAGCACCAATGCATATGCCAAATTGCATAGCATTAGGTTAATAATTGTGGGCGTGGGAGTTTTTTGCGGTTTGCGGGGGAGCGTGGTCGTGGCAGTTTTTTGATGTTTGCGGGGGAACGGGGGGTGATATCAAAATAAAAAAAAAACAAACTTGTACGTATGGTAATTACCTATCCAACGATATATGGCACATGTCTCTAGCTTTAGTATTTTCTGATATCTAGGCGTTGATACGGACAGACAGACGGACAGACGGACATGGCTATATCGACTCGGCTGTTGATACTGATCAAGAATATATATACTTTATGGGGTCGGAGATGCTTCCTTCTGCCTGTTACATACATTTGCACCATATTATGATACCCTTTTCACCCATTTTTAATGGGTACAGGGTATAAAAAAATCGGTATGTTGTAGAGCTAGAATTTTTGGAAATTGAAATTTACAAGCACAACCATTTTGAGGTCCCGAAACAGACATAATCGAAGATTAAGACCACTTTTCTTTTTATAAAATAAAATGATTTTGTGTTCCCCCTCACCAAGAACCTCAAAGAAAAGTGTTTCCGTTTTTAGCCCTGATGTCCCATCTATGAATTGCATAATTTTGAATTCTTCTCGCTTATTATACCTGCCACGACCACGCTCCCCCGCAAACCGCAAAAAACTGCCACGCCCACAATTATTAACCTAATGCTATGCAATTTGGCATATGCATTGGTGCTTATAAAAGCTTTCTAACGGAAGTTATGCCACATGCAAAATCTATGGCAAGGGAAGCAGAAGCGCAGCAAAACACGCATTGCGCGACGCCGACTGCGACGTTGACAGCGAAATGTGTATGGCTTTATGACACACGAAACTTATTTTCATTACCAAAATCATACCAAATTTATATTGTTATGGTACTCTTTTCTAATAGAATATTGTTTCATTTATTTATTGATATTAAATAAATAAATTGTAAGCATGTCTAAGGGTACAGGGTATTTTTCAATCGGGAAACTCGACTGCTGCTACCTTACTTGATTTAAATTATAAATGGATCTAACTTGAATAATGTGTTTAATCAGACGACTTTGGCATCTAATTACTATTCCGGCAAACATTTTTAATTATTTTTAAAGATAATGTTGTTGCAGTCATATATTTTATTTGCAAGTGAGGGAAAAAGTGTGTTTCCAAAACAAATTTTGAAATTTAGCAACCAAAATTGGTTTTTAAAGAACTGATACAAACTCACATCCAGCATCAACAAAATTTCTTCATTTAGTCAAGACATCATTTGTGCAGCTGAAAAACGTAAATAACCAGTCGATCAATAATGTCTGTAATTTAATAGCCAGATTTGGCTAAATTTTGAATTTTTGGCTGGTTTTCAGATTGCAGGTAATTATTGCCCCCAAAATTGTTTAGTGTCAACATTTTTAAACCCTTGCAGAGGGTATTATAATTTTGTCCAGAAATGTGTAACGCATTAAAGGAAGCATCTCCAACCCCACAAAGTATATATATTCTTCATCAGCATCAACAGCCGAGTCGATATAGCCATAGACAGTAGTTTTAAAGCTAGCGTTTCGAAATTTTTACCTGATCATTATTTTTGTTGCACGCAGATCAAGTTTAAAAATCGGTCGGATCGGACCACTATATCATATAACTGCCATACAAACGATCAATCAGATTTCAAGTCATTGTAAGGAAAACTTTTTTGTTCTCCAAGCTATCGCAACCGAATTCAACATTTATTCAATTGATAGCCATACATGCCAACATAGCCAACATGATAGCCATACACGATTTGTGAAAGTTTGGTCCGGATCGGACCACTATATCATATAGATGCCATACAAACGACCGATATGAAAACAAGTTTTTGTATGGAAAAATTTTTTTGTTTTCAAGGGTATACCATCTTCGGCAAGCCGAAGATAACTTTTCTCACTTGTTTTAAAATTTGTTTTGAATCGATGCTACTGAAATATTCAATTATCGGGAAAAAGGACTTACACAAACACAAACAATTCATGGAATTCATAAAAAAATATATTTTTCTGTTTTTAAAGCTTAAACTTTAACTTTAAGTGTCTATGTTTATGGCACGTTCAAAATCGGTTAGATATGGCAACAAATTAAGTTTGGGCTGAAACAAATTTGAATTTCTGAAATATAAAATACATACATGTTTGGTTGTATGTTAATACAATTCCATAAAAAATATGAAGGTGAACTTCGGGCGGAGCCAAAGTTATGTACCCTTAAGGTTATATGGCGGTTTCTATTGGTTAGAGATTGAGCAAATATCAAATAATATTGGACGATCCTTATAAAAACTTTACAATCAGACCAGTTTACATGGGCTCTTATCCTTAAAAGTTCTCAGCGAACTTCAACTTCTTCTATAAGAAAAACAAGTAAGGTAGCAGCAGTCGAGTTTCCCGATTGCAAAATACCCTGTACCCTTAGACATGCTTACAATTTATTTATTTAATATCAATAAATAAATGAAATAATATTCTATTAGAAAATAGGACCATAACAATATAAATTTGGTATGATTTTGGTTATGAAAATAAGTTTCGTGTGTCATAAAGCCATACACATTTCGCTGTCAACGTCGCAGTCGGCGTCGCGCAATGAGTGTTTTGCTGCGCTTCTGCTTCCCTTGCCATAGATTTTGCATGTGGCATAACTTCCGTTAGAAAGCTTTTATAAGCACCAATGCATATGCCGAATTGCATAGCATTAGGTTAATAATTGTGGGCGTGGCAGTTTTTTGCGGTTTGCGGGGGAACGTGGGCGTAGCAGTTTTTTGCTTATTGCGGGGGAGCGGGGGGTGATATCAAAATAAAACAATAAACTTGTACTGCGTATGGTAATTACCTATCCAACGATATATGGCACATGTCTGTAGCTTTAGTAGTTTCTGAGATCTAGGCGTTGATACGGACAGACAGACGGACGGACGAACGGACAGACGGACATGGCTATATCGACTCGGCTGTTGATGCTGATCAAGAATATATATATTTATGGGGTCGGAGATGCTTCCTTCTGCCTGTTAAATACATTTGCACCATATTATGATGCCCTTTTCATCCATTATTAATGGGTACAGGGTATAAAAAAGGAAGTTATAGCATTGCCCATTGTTCAATTATATGGCAGCTATTGGATATAGTTGACCGATCCTGACCCTTGCCTTTTATATTTTGCGTGAAAAGAACAAAATTTCAAAGCTTGAACTTGATAGCTTTAAAACGAAGAGACTAGTTTGTGTAGTAAAAGACACAGACCCACAGGCTGACATGCTTATATCGACTAACGGGGCGATCCTTGTCAAAATATAAAGGTGAAAAGGGGAATATTGGAAATTATAATGCTAAAGACTTGATTAAAGCCGCCATTTGTTTTTTTTTGGTTTTATTTGGTTCCGTAAAGGGTTTAGGTCGTAACACATTTTAATTACGTACATAAGTTGATCCAATAATTACTTTTCGAGTTATTCAACATATAACAAAGTGCGCCTGGGCTCTTCAAAACGCTAGTCTGAAACTTTAGTCACAAAACTATGTTTTTTGTACCGGTGAAAACCGCTCAGAAGATTTTAATATATTAATTTTAATTTTAATAATTTATACAGCTTTTAGAATTCATAATAAACTCAGGCCTGAGCTACTGAAATTTTAGCTTAGCTAGTATTTGGTTTAGCGCATGCAACGAAGCCTTTTTCAATGGTTAAAATATATTTCCCGGTTTTTAAAAAAACTGTTTACTCTTCGCTTCGAATGGTGCAGCCCACAAATTTTCTTAGTAAATTGACTTTTAAAGACAATTTGTATTTTTCTGTACAAACCAATAGTTTCTGAGATAAGCGCGTTCGAACCAACTTTTCAGCTCTCTGTATATTTTTGTATAAACACATCGATATAATATTCCCACAGCCAGATTAAAATTAATCTCAGCTGGAGTTACATTTCAGTTGAATGATTTAATAAGTTTCAGAATTCTTTTTTATAAGTCAAATAATAAAAGGCGTTTGCTAGGTTAAGTGGTTAGAAAGAGCAATCCAAATTCATCCCTTTAATGTGATTTAAAAAAAAATAAGAATAATAGGGGTACATTATCGAAATTCAGTCCTCCACCCGTATTTATTTAATTTTCAGAAAGTAATAAATTTGTTCGCATACAACGAAATTAGTGCTACGTTTTAAATATTTAAAATAGTAAATTACAGTAAATTAATAGTTTGATAAGTCCGTTTGTTTAAACATTTTTTTGAAATTAATAATTATTTTATCTAAATTGGTAATTTACTCATTATTTTTAAAATCACATTAAATTAATCTATCACAAAAATTTTAACAGAATATTGATTATTCGTGTTTGTTCTATGGTATGATGTTGTGTGTTCTACTATTTTTTGTAAATTTGAAACTATTATTGACAAACCAACTCGTGATAAATCAAAAACAGAACGCACACCCTAAAATATTGTTTCATTTGCTGAAAGTGTGCGTGAGTCGCCGGGAACATTAGTTCATTGAGACCAATTTTGTGTGAGGACCTAGATGACACCTTACAAAGTTCAATTAGTTCAAAAATTGAAGCCACGAGACCATCCATCTCGTCTTTGCCCAATATGCCTGTAATCAGCTTGAAGGAAACGCCGGATGATTCCTCCACAAAAAAAATTGCCGCATCTGGGGGATCATCTACAAGTTATCATGGAGAAGACAATGCATCCCCAAAGAGTGATAGTGGAAACAAATTACCAGCCGAATCTTTGATGTCGTTTGACCACCTCGGTGCGATTTGATACCGTAAGACGTCGTTGTTTTTTGTGGGAAGCAGTCAAAGAGAAATTTTATGCAGACAAACCTGAAATTATTCATTCTTTGAAGGACAACATCCGTGCAGCCATAGCAGTATTAAAAAATTTGGCAGTAATGCAAGGCCAGCCTAGGCAGCCATTTAAATGAAATACAATTTTATAAATAATCGGAAGGAATAATACTTCACTATGAAGAAATAAATTAAAAAATTCATCTATCTTCATCCTTTAATTATAAACTAAGGATATTAAAATTATAAAACTCGGTTATTCGGTATATTAAGAAAAAAAGGAAGAGCTAGCCTCGGGCGGACCAGAAGTACATATATACATCCTCGCAATTAAATATCGTATTTTATTGGTTTGATATATAAAAAATATCGGATATAGCTTCCCGATCCTCTAAGGAACTTCAGAACCAGACCAGTTCACCATAAAATGCATTTTGAATTTGTCCCAAGTTTTTACTCCCAAAAAAGTTGGAACCAGGCCGTTCTAGCTTATATACTGTGTGTAAAGGAAATGATGTTTTTCCAATATTCCAAAACACCGGTGTTTATATTTGAGTAAAGATGCTTTTAGGTCCATCACTGTTCTAAGAAGAATAAGAACGAAAATATACGCTGAAGTTTTGTAATTGGTTCTTTTCCGTATTATTTTATTCATTTGTTAACCATTATAGAAAAACTTCGAGGCTCCATAAGCTATCTGCATCACTTAAAAAAGGCTACCTGTGTTTAGTGTAGAAAAAATGCGTATGTTCCAGTTTAAATATTCGGAAATATAAAACTAACTTTCTGGGCCACCTTAAATTTATCCGAACTTTAGAACTTGTAACTTGTGGAGAGTCATCATGATAGCACGGAACGTGAAACCTTTTACAATGGTTGACGACGAATAATTTGATTTGATTTGAATAAGTTGATTCAGCACATGCACCGGAAAAAGGTATTAATTACATCAAAAACATAAATTTTCCTGCACATCTATCTTACACTCCATGATTTGAAACGACAAACTTACCACGAATTCGACATATTTTAACTTTTTAGTATGCCACTTACTTTTGGGATCGCATTCGACCCGCGACATCCCCACGTCTAACTTTGAAGCAGGTATCCAATTTCCATCCATGATTCGCACGCTGCCCCGTTTGATCTTTCCAACAACACCATCAACATTTTTTCGCCTTTCTCGCTGCGGCACAGCTGGGTCACAAACGAGGACAATATCTGACAGCTCCAGCTCAACAAGAACAAGAGCACAGAAATCACTTTTTTGTTGCTCCATTTTATCGGAAAGATTTTTTTTGCTTTTTTTTTTGTAAAATATTTATTAAGCTCACCGGGGTCACCAGCGACCTCTTTATAGCCTTGCTAGCTATTATTTCAGCTCAAAGGGCGTGACGGCTAGACACTTGCCTAGCTTAATACTTGAAAACAGTTAACAATTAATAATATAATAATAGGACTAAATACCAATTTAAAGTCGTCTACGGGATCGACCCCTAGGGGATCGTGTTATTAGGTCCCTCGGCTGACGCCTTTTCAGCCTCCTTAGCAACGTCCCAGTGGCAAGTCGTTGTGCCAGCCTTCTCCTGTGCCCCTGTAGTCTGTTATTGTAGCGGCTTGAGTGGTTATTAATCTCGTCCAAGACTGTGGGCAGCCTGAGATCTTTGTGCAGTGACGAGTTACGAATGTACCACTTGCATCCGGTGATCAATCTGAGTGTTTTGTTTTGGGCCGTCTATACTCCTTTGATTTGGCTATCACAAGCTAATCCCCATATTTGGCACCCATACCTCCAGATCCGCGCGATAATTTGCTTGTAGATGGTCAACTTATTTGCCAATGACAGTTTGCTTCTTGAACTTAACAGCCAAAAATGTTTGTTCATTGCATTTCGTATGCGGGTTCTAGGGGCGGTGATGTGCTTGGCCAAGGTGAGTCTGCGATCCAATGTAAGACCAAGGTATTTAGTTGAATTGGTCTGTAGAATAGGCCTTCCTTCTATGCCGATAGCAGGCGGGGTTTTCATTAATAAGGAAATATAAACATTGACCCATTGCGCGAACGTTGTGGCAAACTGCTGGATTCCATCAGCCGCAGAGGTTTTACAGCTTGATCTGTGGGTGATACAGACGTCGTCATCAAACGTGGCCAGCATGGTAGACGGATCAGTAGTATCACTACAGTATCAACAGTATCACTACTGTAGAGACAGCACAGCCAGCTGCCCCAGGACACTACCCTGTGGGACAAGAGCCTTCGCTTCGTATTTGGCAGGGGCGGCCGAATGAAACCGAACCGCGAACTGCCTTCCCTCAAGGTATTACCTCAGTTGGTGGAAATATGGGGCAGGTAGTCTTTTCTTTATTGAACCAGTAAATCTGTGTGCCATTCTCGGTCGAACGCTTTCTTGATGTCCAAGAAGAAGGGATTGCAGAATTGGATCCGGTCAAATGCCGTCAGTACGTACAATGACCAGCTCGGAACCCGAACTGGTGCTCAGGAGTAATCCCCTGAGTGTCCATAATTCTAACAATCCGGGCAGCAATCAGTCTCTCAAACACCATTGAAATCGATGGGAGGTGACTGATCGGCTGATAGGATGCGGGGTCCATTGCCGACTTGCCCGGTTTGTGCATCATAGTTATTAATACGAGCCTCCAGTGTGCAGGAAAGCAATGCAATCTCACTATGGCGTTGAACAACAACGCTATGTAGAGAATTGCGTGACTTGGTAATGCCTTTAGTGTGGCGTTGCATATAGTATCGTGGCCAGGTGCTCTGCTGATATTTAAGCGACCAATAAGTTCGGATATCTCACTGGGAGCAAAAGGCCTAATAGGCAGGCCCATTTTGAGCGCTTGAGACAGCTTGGCATGCGTTTCGCTTACTTGCTCCGAGCTCGCTAGTTCAAATGGCTGAAAACGTTTAGTAAGGTGCCCAGAAAAAACCTCAGCTTGCTGCAAGTCCGTCCAACACCATGTCCCGTTGCTGTCTAGAAGCGGCGCCTTCATGGTGCACCTCCTTTTGATGGCGCGTGTGGCCTTCCAAAGTGAGTGCGTCGCGTCTTTATCAGTACCAGTGTTCGGCAGTCTCGCATTGAACCATCCAGCTTTCTGATATGCCAGTGCCCGTTAAAGTTCGCTCTGTGATCTATTCCACACTGTTTTGTCCAGGGGCTGTCGAGACCTCATCCACCTTTTGGCTAGGCCTCTGTTTTCACGGATTAGAAGTCGGATCGCGTTGGTGATCGGGATACCTGATGCTGCGGGCTTCCGGGGCGGAGTATGTGCTGCCATTTTTGCTGCTGTCTTGACTTTGCTGGTGAACAATTCAACGGCGTCTTCCAAGTCATCGCCAGAGTCGATCTTAATATCGAGGTGCAGAGATCTCTCAAGTTGTCCTTTGAAGAGTTCAAGGTTGCTTCGCTTGGTTATCAGCCTCTCCGACGTCGGGTATGCCATAGCGGCTCCGTCCAGCGTGATTATTAGCGGTAGGTAGTCGGAGCTGAGATCAACGACAGACCATATATCAACGTGGATACCCAGGACGCCCCTTGTCAGGGCAAAATCAATGAAGGCAGGAGAGCCTCGTGTGCCAGGCGGGTACCGTGTGGGGCCACCTGTGGCAAGACAGTTCACCTCAGTGCTCTGGGCAAGATTCGCTAGCGTACTACCTCATTGGTTACACCTTCCTGCACCCCAGAGCCAGTGGGACGCGTTCCATTCACCCGCCACAATATACCTTGGGCGGTTATGATCCAGGATGTCGTTAAACTCTTCCGTAGTCCATGCAAATCTCGGTGGGCAGTAGACTGGTCCAAAGTTGATGGTGTGTGTTTAACCGAAGATTATTCGATATTAAATATCAAAGTCACAAGGTTAAAATATAATTATATCTTTCAAAAAAAAAAAAAATAAAGCTTCGTTATCTTTAAAAATTAATTAAGTAAAAGGTGTCCACAAAAGAAAAAAGTTTTAACTTGAAATCAAAGAATTAAGGTATTTAAAGTAAATTATTGGAAAAAATAACCTCCTTGACCGACATAATGCACTGCGACTGCAAAAAAATTTAGAGTGCCTTCTTGTTCGTTCATTTTTAGGAAAACTTGCGAAGATTCCATGTGATACTGCCCTTAGATTTATTTTGACAGCTGATTGGTGCTGACCTGTTTGACATCATGTTGAGAATAGAGAGTTTCGGCCGACTACTGATGAACACCCTACCGGCAGGACCTCCGATGCAGTCACAGAGGACAATGTCAAAAAAAATACATGAAATGGTATTGCGTGACCGGAAAGTAAAGGTTCGCGAGCTATCAGATGATACAAAGTTTATTTTGGGCAAGATTTTTCATACGATAAAGGTATCCAGCCAAAAACATGCACGCGAGAGAACTTTGAAAGTGTGTGCTTGCTAAAGCGGAATCGGGTGGAATTTTGGCGTCCATTGGTAGCTGTTGATGAATCCAGAATCCACTAGTACACACCAGAGAACAAAATGGGTTCAATGGACCGCAGCCGTGGAGGTGGAATTATCGCAATGCTGTAACAGATTTTTAAGTGGGATGTATTGCCGATTTGATCTATTTAAAGCTCAAAAAGAATTAACTATAGAAAAGCTTCAACAATTTTTTGGTAGCTGTTTTTGAATCATCCTTATTATTTCCGAAATAAAAGAAAATCTTTTATATTCATATTCTGCATCGATACTCGAACAGTCTGTGCTCCGAAAATAAACAAAATAGCGAAAAGTGAATAACTACCAACAATTTACCACAAAAATTGAGCGAAAAGACTCTCATTGCGATGTATAATCGCTCATTAATAGTTGTGCAAACTCCCGGCTATTGAACAACTATTATATTTCATAGAAAATTAACAAACAAAAACCAAGCCACAAACTCTCACAATGAGTCAAAACGACATTCGCGCTCAACGTCAACAAGAGCAATACAAACGTCGTCTCTCATCGATACGAAACAACGCGTATTTCTCATTTGTGTCTTCCCAACCCGCGGAAGTGACGAAATAAATGCAAACGTCGATTGGTCACGGTCAATCACCCCCAACCCGACACATGAACTTATGCCAACACCGAACGAAAGAGAGGGTTCTTCCTCAACGGCAATACCAACGAAGTGCCAAAGAGAACTGACCTCTCCCATGGCAAAACTTCGAACTTATTAACCACTGCACTCGCAACTACTACAAATACTGCAAGAGTATAAACCGTACGCACGATGGCTACTGCAACGCTGAATCAGCAACAATGCCAAAAACAATGCAAACTGGGTTGGATCGCTACATCCAAATTAAAAGAAAATTGAGCCCAGAAAAAAACTCTAGGTCAGCGAACTGAGGCCCAAGAGTCCAACAGATTTGGAATACTGGCAGATATTGATATGGATCTGCCCCGCAGCACTGACGAACTGGACAAAAAGAAGCCAAAGCCCCCAACTTTATACATCTGTGAGAAAAGCTCGAATAATCTGATTAACAATATAATTGAACTTGTTGGAAAAAAAATTTCCACATAATACCCCATAAAAGGACAGCATCAACGAAACCAAGGTCCAGGTAAAAACTGAAGAGAACTTTAAGACTCTTACACACTACTTAAGCTCAGAGATCATGCAGGCATTTTTCCGATAAGGGTTTAAATGCGAAAACGGTCTTTAACATCCTGAACAAAGACAGGAAACCGCAACGACTCTTAAAAGTCGAGCTGGAAGCTGACACTTAAGCTATCAGGAAAGGGCAAAGGGCCCGTCCAATACACTAATTGCCAAGAATATGGTCATACAAGACCATACTGCTCATTGCATTCAGTTTGTGTCGTTTGTGGAGAGATTCATGACTCGGCTCATTGCACGACCAACAAAAGTGATCCCAGCTCCTAAAAGTGCGGAAATTGTGGGGGTAACCACACAGCAAACTATAGAGGCTGTTCAATATACAAAGACCTCAAAAGCCGGATTAATCACTGAGTAACGTCTGCCCGCCTCCATAACGCACAGAATACTTTTATATAATCAAAATATCCCCAGAAGACTTTTTCGCAACGGCAAAGAGGTCCTCATTTGGTCCTGCGACCACCTTCCAAAATGTGACCTTCGCAAACGTTCCAAAATCGGGAATAACAGCACCAAGATTTACTATAACAACTCTGCATGCTGCCCAAACTGTTCAGACACCGAATCCCCCATCACCGATGCTAAAACAAAGTAGCTTTAAAACTTTGATGCATGCTCTGCAGCAGCAGATTCATGTCCTTCATGAGGACTACTGCTCTACGAATATCATTGTGGAACGGCAACAGCGCTTCACAGCATAAACTTGTGATAACTTAATTCCTGCATGACAATCATATTCACGTCCTGCTACTGTCAGAAACAAGTCTCACTTCTAAGTACAACTTTCAAATAAGTGGCTTTTTGTTCTACGGAACAAATCATCCAGATGGAAAAGCACATGGCAGAACCAGTATCCTGATTAGGAACCGCATCAAACACAACTAACATAGCGAGTTTGGATAAAACTACTTTCAGGCCACCTCCATAAATGTACATCTAGGATGCGTCAATCTTACCCACGCAGCGGTATATTGTCCCCCTCGATTTAATGTTTCCGAACAACAAGTTCTAGACTTCTTCAACACCCTAGGGGACCGCTGTATTGCTATGATAACGGTGACCACAACGCCAAACCCATTCACTGGGGATGACGCTTCGTCACCCTCAAAGATTAAAAAATGCCTTACGAAATCTCTCTAATGCGCCGAAGGAAGAAGATAAATACGCCCAACTTCGCTATATAAAGCAATTTTCAAATTCAGGAATCAAAAATTCACTATGGAAAGCCCATTTCAGCTTAACCACACTGGCAGAAACTATTTCACTATTAAGGAATATCACTGGTGGTTGGGCCCGTAGCGATAAAGATAGAGCTACCACATTTGCAACGCATCTTTAACGTGTGTTTCACCAGAACCCTGCTACAAGCTCGTTTGTATTACCCAAGGTAACAGGTGACGACCAAGCACCACATGAGCACCACATATAGTGGTCCGATCCGGACCAAACTTTCACAAATCGTGTATGGCTATGTCAAATGAATAAATGTTGAGTGCGGTTGCAATAGCTTAGAAAAAAAAAAAATTTTCCATACAAAGACTTGAAATCTGATTGATCGTTTGTATGGCAGCTATATGATATAGTGGTCCCATCCGACCGATTTTTAAACTTGATCTGCGTGCAACAAAAATAATGATCTGGTAAAACTTTCAAAACGCTAGCTTTAAAACTACTGTCTATTTTTTGCAAGCCGAAGATAACTTTTCTCACTAGTTTTCTATAACTTCGCTGTATTTATTGGATCTTCCAAGGAATTATGACAGTAACAATAAGTTTTAAAAGTATTAAGTATTTTGTTCGCGCGGCTCCCGCTTCATAACGTACATTACTAGGAAGAAGAAGTTCGTTTGTTGCTCTGAAAGGTAGGTGAGAATTGATCATTTAATAGAAGAGGAAGTGCATACTGAAGTAATAGAATTTAAGCCGTTGTAGTCAGAACACAAAACCCTAAAGGCTCATGATGGAATGTGTAGATCTAAAAAATCTTAAAAACAGACGACTAAAACTTCTAGTCCCTCTATTTGGAATGTTAAATTTTATACGTGTTAGTAGATATTGGATGTCTATATTACCATTAATAAGGTTATACAGGAAAACGACCTAGTAATGTACGTTATGAAGCGGGAGCCGCGCGAACAAAATATATATATAATTAAGATTTTAAAACTTATTGTTACTGTCATAATTCCTTGGAAGATCCAATAAATACAGCGAAGTTATAGAAAACTAGTGAGAAAAGTTATCTTCGGCTTGCAAAAAATAGACAGTAGTTTTAAAGATAGCATCTTTCTACGATTGGTTAGTGAAGATAAATTGATTAGTAGGAGTCTTTTGTAATAAGAAGGGAGGTGAAGATTTTCATCCTAGTTGAGTCCCCTAAGAGCAAACATCAAGAAGTTCTTTTAAACGGATTCAATGCGATCTTGATGGACCCCTTTCTGAGCGCTCCAGACGCATGACCCGTACTCGAGTATTGGACGTACTAAAGATACGTTATAGCTTTTATGTATATAAGCGTCATTGAATTCCTTAGACTATCTTTTAATGGAGCCAAGCACACCCTTGGCTTTATTGACCATCGTAGAAAAATGGTCGGCAAATTTGAGTTTAAAGACTGTATTCTGGTAGAAAGGACCTAATGATCACCGTTGGGTTTTTTGCAATAAGGGAAGGGTGTAACGTTAACTTTCTCATGTACTTTTATTTTTGTTGAGTTATTTATTTTTTCTCTGACGCATCTGATGTTAAGGTCTCATTATATATTTTCATTTCAGATATACCGGGGTGCTCCAGTGATTGTTCTCAGTATCTTTGATTGAGCCCCATGCATGATATCGATGTTACTACTGCTGGCCCTTCCCATGTTTAGGAGCCCAACGTCCCAATTGGTTTTACTACGGAGTTGTAGAGTAGGACCCTGTAGTCCAGACAGAGGGGTGACCAAGAGTTAATAAGCCAGTGGAGACTACTAGCCTTCAGCTTATGGTGTGTTCTTCTGGCTTCGATGTGCCTGTGCCAAGTAAACTGTCGGTCAAGGTGAATTCGAAAATACATCACTACATTTGCTTCCGGGAGTACGGTGTTGTTTAAAGGGATCGAAGGACAGTCTTACCAATTGAGTGTAAACGTTATGTGTTTGTTTTGGGGAAGTAATGTTTTAATTTTGATCCATCTAGCCAGACCTTGTCAGCCAGACTGAGAGACATCAAGAAATATTGCAGTGCAATATTCTCGTTTTCGAAAGCAGATCGTATTTTTTATGTTAATCGATTGACTTGTTCAATGGTTCCAAGTTTCTCTCAAAAACCGAACTGATGCGCTGGAATAGGATTGAGTGTCCTCAAGTAGGGGGTTATTCGAGTCAGTAGATATTTTTTTAATATGAGGAAACTGAATGGTTCATTACTATGATCAAATTTTTCCGCTTCTTTTCCATAATAAAAATGAAGTTCTTGCAAGGTTCGGCTAGAACAAACCTTGAAAATGCGCTGCAAATGTAGTAAGTCTGCCTTTATCGCTGAGGACCCATCCACCAGTGATATTTCGTAATGGTGATATAGTTTCTATAAGCTTTCCATAGTGAGTTTTTACTGCCTAAAATTTAATCTTGCTCTATATAGCGACGATGGGCGTTTTTATCTTCTTACTTTAGCGCATAAGAGAGCTTACGTGAAGTATTTTTGAATATTTGCTTTGCGGATGTTGATCTATGAACTTGCCACTCCCGTCGCATATGTCGGGCTCGGGTAGCTGTAGATAAGAAACTCTCCAAGATATTTGCTGCGGATTCGATATCGGCATCAAAGCTTAACCCTAGGTTCAGCTCAATGTGTGAATTTTTGTATTTGCTGTATTTGACCCAGTTTGTTCGCTTTGATGTTAATCTGTTAGCCTGCATTGTAGTCTAAGGGCGTTGGAGGAGGTTGGGATTTAAGAGAACTGGGGAGTGGTCAGATGATAGATCCGGTAGAGATTCGGCGCTGATGAGGTTTTGAAGGATATTTTTGGATATTGCAAAGTCGATCAAGTCAGGAATTTTGTTTGGGTCGGTAGGCCAGTATGATGGTCTGCCTGAAGAGACTGAATCAAGCTTTCTGTTCGCATTTATAATGGCGTTATACAACTGTTTTCCTTTAGGGGTAACGAGGAGTGATGAGGAGTGTGGGTGTGTTTGGCGTTGTTACCACCTGCAGCAATGAAGTGGTCCCCTAGGGTGCTGAAGAAGTCCAGAAATTGTTGTTCGGAACCTTTGAAACTTGTATATAGGATGCACTTCGTTTTTCCTGGTAGCTTTAGTGTCAGGTTCCAGCTTGACTTTTAAGATTGGTTGTGGTTTTCAGGATGTTAAAGAAAGTTTTTATCTTGAAATCCTTATCACTTAATGCCTGCGTAATATATGGAGGTGTTACTTAAGGCTCTATACAGGTAAGAACGACTTGAGGGCTTTTAGTACTTTTAAGTTGGTTAGTATAGTAGTATATTATTATTTAGTTATTTAAAGTCGTCGTTTTCAAAAAGTTCAATTATTTTTTATATATGTGGGGGCATTGGCTTCTTGTAGGCTCCTGCTGGGTGTGATCTTTTTAGACCCTTATCGATATCTGCCAATATTCCATATCTGCTTAGGTCTCAGTTTGCTGACTAAGAGTGGGCCGATTGATCTTTACTAAATTTTCTTTTAATTTGGATGTAGCGATCCAACCCAGTTTACAGTGTTTTTGACTTTATTGGTGATTAAGAAGAAGCGGGCATTGCAGTCGATACCGTAGTTAGGGTCAATTCCGTTGCAATATTTGTTGTTGTTGCGAGTGCAGTAGGCTATGAGGTCGACGTGTTGGTTATAGTGGGAGAGGTCAGTTTTTGGCTCATCGTTGGTATTGCCGTTGAGCAAGAACCCTCTCTTTCGTTCGATGTTGGCATAAGTTCATGTGTCGGGTTGGGGGTGACTGACTGTGACCGATTGGCGCTTGCATTTATTTCGTGCACTTCTGCGGGTTGGGAAGACACAAATGAGAAATACGCGTTCTTTCGTATCGATGAGGGACGATGTCTGTCTTGCTCTTGTTGACGTTGACTCATTGTAAAAGTTCGTAGCTTGGTTTTTGTGTTAATTTTTTTTTATATATGTCGCAGATTATTTTCAAATTCAAATTGTAAGGAGCATTGCCGCCAGAGTGGCATGGCGACAGTCCGCTTATCGTTATCGTTTGCTATATTCTTTCTCTTTGTATTCTCTCTCTGTATGCTTGAAGAGTGGTAGACAACTATTTCAAGTTGCTACCTAACGTAGTCTGACCGCGAGTATGGGCGAAGGGGAGGGAGCGTATGTGGCGGAGACGTCTATGTAAAAAGGAGGTACCGATTAGGTACCGTTGATCGTGCATTAGTATTGTGTGCATGAGCATGGTGAGATAACACTGTGTAATGGTATGTGTGTATGCAAAGGAATCGCATTTCGTCATGATGCGTGGTAGGTATATGCACAGACTTGATTTCATCACTTGATGAAGGAAAGTAAAAAGATACAGACATGCCACGCTCCCAACCAAAGATCAGAAAACGTGGCACCAAGGCCATGCAGAGGAGTGATTCAGACTCCGAATCGGAATATAATCCACCAATATCTCCGACATATATAATAATTGTCCAAAAGAGGGTAGTTTGCACAGCTTTGCAAAGCGCTTATGCTTCGCTTTGAGCGTATTTTCTCTACATTTTTTTGGTGAATTGTTGTTAGTTATTTACTTTTCACTTGCAATATTCTGTATATTTTCCGAGCACAGAAAATAAACACGTCCGCACTGTTCGAGTATCGAAGGCGGACCAATTAAAACTTTGAGTCTGTTTTAAGTTCAGCGCTCCATGCAATGTATCCAATACCAGATGGTAGCGAATACAAAGGTTTCATAACGTGGGAAAGGCTAGACACGAAGTTAAGAAAATACGAATCTCTCCCGCTCGTACTTCAGGAGGAATGGGCAGCATATCAGCAGCTATGCTCGTACTTCCTGAAACTCCTGAAAACTACATTTACTGAGATTAAAAGTGAAACCAGCCTTCGTAAGAACATTTAAAACAGTTTTTAACCTTTCCAAACCCAACTCCTTAGTTGGTGACACAACCAATGCCTTTTATCAGTACAATATTTTGAATATGGGAGCACTCTGCACAGGAATAGAAAAAAATTGAAGAAATCTCACCTCGATTCAGCAAACTTCGAATTGGCAAGTCTACATAACATTGTTTAACGGTCTTCTGTTAAACCATGTGTTGTTTCGCTGCATTTCCGTTTTTTGGAGATTGATTGGAAAAATGCACCGGTTGGCCACACCGATTAGAAGTAAAATTTTATTTGTCACGCTGCGGTTTCGCCTCTCTATCCTGTCGCAATTTGCATTGACATTCAAAAACTCTACTTTTCCACAAAAACTAAAAAGTTAAGTTACTAAAAAGTGTTTCCAAAGTGCAAAAAGACTGAACTTATTGACTAACAAATAAACTAACAATAAATTTCACTTTTACAATTGGGGCCGCCACTCACATGCCGGCTAGAGCAAACAAAACATCTGTTTGCCCATAAGCTCTAATTAAGCTTTATCCAAGGTCAAGTCTCGGCTAGGATCTTGGCAACCTGTCTCCTGATTTCCATTGCATACTTTTAAGTGTTTAATGAAATCTGAATTAATCCAAAAAACTAACAAAGCGGAATCCGCTAGGATTAAGGTGCCCTTTGGCGAAGAAGTTGGGACAACCGTTAATGCAGGACATACAATCGATTGTACCCGTCAATATACTGATGCGAAGTATCAGGACGATCACTGACGCAGATAAGGTTGAGTTTCGGGGCTTCATGGATGGGGTTATACGACTTCACGCAGCCGACGCCAACACCTTCCGCTGCATTGTCAAGTGGTTTGATGAAGCACTATGAATACCACTGATACTAATTAAGGGAAGAGATGCTATTCAGGGTATGCATTAAAGGCCTTCACCATAGCACTCTTCATAGTCACATCAATGAAGAGCAGGCAAAGCTTGGCCAAAAGATCTAAGATGCACACACGCCACAGCGCATGTTCCTTGGTAAAATTGCCACTGCGTCAAATAACAAGGACATATTAAATGTCAGGACACTGTGCCACATGAAGGTTGCAGTCGAACCGTACATTCGAAACTCAACAATACCAAAAGATCTAAAGCTAGCCAAAGTCCTTGTCCAGATTATTAACCAGATTATTAACTCCATCTGCTACAATAGCAGACTACAGGGTCACAAGAATAGACGAAACACGATTCCCAAGGTGTCAATCCCGTAGACAACTTTAAATTGTTATTTAGTGCAATTGTTAATTGTATTGTTAACTAATACTAATTGTTTACTACTATTAAGCTAGTCAAGTGGCTAGCCGGCACGCCAATTGGTTTGAAGTAATAGACAGCAAAAAAAAGTCATGGTTTTTTTGCTCAGGTCCAAAATTATCGACTCTTCCATGTCGTTTCTGTCAAACGTCAACGCTTGTAATTCCGCCTATAACTTATTTCTGGTGTGAACATTGAATGTGAAAATAACACGCTGCAAACGACTGTCAATGTTTGCCATATGCGTCATATGTGTGCCATAATATGTGCCATAATCAATTTTTCACCATGAAGGGACTGCATCGAAAGAATTATATCAGCAGTT
Organism: Drosophila ercepeae; assembly: GCA_018150545.1. Taxonomy (NCBI): domain Eukaryota; kingdom Metazoa; phylum Arthropoda; class Insecta; order Diptera; family Drosophilidae; genus Drosophila; species Drosophila ercepeae. Next base: position 55,535 of record JAECWL010000071.1, on the reverse strand, counting down.
TACTACGCATTCAGCATCAGAGTTAAATTTTGGTAGAATCACGTCATAACTATGCTGCTCCTCACATGGCGTCGCCTGCATGGTTTCCATAAGTTCAGCCAAACTCCCATTTTGCATTTCGAGAACTATATGTCACTTTTTCTCAGAAAACGGCTATTCAGCCGTCTTTTTTACACATAAAAATTCTCATTATCTAGATAGTTATTTCTTACACGTACACTTATAAATTACGCGTAACTTGCAGGTAATATTTCCTATTGATCCTACTGCCCTTAGGAATGAATTCATGATGCACCACAGCACTGCAATCGAAGAAAACTGGAATCAAAACTTTCGCGTTCGACCGAGCTTGGCGTGAGCTTCTCGGTTTTGGTTCGTGCAGCAGCTTCCATTGATATGATTTAGCTTTGGTTTTCACGTCATAACAATAAATTCATGATTCGTCACCAGTTATATCCCTCTGAAGAACATTTGGGTCGAAACGGACCGAGTCGAATATCTCCTGAGCAATTTTTACGCGATTCTAGTTTTGGTTAAAATTGAGCAATTTTATCACGGCAAGGCGAGCCAAAACACAAAACGAGAGTTTTAGACACTTTAACTTTAAACGGAAAGAGTACTGCGTAACCTACCGCATGACTTTTCACCGCAGATTTGGACGACGGCTGAACATCTGTTCAACGACTGGGAGAATGTTAGCTTATTAAATTTAATATAAGTTACTATGCACAATAACAAACAATTCAAGTCATAACAAAAAAAAGAAGTATTATGCTCCAAATACTAAAATCTACAATATATTGTAAAACGTATATACAAGTATATAGTTAATACATATTTTTTCTATTAACGCCCTGTATCCGCAGTAAGGCAATTCTGCCCTGCGGTTGCATTTTACCATTCGTCGCGGATTGACCTGAATGACGTCGGTTTAGCATAGGTGCATTAAAAAATACTAGCACTACTGCTCGTTAGGTCTGGGCACTGTCATAATAGTTGCTTAACCCGTTTTTCCTACTCCTCATAGTGGCACCTTCTACAGAAGTCATTACTTGCCACTGATAGTCCCATGTATGGAACCCGTGGCCAATCATAGGCTTGGAAAGAAGACTAGGCCAGATTATATGCAAGGTATTGAAAGTCCTGAGATTAATACATTTCTTCCGAGTCGAAAAAGTCTCAGCACTTTAGCCTGGCGTAATCATTAATTCCAAATAGCGATGGACTGAAAAGGAATGCTTTTTTCAGGCTCTTCAAATGAACTTATACAATGTTTGAGAAAAAGATTATATTCTGTGCCTCTCTCTTGTTTATTGTGATGAAGGTGGGCTCCGTGACCTCAGCATTAATTCAAGGATAAATTCGTCTTTCTTCGCCTGCTGTCATAGGGCTGTCCTGATTGTCCGCATGTTTGCAGAAAACCATTAGGAACCCTTGAGGGCCTTCTATGACTGTCTCTGAAATTAGAAAGGAAAACAAGATTTTGCTCTTTGTTCGAGAATGCAATCTAGCTTTTCATCTGTAGTTTCAGTTAGATCTGACGGCGCCAGACCACGAATCGTGCTACTTAGGATCCGGCGTTCGTGTACGAAAGCCGCACCTACGAAATTCTCTGAATTAAGAAATAAAGAGCGCAGCGGATGCCGCATTACTGTAATGGAGGTTAATTTAAAGAATGCAGCATTCCTAAAAACCTCTACCCCAGTGACAGCGAACATAGGAGCGTGTCATTTACCAAAGCATTTCCTATTAGCAACACCTCTAGGATTTCAGTAGAAATGGAAAAACTATCGTTCCGACCTTCAAGCTTCATTAAACTTCAAGTCAAATAAAAATTCCGAGGTACATCTTCAACGAAAAATTTCCAGTCATTCAGAATTTATACAACCTCCTGGTTGCGTCCCATAATATCTATTGCGCATCAAGAAAACATCAGTAATATTACTGTGTTTTAAGTCCAGTATTGCACCCAGATTAGAATAGATGCAGAACTTACCCCAAGAGTAAGGCAAGATTCGCGTATAGAAAGGATCATAGTTTGCATGCTTACAAAATCCAACTCGTGCAAGAATTAAGACCAAACAATCATTAAGCAAGGCGTAGATTCGTCGAATGGGCCCAAAAAGAGATTGCCTTTGCTCCCGATTTTCATAAGCGAATTTTGTTTAGCGATGAAGCGGACTTCTGGTTGGCTACGTCAACAAACAAAACGGCCACATTTGGAGTGAAGCTAATCCTCAAGTGTATGTCGAAACGCCGTTACATCCAGAAAAACTGACTGTTTGGTGCGCTTTATCGATTGGTGGAATCATTGGTCCGTACTTAAAAAACTATGATGGACAGAACGTTACAGTCAATGGTGATCAGTCTAGAGCCAATATTACTAACTTTTTCATTCCTGATTAAACAACCATGATGTCCAGGAGCTGTAAAATTTAAAATTTAAAGTTCTACACCTCTAAAAAACGCCTTTTATAAACTGCAACGGATTGTTACAAATTTTTAGCGGTTCTGTTTCAAAGGCATAATGCATAGGCAAATTACAGCTGAAAACAACTTCATTGGAGCCAATAAAAAAAACAATTTGAGGACCAATGGAAACTGTGAGTAAGCGTCTATGCATATGAGCCAAATTGTGTAAAAAATTTCGATGGCAAAATCGTTATAATTTCGCGAAAAATGGAAAATTTTCAGTTTAAAATAAATCAATGGGGCTTCATTGTCTGGCAGGAGTTTTTTTTTGCCATCTTGTAGAGCCATAGGCATAAAGGAGTTGTTGAAGAATTTTTCCGTTGTTCATCTGTTGGGTAATAATATCGTTAATAATAACTAACCATGCTAGTTTGACAACGGTGCTACATGTTTCGTCTGTTGCTTTGAAACTTAACTAAAAGAACAGTCTATTACGCCCTTAGAAAATAATTTTCCAATATCTTTTATCTTTGACTACGGACTCTGTCCTTTGATTTTTCACCGAATATCCTAACTCGAACTCAGGCTTTTCTATTTAAAACAACTCAATGGTTATCCCGGTCTTATCTGGTGTTCCACTAGAACCCACCTAGGGGCTATGTCGCCTAGGATCACTGCTGCTTATATTCTTTGTCAACGACCTTTCACATATGATACCTCTATGCTAATGTACGCTAATGCAGCGTCTTGTCCTGGATCATGTTTAACGATCTTGTTTACCTCTTTGATCATAAACTTAGGTTCCATAATCTCATCTCTGTGACAGTGAAAAAAAGACAGAGGAATGTTAGCCTTTATTAAGCGTTTGTCAGACAATTTGACGATCCTTTCGCCACCAAAGCCTTATACATATATCACCCTAGTTCAACCTCGGGTTTTCTCATATAGCATTTCGCTTTGCTAGCATCCTGGTCCACACGACTCTCTCTATAAACAAAAGTCAAGCTAAAACTTAATCTCTTACATGTTTCGTAGCTTAGCCTTCTGGTCTTTTTGTCATAAATAGTATCCAGTGACGATCTGGTGCCTTTTGCAGGTCCACATTGTTGTCACAATATATTTTATTAAGAATTCTTTATTAAATATATTGGCCTATTTATTTACACTTAAAAAATAAATTGTTTTATTAAAAATAACGATTCGTTAAGTTAATAATAGTTTTACTGATGTGATTTTTAATGCAAATATTTCATTAATAAAATTATAATATTATTTTGATCGCCTAAAGCCCTTGTGTTGCAGTCACTTTAGCATACCTATGTCCGCTTTTAATCAAAATTATTTATTATTTAAAAACATATTTAATTAGATTACTTCACGAACGATACTATAATATACATTATATTATATTATCTTTTACATCAAAAAACCGAAGAGAGTACATGTTATTTACTTTAAGCGATTTATACTAATTTTTCAATTTACCATGCTCTGCCTTGTAAAGGCAAGTAGCCACCACATTGTTGCTGATGTCCATTGGAAATGAAATTATTTTGGTTTCGGTATGCCATTGCTAAACTATTAGACATAATAGTATTATTGCAGGGTTGCTGTAACATAGCAACATTGGAACCTCCAACTGTTCCATAACTAGCTATTAAGGATGAAGATGTGTCAGGCGAGTGGGAATTAGGAGCTTCTCCTGTTATTAGATTGAGACCACTGCTGAGATTAGCAGTTACCGATACGCCTCCACTATTTGAATTTCCACTATTGGTGGCACCACTGTTATTTCCTGATGTTGTCGTGTTGTTTCCGTGTGTTTGCGTTTGATTTGTATTGTTTCCAGCGCACGGCTTGCCATCCTTAACCAGCACTGGAACCGCAACACGTCTTGGAGAGCTTGCCGACTGAAACGAAAAAACCAATTATATGACAAGAAACAAGAAAGGAAAGCCAACTTCTAGGCGAAGACAAACTTTCTATCAATGGCAATTTCATACGGTAAAATGGATTTTTGAATATCCCAAGCTTTTGGGGAGCGTGCAAAATTTTTAAAAATGGTGGACTAGTATGCATAGCAACAGACAGACGGTTGTACTTATATCGACAAAGGAGGTGATGCTGACCAAAAATATGTATAGGTTATAAGTCGAAGATATTTTCTTCACTACGTTACACACCCGTCACGAAAATTATAATGCCCTCTGCAAGGGAATAAAAAGCACACTTTTATATACAGCTATATACACGGTATACGGTATATACAGTTTCAATAAAGAGCTACGTGGCGAATTAGCAGCGGACAGTTTCCCAGATAGCATGTCCAAGGTCAAAATAATCAAGTAAGCTATTTTTTGGTCGGCTTTTAGAGTTTTTTTTGTTTGTATTTAATTTTGCGCTGGTGGTTTTCTAAAAACCTCTTTTAAATATTCCCTAGAATATTACAGTAATACGGGTATACCATAAGTGCAGAAGTGGCATATCTACCCAAGCCATTAACGCAACCTAATTAGTAATTTTCCGTCTCAATTAGACATAAAAACATCAAAATGCTCAGCATCGCTACTATGTTAAACAATTTTAGACTTAAGATAAAATGTAAAACAAAAATTAATCAAGTAAAGAACTTCTATGTTCCAACATGTACATTAACCCTAAAACGGCTTTACAGCAATTTTGGCATTTTGGGGCTCATGTCCTTTGTTATGGTGGCTTTCGGAATATCCTTCTAACTACTTAACTACTTAGATGGACTCCTTTTTGGAAGCCATTTGGTGCCGTCACTTTTTATTATTTTCATTATTGACATGCACTCGGCTCTATCGAACTATCTAGTACCTAAGTACACAAACGGCGAAAAGGTTTGTTTTATAACTCCTCTACAAAGAATGTTAGCTTCAGCCCGAAAATATTCTAATTTTCAAAATTAGTGTTGAGATTTTTACCATTCTTAATAAATCGTCTTCATAAATCGATGTCAGTTAAGCCGAGATCTCTACAGTTAACGAGTTTTAAACCATTTTTCCAAACATACCTTTTATTATAAAAACAAATGAAACTTAAAGAAACAGCAGTTATTACCAGGTGCGTATTACTATATATATATACTATATATATAATATATATATACTATATACTATATATATAATATATATATATACATTTTGCTGTCATGCAAAATGTGCAGCCCACCTCGCTCGCAACGAGAGCGGCGATTTATATAAATATGGGCAAGGTCCGGTAAATAGAGTTAGAGTCTATCGGCGATTTATATAAATATATAATATATATATATATATAGTATATATTTATATAAATCGCCGCTCTCGTTGCGAGCGAGGTGGGCTGCACATTTTGCATGACAGCAGTGGCTTACTCGGCGCGATCTGATAAAAAAACATACCTTTTATTATAAAAACAAATGAAATTTAAAGAAACAGCAGTTATAACCAGGTGCGTAAGTGTGAAGCCAATGCAAAATGAAAGCAAAATGAATTTTTATAAAGAAAAAACACATGACCCGTACTAAAGTATCGGACGTACTAGGGATATGCATAAGATTTTATAAGGCGTATATAACTTATAAGGATCATTCAATTCCTTAGACCATCTTTTAATGAAGCCAAGCATACCCTTTGCTTTGTTAATCATCGTAGAAATATGGTAGGAAAATTTAAGTTTAAAATGTAGTAGCACACCAAGATCATTAACCTGAGTTAATCTTTCTAAACAAATCTCATAGAGAAAGTATGTGGCTAGGTTAGGGCTCGAGCTGAAAGAGATTGGTAGAACACCATTTTTGAAAATTGTCAAACTCGGACTGAAGTTTACATTGGGAAGAAGAGGATTTTATTCAATATATAAAGCTTAACGTTATCTGCATACATAAGAACCAGACACCCCCTGGTAAGTCATTAATAAAAATACATACTAAAAAGGAACGGCACAAGATGGCTTATGAGGGAAATTATTTTTAAACATTATAATAATATATCTTTTATGTAATATGATTTATATTATATATATTATGTGTTAAAAAAATATTTCGCAATCATAAAAAGAACCAATTTTAGTTTACCGAAAGACATCCCGGCAGCGTGGGTTGGGTAGACTTAAGAATGTAAAAATAGGTTAATCACCTGGTGTTGGAGAGTCGACGAAAAAATTACTGAGTTTAGACCAACGTTGCTGTGCCAAATACCTGCCGAAAGATCGAATATCACAAAATACTGCGCTCGGCCACAACCCTGTCGACGAGCTAACAACACAGATCCTGCTGCCTACGACCCTGCTGGAAAATTTAGCATCTCGTGACGTAGTGCCTCACGCCACTTTATCTTTGTAGAGCGTCATACCAAGGTCTTAACTGATAATTCGTCTCACTGTCGCACAAATTCTACAACCTGAAAAAAACTCACCTTTGTAGTTTAACTATTATAATAACTATACTCCGCTAGCAGTGGAACTATACAGGTGTACACTCGGCCCGACGAGCGTAGCATTCATGCGCAATCAAGCTTACTGCAGATGGGTTATGTCAGTGTGCTTTATACCCTTTCCGCTAACTCGAGCGAACAACCTTTTTTATTGACCTCATAAAAGTTCTCTTTATACTGAACGGCCGTGTTTTTTTTACGCGCACAGGGTTTATAATTTATTTTTGATTTTAAACAAACCGGTGTTTGTTAACATAATTAAATTAAACATTCATTCACGTAATGTTTTATACCGTATCGTTTCGCGTTTTGGAGCAGAATATTTGGATGTGAAATTTATTTATTTTAAAGTATGTGTTAAATGCGCCGGTATCAACGCCTCAGCTTCGGATGCCATTTCCGGTAGTGCTGGCTTCGACTTTTGTTTTGCTGGATGTCGTCCTGTTCGTAAAGAGATGCGAACTTTTATGCGTTGATGCGGTAAAAAATCCGCTCTTAGGGATGCCGTATATAAAGGCTGATGACTGCTGAAAATTCTTCCAAGCGTCAAAAATTCGATGCTAGGGATGCCGTATATGCCGAGATCGCTTTTCAGACTGATTAGCCATGCAACCGTTTATATTTTTGGCTACCCTAAAGGCAGTTGTAAAAAAAAATTCGACATCCGAATTTAACACAACAATTGAGCAAAATTAGTCCGATTTGTCCGAGGAATCTTTTAAAGTAAGCCCTGGTAAAAGTCACCACCATAAAATCTATTCCAAAGAGAAATCTACCGGCCGGGCCCCCGGTAGAGGCTGATGTCGCGGTCCTACCAACCGTCACACTAAGACTGTGAGAGTTAACCTACCAAAAGTTACAAGGTGCAATTCAAAAGTTCCCGGACTTTTATTAAAAAATGAATATTATTTGTTTTTTTTTTTAATTTATTGGTCGCCTTCAAAATAGTCTCCTTCTGCCTGAATACAACGTTTTGCACGTTCAAGAAGGTTATCGAATGACTTTTTTATGTCGTTTATCGGTATAGCGTTGAGGATGGCGGTCATCGCCTTTTGGATGGCATCAACGTCAGCATGGCAGTTTCCTTTCATGGCCAAATGTAGTTTTCCGAAGAAATAAAAATCGCAGAGTGTCATATCAGGCGAATACAAAAAGTTTGGGTCCTTTTTGGCCTCTTTAATAATGTCTCTTGAATGTTGAATTCTGAGGTCTTTTTCGTGTTCTTTCAAAGTGTGCGGGACAAATCGAGCACAAACCTTTCTGAGGCCCAAATTTTCTGTCTTGTAAAACCACTAGTTCTTCCTCTACATCTAAAAATAACAAGATCTATTATAAGAATAATAGATAGGTAAGAACCTATCGGAGCACTAAAGGCTATGCAGAAAGCTTCCTTAACTTTATTCTGATAGTTTAGCATCACAAACTTGGTTAAAGCAGGAGATTTTTAACTCCGAAATTTTACCAGTACACTATTTTTAAATGGGACTGACCTCTGCGAAATCGGAATCCACAAAGAATATGTGGATTCCGATTTCGCTTTAAAAGAAGTAAAGTTATTAAATTCTAGTTATATGGAATTCCTGTGTGTTAAAATCACTTTGTCTGCTCAATCGATGTTTATTACCTGTTCTTATATTCATTTTTTAATCTTTTAGCGAACTGTTACTGGCTCTAGAAGACTTTAATTAAACAGAACTAGCCAAAATTTTAAAAATCAACAGTCTTTATCCTTTTTAACACATCATAAATTCACTGCGGGTATGTTTGACATCCGTAGGTCAAATTTACTTCATAAGAAATTCGTTATGTCGGCTCCTAGATATGTGTTTTGCATTCGATCTGGTACCATATGACCCATAACATCCAACGCTTTAAGTTTCCATCGAAACCATTAGCGACCTTAAGTCTACCCATGAAGTTTGGAAAAAACGCTTTGCTATCGTAGGGCTGACTTTTAGAGACTAAAAAATTTAATTTTTACAATTGAATCTTTGGAAATGCACCTGCCGTCCATACTCTGTTAATTCTTCTATTAGTAATAATTCATGAGACTTGGAGGATGTTTGGTAAGCTTCATATGTAAGTGGTAGTTTTTATACCCTGTACCCATTAAAAATGGGTGAAAAGGGTATCATAATATGGTGCAAATGTATGTAACAGGCAGAAGGAAGCATCTCCGACCCCATAAAGTATATATATTCTTGATCAGCATCAATAGCCGAGTCGATATAGCCATGTCCGTCTGTCCGTCCGTCCGTCCGTCCGTCCGTCCGTCCGTCCGTCCGTCTGTCCGTATCAACGCCTAGATCTCAGAAACTACAAGAGCTACAGACATGTGCCATATATCGTTGGATAGGTAATTACCATACGCAGTACAAGTTTGTTTTTTTATTTTGATATCACCCCCCTTTCCCCCGCAAACAGCAAAAAACTGCCACAACTACGCTCCCCGCAAACTGCAAAAAACTGCCACGCCCACAATTATTAACCTAATGCTATGCAATTCGGCATATGCGTTGGTGCTTATAAAAGCTATCTAATGTTTAAATTTGAACCAAATCGGATAAGAAACACGGAAGTTATGCCACATGCCAAATCCATGGCAAGGGAAGCAGAAGCGCAGCAAAACACGCATTGCGCGACGCCGACTGCGACGTTGACAGCGAAATGTGTATGGCTTTATGACACACGAAACTTATTTTCATAACCAAAATCATACCACATTTATATTGTTATGGTCCTCTTTTCTAATGGAATATTGTTTCATTTATTTATTGATACTAAATAAATAAATTGTAAGCATGTCTAAGGGTACAGGGTATTTTGCAATCGGGAAACTCGACTGCTGCTACCTTACTTGTTTTTTTATGACGTTACCGGTTTTGTTCACTAAATATATATATTAAATTTGTCTTTGCGGTACATTCGGGACCACGCAGCGCAGAATATCAGAATATTTTGATAGTTTCGCTATTATTTTATTTATGTAGCTTTTGGTTGCAATTCCGAAGACTTGTATTCTACATTTTTGTGGTTTTGTCGTATCATGTCGTATGTATTCAAGCTGTATTATGGTTTCCGTTTACGCTTCTCTGGGGAACACCGACTGTAGAAACTTTTAAAAGGGAGCACATTCCATTTTGCCCCCCTTTTCGATCTTGAAGAACATTTTTTTAGAGTTAAGTAAAGTTGTGGGTTCAGCAAATATTTTATTTTATGTAGGAGAGCTTCATTCTACACTCCTCAAATAGCAAAAACCTGCGGTGTATGTAAAAATGAGCCAACTACGTATTCCTTTCCGCGAAATTTTTCAAGCGCAACTTCTGTGTAATTGTTAAATAGTTTCGTGTCTCAGTCTAAAGCCGAATGGAAATTTAAAGAATGTATTCTCTTCTTCCCTCGTTTCGAGGATTCTTCCATTGCCAAAAGCTGGTGAAATACTTATAGGACGATATGAATTTAGTTCATCTGCTGCTATTCCGCTTTTCCGATAAATAACAGTAGCAAGCTTCCTGTTATCGCGAGATTATGCCATCAGTGCAAGATAAGTCTTCCCATATAAAAGATGTTGATATAACATATTGCTTGTTGAACCGAGATTTCGCGGATGATGTTCCATCAGTCATAAGGCTAATGTTAATTTTCAGTTTCGACTTTAATGACATCCATGACTTCCTTAATTTTCTTGCTTTCTTGCATATCAAAGGGAAAGAGCCGCATTTGATTAGCTTGTTTTGGTGACTCTTTTGATATTCTCTTCTTAACTGTCTGAAAAACATGCATAAAATCATTTTTTTTTTGAGCTGCGGGGTGGTCGACAAGTTCTATGTAGAGGTAATTGGCTTCAGTTAATCCAGTTGGTTGACTTATGATAATGTTAAAATGTTAAGCATTACAAAGTGGTAGAACTTTTCGTATTCCCGGCGGGTGAAGTAGAAACTATCGAATAGTGGGTTGACGTAGTTGGGACCATTGACGATTTAAACTTATCTCCGTAAGAGGGCTGCAAGTTTATTTTATTAGTTTAGAGTTTTTTAAGATGAGTTCTTTGTTCTGATGACCATAGTCCAATTTTTTTTTTTTGATTCTATAACCGGAACCGAATAGAACAGTGCCCAAATGAGGTCGTGCAATATTTATCGCAAATTAAAAATTTTCATAGAACTTTATTTTTTGACGAGCTTGGAGTTTTGACGTTGTTCTCTTATATTTAACGTAAGCAACTGAGTTTTTTGATCGGTACATTTACTTTTTTCGGAAAAACTTCAAGTATGCAGCAACATATGCTTTCTACAAAACAATTTATGATAAAGTGTGCTAGCCTTGACAAGTTATATTTCGTTGAAAAGTTTATCCACTATATGATACCATATATGTATAGTATAGTACCATATAGTATAGTATAGTAATCATATATATAAAAGAAAATATTTCGCGGATATTTTTATATATTTACGATGTTGCATCCAAAATTATAGGAATTGACGAGGATATTATTCAAAGATTTCGTTCGATCTTAAATTATGGACATTGTAAGGAATTATTCTATTACAAGGCTGTTTCACTTGACAGAGACATATATCAACATAATAAATTGACTCATAATATTTAGACACATGAAAATATTATAATTGGTCTTTACCAATTATACAGTTTTCAGGGCAAGCACAGGAGTAGCTGATTAATTAAAAAAAAATGTGTATAGAGAATCCGCTATCCCCGCTACGGCACGTAAAATCGAGTCAAGAATCAACAAAATAGTCAAAAAATGGATGCAACTGAACTCTGGGCCTGTTCATTTTGTTTAGCTTTAAACAATTTTAAACAATTCTATCTGAAATTTGATATCTGTCCCTCTGCCCATCTGATTAGTCTCTCAGTTCTAAACTTTAACCTTGCATACACCCGTAATTCCTTTGCACGTAGTATAAAAGTCGAAACGGCCGGGATCGGTCGACAATATTAAATAGCTGCAAATTATCTGTACGATCGGATATGCTATAACTTCCATGTAGTTACCAATAATAAATTTTGAATTTATATGCATCATATGATTATATATATATACCGGGGCCGATCTAAAATTTTGGCGGTACCATTTTGTTTTTGTGGTGAAGCTGGGGACATTCTTCAAAAATAATTTTATAAGGAGCTAGCCTAGTTTTAAATATTCCATAAGAATCGTACAACTACAAGTATGTCCTAAAATTTAAATTTTTTTTTACCTTTAGAGGAAAGTATTACATTTTTTTACCTTTTTGCTCTTTTAACGTTAATAGTTTAGCATTAGCATTAGTGAGCTTAGCAAAAATAGTCGGTACCGCGGTATACCGCCCCAACTCACAAACCAGGAAAATTCTCTGCAGAATAAATAAGCGAAACGTAACGAACGCATTATGGTGCCAACGACCACTTTTTGTGGGCAAAAGTAATTTTTTAAGTCTTTAAAAAACTGATATAATGATGTCAACATTTTAAGGTAAAACCGAGCTTCATTGTTTCATAACAGAAACGTAACCGTAACGAAATACGGAATGTTAACGTATAAGCAGTTAAGTCTCACTGTTATTAACATTAAAATCACGAAGACTGAACAAGAAATATATTATCGTCTTTAAAAATTCGTAAAAGTGAATGATGAATTAAATAAAAATATTGTATATGCAACCAAAACAGAGGGGATTGTACCAAATTTTTGTGTGTGTAAATTGTAGTAATTGGTCGTGCTGGATTTGCAATTGTATGTATTTGTGCAGAGGTAAATTTTAAGTGTCATCAAATTTTAAAAATCAGAAACAAAGACACCTTTTTCACCTTAATAAATTACAATATGTTGTAGAGTGTTAAATCCTCTTTCAAATGAATGTAGTCTTAGAGTTAACTTTTTGCACAATTTTCATTTTTGGGTCAGAGGGTCAGTAATGAAGTTTGATGTAATGATGTATCGGAAAATGTACATCAGTCTCAACGACAAGCGCCAAACACCGCTAATTTTAAATGTTTCTCGGAGTGTGTACATGACTCCATAAACGAAAATAAGCAAATAATTGTAAAAATTAAACAATTTTTCTACGTATTCTACCTTACATGGTATATTTAATGCGGTGTCAAAAACTAGCGCAAAGGAGGTGAAGACGTCAAAAGGCCGTCAATAATGAGATAGGAAGCTAAAAATTCAAGATTTGTTTTGAAACAAGCTCCATAAGTAGGGCTTGGAAGCTCTAATGATGGAAATACTTCATATGGCGACCTTTCTAAATGTGACATACATCCTGAGATTGTTGGGATCGAACTAGAGCTTATGTTAAATATGGCAATTATTTGTATATGTCTTTCAAGCCAATTACCTATTAATGTAAGGAAATTTCAAAACTTTTGTAATAATACAGGACTGATTTTAATTGATAAGCATCCTTGATTGAGTAATATTATTGAAAACACAGCACTTCCAGTGGTATGCTTTTTAGAGGAAGGAACAGAATGAAACAAAAAAATTTATAAATCTGTTTGGCTCCACCATTTCAGAAACACCTAAAGAACAGGTAATTGTTTCCAATGTTATCCAAAGAGCTTTAGACACATCCTATCCAATTATTTCGTCGGGCTCACTTGAGCCTTCCATTGGTAGTTATTGAATTGCTTTATCGCGTAAGTTATATTTCCGATACAAATATAGAGTATGTTGGACATGATCAATTTGAGTTTGGTATGATATGGAAGTTCAAATCGAAGCACAAATAGAATAACATTAATAACTAGGTGTGTAAACACAATATCTTAATTTTTCTACTGAAAATTTAATTGGCTTCTGTAATTGAACCAGTGATTGATCTAAATAGATATAAAGGCGTGGCACTGATTTGCAATAAATTTCGAATGGGGCGACTATAGCCCAAAGCTACTTTTAACGGAACTATCGAAAATCCTACAACTTTTGTGCTTTTTTAGAGCAGAAGATTGTGACTTTCTTCAAAATCTATTTTATAAGGAACTGGTTTTAAAGTTCTTATAAGGATCGGCATTTTTTACCAATAGAAGCCGCTATTTGATTGCAAGGGTATATAAACTTTGGCTCCGCTTGAATTCAGGTTTCATTTCTTTTTGTATTTCTAATTATATATTTTATTTAAAAGTTACCTGATTGTGTTGATTTTGTTCTGCCATTGCCTTTTCTTTAGCTTGTCTTTTGCATTTATATCTGTGATTCTGGAACCAAATTTTTACCTAAAAGAACATTATAATATGATTAAAAAATATGTATACCAAGTCAAATATATTAGATGAGTATATATTAAATATATTAATAAGTATTTTATATGATTATTTAAATCAATTCAAATAAATAAGATTTTTTTAATTTTAATAATAAAATAGGATTACGAACAGACGGACTTTTAAAATACTCAGAAATGTATTTTCAAACCATAACATCTTCATCATTTAAACACTATGATATTAACAAAAATCAACCAGTTAGTCCCATACAGACTGTCTTGGATCGCCTTATTAAAGTTACTCGTACGCTGAGTCCTCAAAATAAAATGGTTGAAAAAAAAACCGCGCAAACAAAGGCAGCGAAACACTCCAGAGTTGGTGTCTCAAATCTAATCAATCCCTGGCTGAACAGGAGTTAAAAAGTAACATAAATTTACATAAGGGAACAGAAGTCCGATACCAAGTAGAGAAAATTATTGCTCTGATCGGAAATGAAAAATTGTACCCTATCCCTTAACTAAAGGGAACATTTATAAAACTAGACTTTAAACAAAAACTAAAGTAAACAATGTTAGAGCTAGAGACTCAAATTTTTTCATAAAAATATTTTGAAAATGTTGTCAAGAAATTAAAAAATATGAAAGTTATTCAAGAAAGATTATCGCCCTTGAAGCGATTACACAGGTGCCTATTGCAGGCATTTATAGACGGTGAAATTAAAGGTTCATTAAAAAAATTCATATTGATTCAGTAGTGCAGAAAAGTAAAAACAAGATAATGCCTGATGCTCCTCTTGTCTTCTTTTCGTTTTTCCCCAATAAACATCATTTGACAAAGTAACAAAGTAATAAAAAAAATAAATAAATCAAGGAAAACTTTTGATAATATAAAAATTAAAAAATTCACCTCATCTTAATTACAAGCAAAGACCACGCTTTTTTGACTGTTGCCACAGTTGAAAAACAAGTAAGGTAGCAGCAGTCGAGTTTCCCGATTGCAAAATACCCTGTACCCTTAGACATGCTTACAATTTATTTATTTAATATCCATAAATAAGTGAAAAAATATTCTACCATATTAAAAAAGAGTACCATAACAATATAAATTTGGTATGATTTTGGTTATGAAAATAATTTTCGTGTGTCGCTGTCAACGTCGCAGTCGGCGTCGCGCAATGCGTGTTTTGCTGCGCTTCTGCTTCCCTTGCCATAGATTTTGCATGTGGCATAACTTCCGTGTTTCTTATCCGATTTGGATCAAATTAAAATTAGATAGCTTTTATAAGCACCAACGCATATGCCGAATTGCATAGCATTAGGACAATAATTGTGGGCGTGGCAGTTTTTTGCGGTTTGCGGGGAGCGTAGTCGTGGCAGTTTTTTGCTGATTGCGGGGGAGCGGGGGGTGATATCAAAATAAAACAACAAACTTGTACTGCGTATGGTAATTACCTATCCAACGATATATGGCACATGTCTGTAGCTCTTGTAGTTTCTGAGATCTAGGCGTTGATACGGACAGACGGACGGACGGACGGACGGACGGACGGACGGACGGACGGACGGACGGACGGACGGACGGACGGACGGACGGACAGACGGACATGGCTATATCGACTCGGCTATTGATGCTGATCAAGAATATATATACTTTATGGGGTCGGAGATCCTTCCTTCTGCCTGTTACATACATTTGCACCATATTATGATACCCTTTTCACCCATTTTTAATGGGTACAGGGTATAATAAATCTATTCACGTTACGTTTCATTGCAATTGGTTCAAAGTTGATAAATTATTCGAAGTAGGTATTCGAAGAAAGGTGAACCTTTTTCTAAATGTTACAGCGCAATAAACTGACGTGCCCAAAAACGATAAATGATATTTTTTTTTGACAGGTTTAGACATCGAGTATGTGCTCAAAAGATAAAACTGTTAACTATGTTAGCACTTTAAAAAATTTAAGCCAATTAAAAGTATCTTAAAGTGGTATACAACTTACTGGACAATTTTTAGCTTTGCTTCACTTCTCTCTTCCATTGAGACAGCAGCCCAAAGAGAGTAGAAATATTGTTCCTTATTCTACGCTTCTCAATTAAAATTTCAATTTATTTTTCCCTTCATTTATATATTATGATGTTCCATATTATGAGTTTCTTATACTATAATACAAGCCGAATTGAGCTTTTACTGCTTAGATATAAGTATTCGTGATGTTACTAAATTTCGTGTATATAATTATAATTAAAATTATAGTTGGGGAGAAACTTAACAAAAAACCCTGAAATCATTAATATGCGACTAAAGGTCAACCTAGGCTAGTACATATGTATATGATTATATGTGCAGTATAAACATCTATCACTGAAATTTGTTGTTAGTATAGTTAGTCTTTCGCCAACCAATTTGATGTTTGGTAACCAATGTTTATCGGACGTGGAGTGGTACCAGGGTTAAAGATCATTTTAAAAATCGTATTTTGGGATATTTTTATCGTAATATGGATAAGATTTGGCAAGCCGGAGGCTGAAATCTAAAATAAATTTTGTTTTCGATACTTAGTCTTGAGTGCCTAATTATAAATTGGAATAGGGCTCGAATTAGACCGTTTACTTTTTTAACTATGTAATTAATATGATTCTTGTTGTTTAATTTTGTACTACAGCGAAATATTTCACATTTTTTCTCCAACTAATCTCTTTCTGATGTTGGCTAATATGACTATCTGGGCTCTATCATAAGTGCGGTTCCTTTCTTAAAAAAAAAATCACCTGTTTTAGTAGGAATTTTTCATTTCACGAAGTAAAACACTAGTGTATTAAATGCTGTCTATCGATGGGCGGTTATATCCGCAGGTAATAATCAAGAACAAAGAATAGCTTCTTTTCCCATAGTTTTACTTGTTCATTCTAATATTAGCCTGTCATTTAATCGATTTCATATGAATTTTTTAAGTATGTTTCACAGCGCACAAGTGGCTGATAACGCCTGACGATAGACGATGCAGGGATTGCACACTAATGCATCGTCGTGTGGGCAATGTGTAGACTGAAGTATTTTGGAACTCTAGCTTTCCACAAAACTTCGAGGGGTCATGGAACAGCATTACCATATAATCTTGCAACAGACGTCCTCAGTTGGTATTGCAGTTCAATTCGATCAGGGTCCGTCTCTGAAATAATTCTCTGAGTTACCAGGGCACATGAGTCGGTAGCCAAGAGTAATTTGGACGCCTATGACCAACGCTGGCCAACTCCGCGAATAATGCTTAGATGCAATAATAGTTTTTATAAATAGTACGGCTGCGCATAAAAAGCGCACATCGGGCGCTTGACGATGACCGATAAAGCTTCCTTCAGCTTTGATACCGTCTTGTTCCTTTTCCTTTTTGTTAGGTTGCCCATGAGTGGCGGTGGCGCAGTTGTCAGCTGCCAGAACTTCCAATAAAAATGTTTCCGTAAATATTATATTAAATTTTTTCATCTCCTGGAGCATGTGGCATTTTTTCCGCGGCCTCTTTTTCAAGCCCTCAAGAGGCGCAACCTTTAATCAGTACTTCAGCTTTGACCTACTCATGTAGGGTTTCCATGCAAGAGCCATGCAAGTGACCTTTGCCATATATCTAATTCTCTTTCCTTGCTGACGGCACCAGATTGATCGACCTCCAAATACATTGCAATATTGGGCAGCATGGAGAATTTAAATGGCGCTGTTAAACGTAAAGAGCAAAGGGTGTTTTGTATGGTATGAATTTGAAGATGCACGAGGCACTATGGTATTATACGGGTACACAACGGGGCACAATCACGTCGTGATCACCAAAAGCTTATTAAAAAAATATCAATCGTTTTTAATAACAGGCAAATCATACAAATCGTAAGTTCAAATCAATAAACACACTGGCAAAAAGTTTCATTAAAATCCAATTATTAACATATTTATGCTCACAATAGAAGCGACTGCTCGCTGAGGCGCGGGAGAGATGAATGAACCTATGTATTGCCTAAAACCAATAAGAGCAGAACTGGATTGACCGATGTGCTAATAACGGGCCGACGGTGTCAAATACATTAAAAAATAACTTGCAGATATTTATACAATTTTAGTGCTGGCACAAGGCCTAACAGAAAGTATATGTTAAAAAGTTTTTACTCATATTAAGGGGGTACATCTAACGAATAAATGCTTATATTAAGACATTATTAGGTATCATTAAAAGGGTCAATCAAAAATCTGTAAATCATGTTTTATTTTTATATACATTAAATTCACCATTTTTATCCTATTTAACACTCGATGATTTTAGTGCGGGAATGTTTTTCAATTTTAAAATTACACATAGTAGAAAATCTAGTTTGCCTCCTAGACTTGTGTTTTGCAATTGATCCTATTGAGACATACCCCTCTCGATCTCCTAGAGCATCAATGATAAGGATACCATCCAACGCTTGAGGTTTTCATCGAAATCCTTACTGTTGTCGACCTTAAGTCTTACAGCGTAGCTTAGAAGACTTGTACCTTCCCTAAGGCTGACTCCTAAGAACTTTATAATCTAATTAATACATTTTTAAGTTCGATCTTCTGGAAAATTTTACAATTTTATATGTGTACCATAGAAAGATCTGTTCGATGCAAATAATTGCTGCAAAAAAAACTTAATCATAAAAATATAATATCAAAAATATACTTTTGAATAAACATTAAACAAAAAGTAAAACAGTAAAACATTTTTAATATATGTTCTTAGTAGCTCAATCAAGTTTCACTATGCAAAAAGCTGAATGTTGTAAAAATTATATTAACCCCTCTCGGATACAAGTTTTCAATACTATCAATTTTTAAACACTAAGCGTTAAAATGTATTTTGTCATCCCTTAATTTCGAACGAAAACTTATCCGAGAACACTGTTCAAATAACGCATGAAATTAAGAATAAGCCTTATAAGTATAATATACAATCAGCCAATATTCAGATCATATGTTTCTGAAAACAGTTTTATTATCGGATCTGCAAAAAATAAAATCTTTCTGTTCACCAGGTCCCGACGGAATACCAGAATGCAAGCTGAAGATATGCGTCGTGGCTTTATGCTGCCTCTGCTTAAGCAATTCTACTTCATATGTGGATTTTTTTAAGCATATAAGGAATCTTTTAAAATTCCACATAAAAAAGGGATGATGCCAAATTTAAAGGCATCTTTAAAATCAATGCTTTGACATTTAAAATTTATTTATGGTCTCATAGTGTCGCTCAACACCACAAACATTTTCGCCTTCAAATAGATGTCATGAACGCTGATTTAACCAAATTTGACTGTGTTAATCACTCACAATTTTTGAGTAAACTCAAACTTTTGGGATTTTCCACAGACCCTTGTGGATGTGTATTTCCAGCTATTAAAAACCTAATGGATCTATTTATTTACTTTTTTTATGTAACTTATGTAATTTTATTGCTTATGCCCTCACCAGACTACACGCTTTCTCTATGCGATCACCTTAGAAAGATTAATTCATATTAACGGACTTAGCGTCTTATTAGATTAAAACTTAAATTTTGTTACCATATTTGGTAAGTAAAGATAAGTAAATAATGCATCTGGAGCCTCCATTTCAGGGTTTTTCAATACCGGATTGAAACTGTACTAAAAGACTTCTTAATATTCGATCTTAAGAGACTCAAAAGGAAGGCAAATCTTCAACTTCCTTCTTAGGTTAGCAAACTCTTACTAACTAACTTAGCCTCTCTAACAAACCGTAAAAAGGTGTTAGGTTTTCGTTTTTCTACACAATTCATGGAGATGTAGACATCTAGTATCTACTAACACGCTTTCAATTAAAATTACTAATAGACGGACTAGCATTACTTTCACTTTGCACTTCGCTATTTATCAAATCAGCTATTCTTGCCCTAGTGGCCAGTGTTGTCGGGCAGTGCACTTATTTACGATTGGGTGGTGAGGGGTATTCTAATTGAAATGTACAACCGAAAATTTTATATATTTACTGACAGTAATTTCGTAAAAGAAAATACCAACAAAGTTAAGATAACCCATAGGGTACAACAAATTTTCGAAACAATCGGTGAATTTGTTTAGGAACTTTTGGAGCACCGAATTTGCAAAAATATGTTGTGGGAAAACGTTTTTAAGTTTGAAATTTAGGATTTTGGACCCTAAACGAGTTTGTGAATTTTGTTAATACCTTCGACAACTTTGCGCAGACTGCATTCCAAGTTACACAAAACATTGATGCGACTCAAGGATCCATTTATGCATTCAATTTAAAAAAAAAATTGCAAGGAATCTCCACATGCTCTGAACTACGTTTTTTAGATATACCATACATATATTTACCTATTATAATAATTTACCATTATTATATTATTATTTCATTTTTATACCCTTGAAAAAGGGTATTATAATTTTGTCCAGAAATGTGTAACGCATTAAAGGAAGCATCTCCGACCCCACAAAGTATATTTCTTGATCATTCTTGATCAGTATATTCTTGATCAGCATCAACAGCCGAGTCGATATAGCCATGTCCGTCTGTCCGTCTGTCCGTCTGTTTCTATGCAAAAAATAGACAGTAGTTTTAAAGCTAGCGTTTTGAAATTTTTACCAGATCATTATTTTTGTTGCACGCAGATCAAGTTTAAGAATCGGTCGGATCGGACCACTATATCATATAGCTGCCATACAAACAACCGATATGAAAACAAGTCTTTGTATGGGAAACTTTTTTGTTTTCCAAGCTATTGCAACTGAATTCAACATTTAATCATTTGACATAGCCACACATGATTTGTGAAAGTTTGGTCCGGATCGGACTACTAT
The DNA here is from genome assembly GCA_018150545.1 of Drosophila ercepeae. Lineage (NCBI taxonomy): Eukaryota > Metazoa > Arthropoda > Insecta > Diptera > Drosophilidae > Drosophila > Drosophila ercepeae. The sequence continues at coordinate 34,630 of JAECWL010000071.1, read as the reverse complement.
ATCATATAGCTGCCATACAAAGGACCGATATGAAAACAATTCTTTGTATGGAAAACTTTTTTGTTTTCCAATCTATTGCAACCGAATTCATCATTTATTCATTTGACATAGCAATACATAATTTTTGAAAGTTTGATTCGGATCGGATCACTATATCATATAGCTGCCATACAAACGACGGATATGAAAACAAGTCTTTGTATGGAAAACTTTTTTGTTTTCCAAGCTATTGCAACCGAATTTAACATTTATTCATTCGATATAGCCATACACGATTTGTAAAAGTTTGGTCCGGATCGGAGTTCTATATCATATAGCTGCCATACAAACGATCGATATGAAAACAAGTCTTTGTATGGAAAACTTTTTTGTTTTCAAGGGTATACCATCTTCGGCAAGCCGAAGATAACTTTTCTCACTTGTTAAAAATTAAATTGCTGATGGGAAAAAATTTAAAACAAGTTGCTTCTGCCTTCACTGTCTTTATCTTTTTATATCTTGTCAACAAAAATAGCTGATATAAAAACTTACACATTATTAAAAAATGTTATCCAGAGTGCGCAAGGAAAATATAAATCTACCAAATGCGCTCCTCCTTTTTCGGCGCAGACTTAAGACTGAATTGCCGGGGTCATTAATCTGCTGAGTCGGCTTTTTGGTAATTTTCAGCTTTGATTAATTTGTAAAATACGAATAGAAATTGGAATTCAGTACTGAGTGTAGGGCCGCTTGTATGGGCATTCCGTCCAGGCGGATTCATATATGGATACTTCTCCCAAGTGATTCAGCACGGACTGGAACTAAAAGGTATTTTTTTTATTGGTCATCGGTATTTTAAATAAAAAATTGCATGTACGCAGATCAAGTATGTTCCGAAATTTTGCCCCTTTCAGCTTCCAAGCCAACAATTACAAAAGACGTTATGGATCCTTTCATATTATTCAGCCTAATTTTCGCCTTTTTATATAAATACCGGAGAGTAGGCTGTATCACCCAACCTTATTTTTTAAGGTTTGTTTAAATACCAAATAATCGTTATTGGTAATGAGAGAGGAAATAATAGGGAATAGTACCGGGAATTGAATTAAAAATTTTATCTTCGCCAATTAAATGCTTAATTTTTAATATAGGAAATATTTGAAACCAAACAAAATAGTAAAATTAAATTACGTTGATACCGCGATTCCATTCAATTCATGAGAATAAACTCATAGTTTTATAGTTTCTGGTGTTCACCTTTATATTATATTTACACAATGTGCATGCCCATTATTTATAAAGAGCATGATCAAACAATGACCACTTTTCTATCTACTTTAGGGGTGAGTTTAAAATGTATTATTTTTTCATTGTCCCCTAATGCACTTCTATCTTTCATAAACAGGCAGTGAGTTGAATACTTTTTTATTTGCTTTATTAAGGGAGAAATAGCATCCACTTTTATGTGGGTAGGAAACGTAGGAAATTTTAACATAATACAATTTCAGGGTGACAATACAGTTCAAATGTTTTTATTGTTATAACACGTCGCTTCTTGAACAATTTGTGCACACCGCAAAAGTAATTGCTTAACCTAATGACAATTATGTGTTAAGTGGTATTCATTGTTTTTCTGTGTTCTTATGTTTGATCACTGAAGTAAACTCTCTTTAAATTTTTAATGCAGATACATACATATATAAATACGTCCCCAGGCAAGGCCTAAAACACTCCTTGTGAAGCAGATTTCTTCAATAAATTCGTTTTATAGGTTTTTGTATCGAATAATTCAAGCTTTCAATTTTTTCTAAACCTACTTTCTTCGAAGAATTTAATTCATATTTGTTCATTTTATGTTTATCTTTTATATTAATATGATTATCAAAATCAATAAAGAGTGTATTTTACTTTTTTATTAATAGTGGATAGCATTTGGTGAACAATTTCTTGTGATGATATTAAATATTGATATTATATATGATATTAAATATTTTAAATCTAAAAAAAGGGCATGGAAACGATCCGTTTTCAAGCTATGGAGTATAAACCTTTCACTAATACGATCTAAGTGACCACTTGTCTAGAGATTTCTTGTTATACCCTTAAAAGGTACATATATGTACATATGTACAAATTTAGGTTAGAAGTTTGCGACGCAGTAAAGGAGACATGTCAAACGCTTTTATGTACGGGACACGCTGTGATCGAGGATATATTTATAAATTGAGAAACCATGTTCAGGCAGTTTTTCCTTCTGTAAGTCTGTTTTCAAGCGAACTAGTCTCTCAGTTTTAAAGCTACCGACTCCAAAAATGTGACACAACCTTGTTTCCTAAGGATAAGAATCCTATCTTAAAAATATATTAAGAATCGGCCGACTATATCTGCCATACATTTGAACCATCGGAAATGCTATAAGTTCTATGATGGGGTGTACCAGTGGATCCATTTAATTTTATACGCCATAGTCTACGAATGTGCAGGGGAATATTGTATCCGTGCGAACGTTTAATATGGAAGCGTTTACCACCCTTTTAAGAATATTTTATTTATTTATTTTCGCTTATTATCGCTACCAGGATGCAAAATCGGCCGCAAGATTACTGGGTTTTCGCAGATGAAATCTAGATGATGTATTACAATGATGGACCCAACAGAGTGTGGCGCAAGGCGCTAACTGCGCTGGAGAACCGCAACATCATACCAACAGTCAAATTTTCCAAACTGTTGGGGTGATGTGGGGGTGCATATCCAGCTGAGGTTTCCGAGATTTGGCATTTATTGAGAACACAATGAATGCAGCTCAATTCCTAGAAATTTTAAAATCCAATTTGACATCCAGCCAATAATAAGCCTAATTTCGAATTTTATCAAGACAGTGTCCCTAAGTATTATGCGCTTACTGTGTGGAACTGTGTCCTTTAGAACTGCGGCAAGTCATCGACACACCACCCCAAAGCCCAGATCTGAACCCCATAGAAAAATTTTGGGTCCACCTTAAGAAAGAAGTGGGAAAAAGGGCACCAAAAAACCGAGCAGCACTAACTAGAAGAGTGGCAAGAGATTCCAAGGAATATGACCTACCAAAACTGTAAAAAAAAGTAAAAAAATTACATTTATTTTCTGTGTAAACAGTTTCTTGACAAACTGTATATTATTGATCAAAACGAACGGATCGATTTAGCCATGTCTGGCTGTTTGTCCCAGATCGGCATATTGTTGAAAGGGTTTTCGTTAAATTGATCTAAATTAAAAATTTTTTTTTTATTTCATCCCTGAAGCTATACATTCAAAGTTGATAACATTTTTTTAGCGTTTGTTTTTTTATACTTGCTACTACTACTAAATGTTTTTAATTTTAGAGAAAAAAATTACTTTATTTCTTCAAAATGATAAAATGAACATACCTGTGTGGGCGTTAAGTGAATAAGACTGGCCAAATGTTCTCGTTCAGGTGCTGAGAGATACCTCTGCTGTTTAAATCTTCTTTCCAGCTCATAGACCTTGAAAAAATATTAAACATACCACATGTATAAATGTATATTTGCATTGATTTATTCTTACTCCTAAAAATGTATTGCAAATGACGAATTATGTATGCATCCAAGGTATCTACAAAAAGGAACGAGTTACCATCGTTTGGACCGTTGGAAATATGTATGCAAAAATCTCTTCCTTACATTTACCTAACTGGTACTATCGGGGAGACTAAATATAAAGCAAAGTATGTACCAACGTCTTGTGGTAAAAATAGCGCTGACCAAGTTGCTTTTAACAGAGAAACAGAGTAACATTAAAATGAATAATCTTGGATACCATCATAGATACCAAAAATAACAATTATCCTTGTTTTGTTTTTAATTTTCTAAGGTGTAACTTCTGATAAACTTAATATCTAGAATATACACACTTTACAGGGTCGGAAACATATAAAATATAATCTACGAGTACCGGATATAATAATGGTTCGAATTATATGGGCATATAACTAATATTAGAAAAGAAGTGGCTGAGGGTACGACCTGTCTTCTCTTTTAGCCAACTCTACAAATTATTATTAACAAGAAATAAAATCTAACTTCGGAAGAGCCAGTTTATATACCCATGAAGTTAAATGACAGTTTTTATGGGTCAGATATTGTATATAACAAATGTTGGATATAATTGACCGATCGTTATAATAACTTCAAAATCAGACTTGTTCCCTAAAAAATGGATTTTGTAATATTCCCAAGTTTTACCTCCAAAAAGAACGAAAGCTATGGCATTTCCAATACGCCCGGACATTGCACATATATACTGCGTGCAAAGGAAAAAACGCAGATTGAAATCGATAGCTTTTAAAATAAGAGACCAGTTTGCGTATTAACAGATTCACAGACATAGATATATTCTTATATCACGAGGTTATCCTGATCAAGAATATAAACATTTTGTAGGTCGGAGATGTCTCCTTCGCTATGTTTCACATCTGTCACCCCTTTTCCAGGGTAAATATATTAGCTCAATCAAGACATGACTTGTTCTGTAAGTTTAAGTTAAGTAAGTTAAAGAAGTATGCACATGTGTACATATTTTAATTTTAATTAAATTCATATGAATATTTTTTAGTGATCGATTAGGGCCATGTCTGGAAACACGTATATAGACCTCTTATATAATATTAATAAACTAAAAAAACAAACTAATTTATATAATAGAATAAATTCAAACGGTTTTTATTACTATAATATTAGCCATTATTAGATTTTCCAAGTTTTCATACCAGGAGTTTCAATTCGTCAAGATATCGTTTGGTCTTAGTTTTGTTTAACTCTACTCTTTAACTCTTTAACTCTTTAAACTACTACATATTTAAAATCAAAACTGTTTGCAAAGGCCATAAATTTTCCATATCCATGTTGTATTGTGTACATATGTATGTATTATAAAAACTTTGCTTCGATTGGATTTGATTTTGTTTAAGTCTATTTCCTTTTAAGAGCTATGGGCTCGAGGGGAAACGTCTAACCAAACAAAAATGATTTAAAGGTAAGTAGCGGTGCAAATAAATGTGTTAATATTTAGAATTTCTAATAAAAAATAATTTATGTTATGCATATACAGTGGTGCTCATATACTTAAGCCATTGCCACTACCATAAACTGTTTTCTTAATAACTTTTTTTAACATAATTATTTCGGCCTGAAATTTTTACATTTTGCAACACTGTTATTTAAGCAGCTGATCACAGTAAAAAATTACAAGTAGGAGTTCGGGAAATTGACTAAATGTCAAAAAGGAGTATTGCGCTCTGCTCATATACTTAAGCCACCTTGAGCTAAAATCGTCAAACTTGTGTTTTTTTTTCGGGAAAGTTGTGCTAGTTATTTTCTATACTAAGATATTGAATACTAAATACGTTTCTAAAAACAATTTGACCGCTATGGCTAAAAATAAAAATACAAATCCGGCCGAAAGGAAGCTAATATGGGAATATTACGAAAAAAACACAAGTATTCAACAAATTTGTAAGACTTTACATTTTTCGCGTGGCAAAGTCAAAAATGCCATTGCAATTTATAAGAAAAATGGAACCTGGGAAAATATTCCGAGAGAAAGGCCCAGAAAAACCACTTTAAAGGACGGTAGACGGATTGCCAAAATCAGTAAAGCCGATCCGTTCTTGACTTCGACGCAAATCAGAGGGCAAATGGGGGCAGATTATGGCGTGAATGTGTCAGCTCAGACCATAAGAAGACGGCTAAATGAGTTCCAGCTATATGGACGCATTGCCCAAAAAAAAACCATTGCTGTCCATTAAAAATGTAAAAAACGACTTCAATTCGCCACATAGCATATTCAAAAAGGTCCCAATTTTTGGAACATGATTGTTTGGAGCGACGAATCCAAGTTTAATGTCTTTGGGAGTGATGGTAAACCATATGTCCGACGTCCTCCCAACAAACAATTGGACCCCAAATACACTAAGAAGACCGTTAAACATGGTGGCGCTTCGATTATGGTCTGGGGCTGTTTCACCGCATCTATGTATATATATATATATATATGTTTATGCATATATACATATATTATTGAATCCACGCATGTATTTATTTATGAATAAAAAATGCTAAAAGAGATAAAATTTCAATTTATTAAAAATATAATAATTTATTTACTCTCCACTCGAATCCATAAACAAATATAAATATTTTTCAGTTTTTGTTTACTATGAGCGATTCGGTACGGATGTGCATATAGAACGTACGTATGTACATGTGTAAGTATGTATGTATATGTACATATTTGTGTATGAATATATATACATAACTTTATATTTGAAGATACTATAAAAAATATTTGTTTGAGAACCTTTATTTCTTCTCCTTTATACCGCCTTTTCCTGTATTCGACATTCTGTTTATCTTATGCCTTACATAAATCAGTCATCATTTAAAACGTTTTACATGCTATAACTAATATTATTTAATTTTTATGCAACAAGAAAGGAAAGCTATCTTTGGTCGCAACACAATATTCTCTATTCCTGTGCAGTTGAATGACGAGTTCTATGATATAGAAAATATAGGATATATTTGGCCGATCCTTATAAGAACTTTGAAACCTTGATTATAATAATAATTTAACCAACTTCAACTGCCAAAAATATTTTAGTCATAGCATAATCTATCGTTAAATTGTATGGCAGGATCGGACGATCCTTTTGAAGTTGGGTAAGAGGGCCATATTTCCCATAAAAGAGGCTATACGAAAATTTCCAAAATCTATCCGTAAAAACATGATAGTTAGTGGTGAGCCTTTAAGGGCTACAATACAATAAGATACATTTTCTTAAAGTAAATAATACAGATGAACAAAGTTATCGCCACAAACGAACAATGAATATTGGTACATCTCTTTTACCTTCAGTTGCATAATCGACAATTTTGAACGGACAGTATATTTTTGAATTGAAACAAACTATTAAATTAAATAGTTTTTCTATTTTTCTCTTAAAATATATTTTTCCGGAAGACCCTAAAGACATAGTGGAAATTAAATGAAATATTTGCAAAAAAAAAAAGAATGCTTCTCAAAGGAAATTTACCAGAAAACGTAATGCTGGCAATTTGACTATTTTAATTATATTTCGTATATTATATATATGTATATTTTTTATAATTGTCCTTGTAATCAACATCCTAAAATACGTATATACGTAAAGCTTTTAGGAATTTAACAGAGGCGCTTTTTGAAAGTTGACCCAAATGTTAAATATATGTAAATAATCATATGAAACAGTACTATTTTTAGTTAGCATTAGTGCAGTGTAAAAGAATGAGCTTCCGAACGCCCCGATTAGATTACTCCTTGAGGGCACACATGATTTTTTTTTAAAGTTATGTTTTTCTTATGGATATAGAATGAACATTTTTAATATAGTTTAAATTCATAGAAACAGGCAAATATAAAAGTTTGTTTTTATACTTTTAACAGCCTTCTTCCTCTTGCACGCAGTATAGAAATCAGCAAATATAGATCGACTATGTCCTATAGGTGCCATATAACTGAACGAACGGACATGGTACTTCTATGTTTTTGCAAATAGAAACTTGATCACAACCTTTTTTATGCTTCTTTTATCGGCATTGACATAACTTTGGCATTTTGGGATAAAAAGCTTGAGACTTTTTATAAACAGAACTGGTATAATTCTGTAGTTCTTATGGGATTCGGAAATATTTCCTATATACCATATACATACATTTATATAACACACAAATAAATACGGCTCCATCAGAGGGTAGCCTTTCTTTGCACTTATTGCACATGTTTAGTCTGTGAACTTGCAACTTGTAACTGGACGTTGTTGGCTACTCACAAAGATAAGGGCACACTGAAATCTATAATGAATTTAAAAATTAAAGAAACTTAAATTTTTGCGTTTTTCCTACTAATAAAAAAGACTTGACGTTTAAAAAACAGTAGGTCATCTCGTCTTTCATGGAACAGGTCAAGACTCTATAACTCTATAAATACGGATCGTTTTAAAAAGGTATTTTAAGCCCATATTTTCCCATATGTAGCATTCATTTTATGTACATAAAACATATACTTTTTAAATACATTTTTGAGTCCAAACTTCTATCTAGCGACTGAGTAGGGAGTATCGCCCAAATTCATTATATAATTAAGCAAAATACCAATATATTGAAAAGCACGCACTAACAACTCGAAAAAAACTAATTTTTGTAGTCTTCTTTGAGTACAAATTTTAGTATCGTTTTGTTTTTCAACGTACTATTTTTTTCGTAATCCTTTTTCCACTTTATTCTCTCAGATTTATTCCCGTGATTCGAGCCGTACGTGCGGTCGTTTGTGCGGAAGCGGAGCGGTACGTTATTCAGCGAGAACTGTGCGCAAAAAAACAAAATACAAAATTTTTTCCCATTCTGAAAACTTCAGAACCCCAACAAAAGTCTTGAAAAAATAGGCAATTTTTTTCTGTGCGTATGCTTCGACTCGGCTTTTAATGCTGATCATGAAACTACATATACTTTGTACACTTTATCGGGTCAGAAAGGCTTTTATCTATGCACGCTTATTAGATACGCTTGTACGCCGTTATATTATATTTATTCTTTCCGGCAGAAATTTCTAGCCTAAAATTATGCTGTAATATCTATTACGCTTATAGCTGAAAACGTTTTATATTTGATCTGAGTAGTTCTCAAGTAGTAGGCTTTAAGACAACTAGAACTCTCCAATAAAGTAGTTTTAAAATATTACAATTCTTTTTCTTTCATATTTTTTTACTAACCTGAGCTTGGGTAAATAACACCCTACGTTTTCGTCTCTGGGCCAAAGGAAACTGTAGCGGTTTCGTGTCGCTCACGCTGCACGCTGCAAGTCCACTCATATTTCCCATATGACTCATTGTTCCACTGGCTGATGAGCTCATAAGACGCGATACTGTAAGTATTTTGTAAAATTTTTTCGCTTTTAAAAATATTAATTTCTTAAAACAAAAACTAAATTGTTAACGTCAACAATTTTTTATAAAACTTTTGAAGAAATTCTTATTAGGGCAGGTAAATTATATTTATTTATAATCCATGAATATCGGAATCCACGAAGTATTCAAAGAATGCTTTACATTTTATGGGTCTAAAATGAATTCTAAATCTCCGGTAAAGAAGATAAAGCTTCCAGTTTGCATTTTAAGTATTTGTATTTTTATTATAAGTGGTCGGAGACAGTTAATTTTCGCTTATATCTGGGAAATGCACATTCTTAAAGTATAGTTCAATAAGTGAAGCTAGCTATATTTTACAGTCCCCTGTAAAGTATTGTTGTTTTTTGTTTTTTTGTTTTGTTATCTTGCGAGTTTTTTCCAAATTTTTGTTATGCAGAAGTATCTTAACCATAACAACATGTGAGCAATAAGCGTTTCTTTAGCATTCCACCTTCTTATTCCTCGAAAAACTTAATTAATTAATTTTAGCTTAACTTAATTAATTTTATGGAAGACTTGCATCGATCAGCTGACAAAAAAATAAAAAATATGAAACGAAAAATAATATTATAGTTTTTTTTTTTTGTTGTAACGTTCTTATTTTTAATCTAAAATCTGTCAGAGTGGACAATCATTAAATGGTTTGCGGGTGACATTGAAATAAGGGAGGTACGTGGAATGTATTTATTTAAAAGTTTTACGATTTGCAAAAATATTTTGAATAAGATGATCCAGTGATCATTAAGGGAGCCTACATGCTAGATATTATGTCTCTTATCTTATAGTCCCTGAGATCCACGCGTTCATAGACTGACAGTGGTCTAAGTTGAGACATCGCGTTTATTTTGTTCTTCTGTGTAAGTATTTGTTATCAATATCAACAAGTTTTTCACATCAGTTGCAATACAGTGTAATACTGTAAAAAAAAAATTAGTTTGTAGTGTCAAAAGGAGTGAATTAAATGTAGAAGAGATATGCCAACAACAATAAAAGTTGACTAAAATTTTTTATTCAGAAATTATATAAAAGTGTGGAACTTAGTTTGGTGTTTGGTGTACCACTCATTTATCTTGTGTGTGATACGACGCCTAACTTATATTGTCAGTTAAGGTTCAGATAATGGTACTGCAATTATACAGCGGTAGTGCAACGGAAATTCATATTCGACTTAACTAGGTGTCAAAGACTTCATTTCAATTGGAAAGAAGAAAAAATCTAATCTTTTTTCACATTTCAGACCAGCTTCGTAAAACAACCAAAAATTTGACAACGAAAATGTTGAAATTTCCCAAGTAATAGAAGCATTTCGAGCTGTAACACGTGATCACAATTCTATTCGTTCAGCATCAGTCATCTATGGTGCAACGTTCTGAGGGCATCTCTTGGGCGCTACCTCAACTTACTGAAATCCTTGTTTGACAAAGTCGTTGTTTGCAAATATCCAATGTCATAAAAACACACATAATAAGCGCTTTTTATTTTATTTTCATGGTTCTTTTCCTCATTTCAAAATGTATTTGAGGGCCATTCTACCATTTTAAGGCAATTTTTAATCATTTATCTGCATATAGGGTCTAACTGACTACCCAGCTTTACCCTGACTCCGCAACTTCAAATCCTATCTTTTTACAATGTTCAGAAAAAACATTGCATATTAGTTGATATTATGAACAATATGCATAACAATATAATAACGTAAATTGGCCTACAAGGAAATTTATAGGTAAATGTCAAAACTATGTTCAACCTAGACTACTCTCCCCTACTTATTACTTATCTACCATAAAAAGAAGTAAAATACTTAACAATAAATCATAGCTAACTTTGTATCCGAATTTTATATACCCTTAAAGATAAATGGCTGTTTCTATCGATAAGAGATAAGGCAAATATCGGATATAGCTTAAATATGCGTATGGAAAACTTTAGAATTAGAATAGTTACTTTAATATAAAATTAGGAAAAAATTGCAAGCTTTTATACCCAGAAGCACGAAAGTTATGGTATATTACAACTAAGAAAAAGTCAACCGATCCGCAAGAAATTTATATGGGACCTCCTTAATCGATATAGGTAAGTATGTCCGTCGCTCTGTTTTTACGCAAGCTAGTCTCTCACTTTTTAAGCCGTCGACTCCAAACTGTTTACACAGCTTTCTTTCCTTTGTATGCAGCATAAAAATCGAAACAACCGGGATTAGTCGATTATATCATATAGCTGCCATATAACTGAACTAAGGGAAACGCCATGATTTTTATGATTAAAAATTGAATTTCTATCTACGAAAGCGTGGAAGTTATAGCACTTGCGATTGTTCAGTTTTATGGCACCTACACGATAAACACGTCGGATCCGAATGATGAGGGCAAAAGTATTTGCGAAAGTTCAGTTTTATTTCACCTAGGGAATATAATCAACAGATACCGCTCGTTCCGACTCATATACTGCGTGCTTTAGAAAAAATGGGGTATGCAAATTTTTGATTCGATTTCTTCATAAGAGACCATTTCGTTGAAACAAACAGACGAACATACGGTTTTGCTTATATCGACTTAAGAGGCGATCCCGACCAGAAATAAGGTCGCCTTTACCATGTTGCATGCTTATGACCAATATTAAAATAACCTCTGCAAAGGAATAAAAATGATTTTTTAACTAAACAAAAAAAATTTATAAAAAGATCGCACACACATGACTCAGTCATATTCAAATTTCATGAGTCTTCTGGACATTTTTAATTATTGTTTGATTTTATATATTCATAATTGCTGAGTCATGTAATCAATGTACTTTATTATTATTTCAATGTTTATTTAATGCTGAGCAAGTTCCAATACCGATTGAGGGCTTGCACAATCTCTTATTAAATAAAAAAATTAAATAAATGGCATTAAATATTTATGTTATCCAATTTTTTGGGTTGTAAGACGGTAGTTAATTTAAATGGATGTATTTATTTTTAAATTTTTTTTTTAATCTTCTCAATTTTACGCCCTTTATGATATACGGTGTATACCCTGTTGCTTCCCTATAAATTCAGGTAAAAAGGGCGTACAGAAATAATTGATTTTAAATTTATTTGACTGTCATTGTTTATTCTGGAAATGGAAAGATGATTGCTGGATGCTTTGTTTATATACCTTTCTATTCCCACAAGTCTGGAAATGAGTCCAGACATCTGAACGATGGGACACAACAAAAAATATCTGTATTCACGGAAAGATTAAAAATAAGAGTATTGGGGTGATAGAAATATTAAGTGTGCAATGTCCGTTGCGAAATAACTAGAAGCTTGAGACTTTTTTTGAAATCCCCTGTATAAGAAGCTAATTTTGTTCTGAAGGATAAGTTCGATGGTCTGGTTCTGAAGGATCGGCTCATTTGGATCGGCGATCTGTATGTCTGATCTTTGCTATATCAATATCAGACAATGTTTTTTTTGCGCAATAACCCTAATAAAACATTTGCAGTTTTTTTATTTTGCCCAAGATTTCTTTTTAACTTGAACACATTCCAAATACGTTGTATCATTTATTAAAAACATTTTTAACTTTTCGGTGAATAACCTTTCACAGTAATAAAATGGATTATCACATTTGTGATCGTTCCGTTACTATGTAGTAGTATATGGTAGCTATAGGATATAGTCGTCCAACCAGTATGAATTTTAAGGGGCGCAGGGTCTTATTAAAAACTTCCTAAGCATATTTTTATCGGCAAAAAAATGAAAGGCTTGGCATTTCTGATTGTTCAGTTATATGGCAGCTATAGTTTATATGGTAATCGACCGATCCCTCACGTTCCAGACAGACAACAGACAGGAGCTGATCCTGATCAAGAGTATAAATATATAATTTATAGCGTCGAAGATATCTTCTTCACTGCACTGCATATTTGTGATAAAAGTTATAATACCTTCTGCAAGGGTATTGGGACACCATGACGCCGATCTTGTTGGCCCTGCTTGTTTTAGCGTATAAAGTTCCGTTTGCCAAGCATTTACAAAAATTGTAATTAAGAACTATTTGATTGCACTTAAATAAATTATTTATTACCATAATAAACTCAATAAAACTTTATTTAAAAAAACAATAAACAATAAAAAGAAACAATAAATTAAAGATACAATTAAAACACGAAATGCTCTGAATTTCAACAATAAATAAGAGAAGACGGCGGAGGTAAAATTTGTAGACTATATCTCGTTATCCCCCACAAATATTGTTTACAAAACAAAAACATCTTCCAAATAAAATATTATGTCTCATAACTTAGTCGTTTAGATTCACGTGATCATGCAGATTGACGGACATTTCAGGATCAGGATGTCGGAACATTTTTTCTATTATTATTATTACTTAACCTTTTTTATGTCAATCCGAACGAAATGAATTAAAAATTATATTGATATAAATACTATCACTCACTTGCAAATCTAGGATCATTAGCGGTTGATCCATACCATGATGCCGAGCTCCTCATATCAGTATAGTGACCGGCAAGAGATAAATTATCTGTGGGTCCGCAGTAGCTTTGTACACCAGGACTATGGTACAAAGAACCCATGGCGTACGGATTCGCCATTGCTGATGCACTTAGTGTTCCTGGGGAGTTAATACTGCTGCCACTAGAATTAGATCTGCGAATGTTGTAAATATTAAAATCTGAAAACTAAATATGTGAAAAAATGTTTACTATAATAATGCTTTAAACAAAATAAGCGGCAGCAACAAGAGTCTAGAATCTTTGGTTATTCGTTACCAGAAAATGTTCTCTCGCTCAGAGCTCTTGTAAATAAAGTTTACTTGTTAAGATACCACAATTTTACAAAACAGAGATCACTTGAACCAAATGCATAGTTTTCGGTTTTGATGTAGCTATAGTACAAAGTGGAGCAAGTTCTGTACAAAAAAACTTTTTGTATTTAAAAAAAAAAAAAGTTATTTAATCATGAATATCTATTTTTCCCCTTCAAAGTAATCCGCCTCGGAAAAATCGATAGCATTTGGTATTTCCAATCCTCGAAAAACTTAAAAAAATCATTTTTTGTGATCTTGCTGATCAAGCAACGATGGGTGATCATAACGGCGCAAAAATGGTACAATAGCCAGTTATTCTTTTTTCACAAATCCGGGCGTTTTTTTAACTTTCAGGTAATATTTCTTATTGGCCGTACTACACTGTGACAAGAAGTCATGATGCATCACGCCCCTGCAATCGAAGAAAACTGTGATAAAAACTTTCGATATAGCTTTTGAACAGACCTAGTATACCATTGCATTAAAATGGCGATTCTATTGGTACATATCGGATCATCGCACATATCGGAAGCTTAAAAAAATGAAATACCACGTATATTTTTTAAATTGTATGCAATTAATTTTGGACCTCTATTTTATTATTTATCCTTGGAATACTTCCAATATTCCGAAGTTTATTGCCGATTATGATTAAAAAGATAATCCGATTTAATGTACACATGTACATGGTTAGAGTTGACGATATCCTATATCAGGCAGAACGGTTTTAACTAGTTTAAAAAACGTCGTTTGAGCAAGAAGTACAAAATTGTTTTTTTTTTATATCTGACAATTAAATTATACTTTTATTTGTATAGTAATTTTGAGTAATTTTTGAGTAATTTTTTGCAAAGCCCAATGCAGCTTGTGCTTAGTAAATCCAAAAGGTTTAAAATTGTATGATACATTTAATATTTCTAATAAATAAATATAGTAATTTCATTTATTTAGTAAAGTAAAATTAACATTGAGTTAGTTTGCAACTTAGTTTGATTTAGCATATATATGTACATGTTTAATATTATAAACAAAAAAAATATAGTTACCGAAAAGGCGATGGTGGATTCCCGTTAAGTTCTAATTTGCGGTAAGATTCTTCAATTGGACTTAATATATCCGTTACACTAAAAGGTGTCGAATGATTATTATTAAATATAGTATTGTGTTGCTGACTATGAAGATTCTGAAGCTGGTGAATATTTGAAAAATTATGATGATGATGCGCAACCGCTGCAGCGGTTGCCGAAGACACAGTATTTTGAGTCGTGTCGTTTATATTAAATTTTAATGATGTATCCGGAGGGGAATGTTGGGAAATAGCTGAAGGTATAAGTATGTCCTTTGAAGATAAACTCATAACAAACTCTGCTTCATTGATTAAATTTTGATCTTTAACAATTAATTCTTTGCAGAATGGTTTTTGTCCTTTTGCAAATACATTTTTAAGTCCTTGAGCTGACATACAAAGGATGTAAGACCCACATCAGAATATTTACCTAAAATTTAAAACACTTTATTTATTTTCAAATAATTATTTTACAATAATAATACAATTAACTTTGTAAATAACCCTCTTACAATATGCACGTGTATAAACAGATGTATGCAAAAAATATTTAATATAGTTGTTTATGAATCAAATCAAATCTTGAATAAATTCAAAAAAAATAATTTTCAAATATTTTATCTGCTGATGTCCGACTCCATAGCGTATATACATGTTTTCAGGATCATTACCTGAATAAAAACAAACGTATCCGTATGACTGTTCTTTGTTCCGTCAGTTTTAAGCTGGTTTTAGTTAGTTAATTCCCACTAGTTTTCCGTTCAGCTAGTTTTAAGCAAACTTTATATACACTTTTTTTTTCTTCGCACTTAGTGTACAAGTCGGACCGGCCGGGTCGATCAACAATATCGTTTAGCTGCTATTTAATTGAACAATCGTAAATATAATATTTAATTTTTTTTTTGGAGTTGAAGCTTGAGTCTGTTTTTAGATCTATTTAATAAGGATCGGCCAACCGTTTGCAATATCTTTAACCAATAGAAGCCGCTTTTTGATTTCAAGGTTATATTAAACTTCAGGTCCGCTTTTTTGAAGCAAATACAATTTGCTTCCATAACTCTAGGTATTGCCGAAATAGCGTTAATTAAAGAACCTATTATTTAACTTACTTACTATTTAATTACTGCTTCAATCATCGTCCCTTTGGACGATAAACTCGACTATAGCTGTTCTTTCTTATTTGGTTAGTGTACCTTTAATGATAATACACATTTAGTATTTCCAGAAATCTTTAAAAACTTAGACTTCTAAATTCGTAAAAATGTATATAAAAAAAAAATATATATATATATATATATATATATATATATATATATATATTTATATTTATATTTATATATATAAAACATATTTATAATTTATATGAGTATATACATATAATTATTTGTATAAGTTATTATTACGATCATGTGTGTATCATATAGGAATTTAATAACCGTTTTTCAACCGTGTTTTATTGACCAACGGCCAACATTAGTTGCCTTTACGAATCGGTTTATAAATGGATTATGAGCAGAATAAAATTATCTTTCCTATGTATATATATGTATTTTCAAAACAAACATTCTTATATCATTAGAAAACAGTCTTTCCTAAAATGAGGTTACACTTTGAGAGATTTGGCGTATTAAGAAAAATGAATTTTGAAATGGGTGAATTCAAGTTGTTGGATATACTTCAAATTTTTTACGGCATAAACTCTTATTACTCTTATAATTATTATTTTAAAAATAGGATACAATTTACGCCACATAGATTCCTACCCAACGCACATTTCTGCAATATAAACTCAAAAATCGTGTTCATGGCCTAAAGAAAGTCTTCTAGTAATTAAGCTTATAAATAAAGATCTTCGTAATCCATATAAGCATATGTATAAGCTTGTCTGTTTTTACACAAACTAGTCCCTCGGTTTTGAAACTATCGACTCTATTCCGTGTACACACTCTTCCTTTGCACGTCACTTTTTAATCGTGTAAATAAAATATCGTGTAATGATATTTTTTGAATGCTGAAATATGTTGGGGTGTGGCTGCCATATAATTAATATTGATATATAACTGATATATATATTCTTGGCGTAGATAGGTTTTTGCTATGGGGATATGTCATGAGTATGAATTCACACAAATATCACTCAGTTTAGATTAATGAACTATTTCCTAGCGACATAGAAGGATATGTATATCCCTCTAATCCCTCCCTATCTAATCCACTCTCGGATATCTCAAACTTTTATTCTTTTGGGAGTATATGCGTAGAAATGTTTTCAAAATACCACTTTTTAAGAAACTCATCTAATAATAATATTCTGCCAAGTATATTATATGTATATTTGTTATTAGTTTATAAAACCGTACACATAGGTGACGAATAGCGCAAAAAGAATGCTCAAGGAGACTATTGCAAATTATACATATGTACATGCACATTTAGGTTTTAGTAGGTTGCAAGGCTGCATCCCCATGGCTTAGGATGAATTAATTCGATTAACACATAAATTAAATTAATTAACACATGAATTGAGTTATTACAAATATCACACATATATTAAAAAATTTGTTAGTATATAAATAATATACCAATTGAAATGTAATGTATTTTTAATTGATATAAATCCTTCCATTTTCCAAAGATTTGATTCATAAGCAATCATAATGCATTTATCAAAAGCATAAAACTGTGAAAACTATATATAATTGTACATATGTTTGGCTCTGGATCCGGCTGTAGATAAACTTTTTTATAATGCATGTTTTTTCAAAAGAAAAGATACTCCTCTAGTTTGTATTTTAACTTAATAAAAAAACTTTTTTGTATCTTTTCACCAACTTCATGAAATAAATAACAATTGTGATTTGTTTATATTGGGTTAGTGCTTATAGGTATATTAATATAGCACTGTCAAATATTTTAATTGCATTAACAAAAATTTCACTCACTAATTTTTGGTATATATGTATATTTGTATGACTCAAAAATTTGAGCTGTTTAAGATTAAATTATTATTTTGGAGCTGAAATATTTATTGGAAAATCACTTAGAAAATGTTTCATCTGGTTCTTGTTTCTTAGGCACAATATAAGTGTGTGTGTAAATTTCCACACATATAAGCCCACGTCAGTGAATTTATTATGAATATCCACTCGACACGATTCCGTCAAATGAAATAAGAGGTCTGAACAGTACTGACGAGTACTCCTGAGATGGCTTCTGGATAGCCCTCGAATAAGTTTTTCCTATTAACGATGACTTTGTACAGTGTTTGGTACTGGCTACATACTTAGTTGAACAAAACAAACATAAAATATTGCTTATTCATTTACTTTAGCTGACCAATGACAGTTCGAGAACCATAAAGGGCTGGGCTTAGTTTAAATTCCCCTATAAGGTTATTGTGGCTCCCTTTAGGGGTACTAATATCGTTTCATTTCACTCGGATCGTGACAGCAACCAATTTTAAAGCAACCAAAAAGAGATGGCAATTGCGCTCCTTGGTAGTCAAATATGAATGGTTATGCTGCTCTGAAAAAATAATTCCAAACGCAAGCCACCAATAGCATCCACTCTCTTTATCCAACCCCTGTTTAGCCGTTGGTTGAAGATGTTATATGTCAGATATGTATCTGTAGTAAAGGAATGCTGTAGATTTACCTCCTTTAATTTTTGAAATTACTATTACTGATAAAATTCATGCTATTTTCTATCTTTACGCAATAAAACAAAGCTTAATGTTTTTCTTTACTTTGGAAAAAGCCATTCAATAGATTTTTTAATTTTTTATTTTTTAGGGTTCTAATCAACGGGATTAAAATGTACAAAGCTGGTAGTAGATGAGGGTGTTGAAAATTTCGATCTGTCCTTTATAAACATGTTTTTCGTTTAATTTATCTTGGGGCTTATATTTTTTTTTTAAATATAAAAAATATCAATTTAAAACAAATAAATAAAAATTCTTATGTTGACTTATTTTATTGAATATTTACTTAGTAGTTCAAGTAAAACAACACCTATTTTTTTACACGTACATACAAATAAACTATATTTGTTTATAATTTCTACGGTAGCTTTGGATTCATTTATCGTGTATAAATTCTAATCCGCATAATATAATCATTAAATAATTTAATGAAATACATTTTTTTTCTGGATTTGGAAAATGTTGAGAGTTTTAGGAAAACTCCATATTGCCAAATAAATATAATTAGGATTTTATTTTGGCCGGTACTCGTGGTATTCGAGCACATTTATGTATCAACGTGAAGAAAGATTTTTCCACCTATAAAGAATATGTATTTTGGATCAGCATCGACAGCCGGGTGAATCTAGGCGGACAGACGCCTGTATGTGCGCGTTAATATAAGAGTCACAAAGAGATAGAGATCATGCTCATTAAGAACGAGTTTGTTTAAAATTTTGGACTCCTGACAAAAATTTCGACAAAATTTTCCAAAACTTTAGTACCAAAAAATTTGTATGATCAATATGTACCGGGACCCAAAATTTAGCTACTTCTGCGTAGTTAAAGAAACGAATGCAAGTTCACTTAAGATTTAAGATGAGAATATCCTAAAATATGAAACAAAATTTTGTTTCATATAACAAATTTGTTTGCAAAGTTTGCTTTTCTTAAAATGTAAAATTGATTGGAAAATGCATCGGGGAAGAGTCATATAGAGGCGTCATAAGGGATAGCGGACCTCTTTTTATACCCGATACTAGTAGAGTATAATGGAATATTGTATTCGTTTTAAAGTATATTAAAAAGCGCGCTTTTTTAGAGGAGGCGTTTCCTAGTTCCCAAAATATTTTTTTTCCTTGATCAGCATCCATAACCGAGTCGATCTAGTTATGTAATCTGTTCGTTTTTTCTATGTGAACGCATGAATTTCAGAGACTTTAAAAATTATAACTTTACATTTTGTACGAAGACTTCTGTAATTACGTCTATAATTTTCACCCATCCTTTCTTGTTTTATTTGTATTAAGTACTATTTGAAATACATTTTTTTCTGGATTTGGAAAATGTTGAGAGTTTTAGGAAAACTCCATATTGCCAAATAAATATAATTAGGATTTTATTTTGGCCGGTACTTGTGGATTACAAGGGTATTCGAGCACATTTATGTAACAGGGTGAAGAAAGATTTTTCCACCTATAAAGAATACATGTTTTTATTTTTTATGTTTTATATTCATATATATGGTATATAGTGAATCTTCTTTTGATATACCCTTTTTATACCCTTGAAAAAGGGTATTATAATTTTGTCCAGAAATGTGTAACGCATTAAAGGAAGCATCTCCGACCCCACAAAGTATATATATTCTTGATCAGCATCAACAGCCGAGTCGATATAGCCATGTCCGTCTGTCCGTCTGTCCGTCTGTTTCTATGCAAAAAATAGACAGTAGTTTTAAAGCTAGCGTTTTGAAATTTTTACCAGATCATTATTTTTGTTGCACGCAGATCAAGTTTAAGAAACGGTCGGATCGGACCACTATATCATATAGCTGCCATACAAACGACCGATATGAAAACAAGTCTTTGTATCGAAAATTTTTTTGTTTTCCAACCTATTGCAACCTAATTCAACATTTATTCATTTGATATAGCCATACACGATTTATGAAAGTTTGGTCCGGATCGAAGCACTATATCATATAGCTGCCATACAAACGACCGTTATGAAATCAAGGCTTTGTATGGAAAACTTTTTTGTTTTCAAGGGTATACCATCTTCGGCAAGCCGAAGATAACTTTTCTCACTTGTTTCACCTATATCCTGCTATATAACTGAACGACTGGAAATGCAATAGTTTTCGTGTTTTTTTATACCCTTGAAAAAGGGTATTATAATTTTGTCCAGAAATGTGTAACGCATTAAAGGAAGCATCTCCGACCCCACAAAGTATATATATTCTTGATCAGCATCAACAGCCGAGTCGATATAGCCATGTCCGTCTGTCCCTCTGTCCGTCTGTCCGTCTGTTTCTATGCAAAAAATAGACAGTAGTTTGAAAGCTAGCGTTTTGAAATTTTTACCAGATCATTATTTTTGTTGCACGCAGATCAAGTTTAAGAATCGGTCGGATCGGACCACTATATCATATAGCTACCATACAAACGACCGATATGAAAACAAATCTTTGTATGGACAACTTTTTTGTTTTCAAGGGTATACCATCTTCGGCAAGCCGAAGATAACTTTTCTCACTTGTTTTTATACGTCTTCTATACTCCAATTGCAAACTCTTTCCAAACAACTTCCTTTAATTATTATGAGGCTCGTAAATTCTCCTTTGTTATGTAAGTAGATAAACCGTGGAAAATTGTATATAACTTTAGTCCGTAGTTATTGTAAAGCTTTATCTCCGTCGGCATTTTGGTTTTGATTTTATACAAATAAATATTACTGAGATGAAAGATTTTTTCTAAATTTTTTTAATAAAATGTCTGTATAAACTGGTAATTGTTGCAGAAGTCACAATTTATGCTATAAGTTTGATTAATTTTTGGAGGAACGACTCTACTTATTTAACGAATCTGACCACAAATATGTATGTATCTCTTCGTTTTTGCGTCCATCTTATTTGAATTGCTTTCCTTTGAAGAGTATATTATAAATTGGTGAAGTGAAGGAGGCATTCCGACCCTATAAAGTAGATATAGTCTGGATCAAGACCCAGGGGGTGACCCTGGGTGTTTCTAATTTAAAAAATTTTAATTCGTGTTTTTGGGACTAATAGAACATTGGGACATTTTTGTCCAAATATCCAATATCCATTTTATCCGATTCCTATCCTATTCTAATGTAATAAGGATCTCCCAACTTTATCCGATATTTGCTATAATTCTTACCAATAGAAACCGCCTTCTAACTGCAAGGGTACATTAACTTCAGCTCCGCCCAATATCAGATTTTCTTGTCACTTTTTAATCGCAGTTCTCGTAGTTTGCTAATGTAAGTAATAAGAAATCATTTCTGACCACATCAATTACAAACAGCTAAGACGATATAGCCAAATTCGTCTGTCTGTTTATTTGCGTGGATCCCAGAGACTATAAGAAATATAGACATATTATTTTGAATTTCTACTTCTGTAATACCCACGCAGATCAATTCAATTTCAATTTTTTGAGGCGCACCTTCCGTCGCCTAAAATGAAATTGTTCCATAGCACCTACAGCAACTTTTTTTTATGTCATCAATTTCCATATATAGTTTGTCAAGAAACTGTTTTGAAACTGAAAATAAATGGTATTTTCTGACTTTGAATGCAAAATT
>JAECWL010000070.1:0-158281 GCA_018150545.1 Drosophila ercepeae | reverse complement strand
TATGCGTACATATGTATATATTTAGAGTACATATCTACATAGAATACAATTTACTCAGAATATTTGCATAAATAAATAACACAATTACATACGCATTAGCAGTGCTAGCATAAACAATAATGTTCAAGTGGAAGCGTTATATGATCGCCCGCTTCTGAAGCACACTGCACAAATGCATGGTCAGCATTCCCACGCTAACCAAAAGCCCACTATATACATACTGGCGCATATAGCATTTTCCCCCAACTCTTTTATCGTACATATATAACAGCCGCTTCTCTGCCGACTTCGCCAGGCAGCGAAAGCTTAATTCATAGCCTAAGAAGAATATTATATTAGCTTTAAGAATCATTCGCATTGGAGAACTGACACAAGCATAACTGAGAAATAAACGGAGCTATACTCCACAAGGAATAAAAGGACTTTCTATTTTACCAAATAAACGGAGCTATGCTCCATGATTTAATACAAAGAACATCGGACATTACATGGCGACCGTGACCTGGATCAAGGACCTTGGATCTAGGACGCAAGAAGTGGGAACTCATCGCTCTGCACGCTAAGGACTAAAGTTACTACCATATCAAAATTATATTGGACTGGACCCGAGATACGGATGGAAGACATCCCAGACAAAATTCTTACGGATGGAATACAAAATTCTTACGGATGGAAAACAAAATTCTGAGTGAGTAGAGTGAGGCAATGGGAAATAAGCGCGGCGGTGTGCGGCAAAAATTAAAAACGAGAATAGCTCACCTAAGATGGCTATTATATTCTCAAACGCCACCACCAGCCTGGTCAACTGTTTGCAAACTACAAGCAGAGCTTGACTTCTTACAAGAAGAATTAAAGAAAAAAGCGCCAATAAAAACCCAAAGCCCAACTCTCTCATTTATAAAAACCATAAATAATACAAAAATCAAATCCGCAACACCACCACCCAGAGCCAGCATACCAGTCTACAAGGAACAATGCCCGTTGGACTGCGAGGGACTATGGAGCGCCTATTGCAAGTACACTTCCAAACATTGTAAGGACATTAACCAGCAGAAGGAGGCCTGTGTTAAGCCAGCAAGGAAACCGACAGCGCTTCCTAGAGCGCAATTTTTTTTTTAAATAGCACTGCGTTGCAAAATTTTTTTGAGTGCACTGCGATGCATATTTTTTTTTCTTAACTATAAAAACCAAAAATTGTAAAATTGAGCGGAAATATTTCTGCCCGATGAGCAGTATAGCCTGTAAAGCTATACAAAAACAATAGGCAGGAGCATATGTAAAAAGGAAAAAAAAACAAAATACAAAATTTGACATAAAAATACTAATAGTAACACAACTTTTAACGTAAATGTCAATAGTGACAAACAGAATATATAAGGAAGAAATTTTCGAAAAAACTGAAGAAATTTTAAAACCCAATATGGGCTTAATTGATACAAAAACAGTGGATTCCACTGCAAATGTAATAAACAAAGTGGAGATAGAATCTAACAATATTGTTAGCAATTTTTATATTAATGTTGATACATGCACTCATAAAAGTGTACAAACTCCACAATAAATGTTTAAAGAAGCGCTATAATAGCAGGGCCAATGGCCTAGAAACAATTTAATTTTTAAATAATGATGTCATTAATGAAATAAAAATAATAATAAAATCAAAAAAAAAAATCTTCCTTCTAAATACTTAAAATGTCTCAAATAAATTATGGATTGGCAAAATTTAATAGCCATTTTAAATGAAATAAAATAAAAATTTGATATGTCTTATAAATGATTGTCTCAGAATAGAACTGTTCAAAAACAAACTGCTAGTAAGCATATAACTATTCTGGTAGAATCATTCAATCAGGCTAGATCCCTTATACATGACCAAAGAGGGAAACTAGATAAAAAACAGTGGACAACAGTGTCCAAATTTTTGATTAGATTAAGAAGTAATCTAATAAATATCAAAGAAAGGTTCGATCTAAACATATCGATACCAACAATCCTTAATTCCCCTTTGACTCTAAGTGAAGAAGAAACAGAATCACTTAATGATTCTGACTCGGAACTAGAAATCAAAGAAGAAGATCTGAACGATCTAACAATACCAGCAATGTTACAATTGCCAGAAGATTCAGGAAATACAGAAGATCAGCAAATACAATTAAACAAAATGACAGACAATTCAGCCGCCATCAGGGCCTACATAAAGGAAGTGTCGAGCGCAGTACCGGAGTTTGATGGACAAAAGATCCATCTTCAGAGCTTTATTATAGCCATCAAATTAGTAGACCTTGCAAAAGGACCATTTGAGAACATTGCAGTCCAAGTAATAAAATCAAAATTGATTGGCACTACTCTGAAACTGGTACTGAGCGAATCCACTATTGAAGCAATAATTAATAAACTGCAAACTTCAATTGTTGGGGAGACATCCCAAAACATCAGGGCAAAATTATCCACTGTACAACAAAGAGGCAAAACAGCTACACAGTTCACAACCGAAGTTGATAATTTACGTATGCTCTTAGAAGCCTCGTATATCGATGAAGGTTTACAAAGTGAGCAAGCCAATAGATTGAGTACTAGGGATGCCATCGATGTCATGATCAAAAAGACCGAACACGAAAGTGTGAAAACTGTGCTAGAAGCAGGTACGTGCACAACTATGGACGCTGCCATAGGTGCGTACATAAGAACTAGCACCAGAGTAACCGGAAATGTGAATCATGTAATGTATTCAAAGAGAGGTTACTCAAACTCTAACTACAGAGGCCAAGGTTATAGAGGTAATGGTCGCGGCAGAGGCCATTACAATAACCGATACAATAACAATTACGGCAATAACGGTAACCAAAATAATGGTAACAATTATAGAGGCCGTGGCTACTCAAATAGAGGAAGCCCAAACAATCAGAATAGACTTAACAATAATAATGGTAATGTGAGAGTAACCCAAGATAATTCGGGAAACTCGCAACAACCCTCAGATACAAGGCAATAAATAAAGCTCATGTACATTCAATCAATCTAAGTATAAATATATTCATTGCGTTTGACCATGTGGCAACAGGAAAAAGATTAATTTTCTTAGTTGACACGGGTGCAGATATTTCAATACAAAAAGAAGAAGCCGACTACTTCAATAATATCCAAGATGACAGTATAATAAACATTCAAGGCATAAGCCAAGAGATTATTAAATCTAAGGGCTTAACCTCAATAGAGCTACAAACCGATATATACATAATCCCTCATAATTTTCATATTGTTCATCAACAATTTCCCATACCATGCGACGGAATAATTGGCATTGATTTTATATAAAAATTTAACTGCCAATTAGACTTCAAACCAAAAGAAGATTGGTTTATCATTAGACCCAATAATTTGAAATTTCCGATTTATGTTCCAATAACATACAACTCTGGTAATAATAAAATATTATTACCAGCTAGATCACAAGTTGTCCGAAAAATCAATATAACTTCAATTGAAGATTCAAATATATTGATCCCAAACCAAGAAATAGAAACAGGTATTTATGTAGCGAATACCATTTCAACATCAAACGATGTTTATATCCGAATATTAAAT
This sequence comes from Drosophila ercepeae, assembly GCA_018150545.1. Taxonomy (NCBI): domain Eukaryota; kingdom Metazoa; phylum Arthropoda; class Insecta; order Diptera; family Drosophilidae; genus Drosophila; species Drosophila ercepeae. The sequence goes on along the minus strand of JAECWL010000070.1, from coordinate 154,696 downwards.
ACGCATCATACTGATAAACTAGTAGATGCAAACAATTTAAAATACGAGCCATTTTCAAACTATGATGTGGTTCAATCAAATAAAGAAACCAGAGAACAAACTGTCATGTCTCAATTGTCAAAAAATTTCCCATCTCAATTCAAAACACAGCTGACAAAGCTTTGTAGTAAATACACTGATATATTTGGTCTGACAACAGAACCAATATCGGCTAATAATTTATACAAACAAAGATTAAGATTGAAAGATGATGAGCCAATATATATTAAAAATTATAGAAATCCTCATAGTCAAAAAGACGAAATTCAAGAAAAAGTACAAAAATTGATCAATGATAAAATAGTCGATCCATCAGTATCGGAATACAATGGTCCATTACTATTAGTACCGAAAAAATCTCTTCCAGGCTCAGATGAAAAGAAATGGCGATTAGTAATTGACTATCGTCAAATCAATAAAAAACTGTTGTCTGATAAATTTCCACTCCCTAGAATTTCCACTCACCAAATAGAACTTGAGAAGAGTTCAAGAAATATAACTTCATTTTCAACAACAAACGGTTCATATCGTTTTACGCGATTACCATTTGGACTGAAAATAGCGCCGAATTCTTTTCAAAGAATAATGACTATTGCATTTTCTGGCCTTGAGCCAACGCAAGAATTTTATTAATAGTAATAGGTTGTTCCGAAAACCATATGATTAAAAACTTATCAGATGTTTTTGACAAATGCAGGAAATTCAATCTAAAACTACATCCAGAGAAATGTTCATTCTTTATGTGTGAAGTTACCTTTTTGGGACATAAATGCACATATAGAGGAATATTGCCAGATGACAAGAAGTATGATGCCATCAAAAATTACCCAGTACCTCATGATGCAGATAGCGCAAGGCGATTCGTTGCATTTTGTAACTATTATAGAAGATTCATAAAAAACTTCGCCCACTATTCACGGCACATAACTAGATTATGTAAAAAGAATGTTCCTTTTGAATGGACAGAAGACTGTCAAAAAGCATTTTTACACTTAAAAACAAAACTGATGGAACCTACTCTCTTACAATACCCCGATTTTAGCAAAGAATTTTGTATTACAACAGATGCTAGCAAAATGGCATGTGGCGCAGTCTTATCTCAAGACCACAATGGCCACCAACTTCCAGTTGCATACGCATCAAGATCATTTACTAAGGGCGAGAGTAATAAAAGTACTACTGAGCAGGAATTAGCAGCAATACATTGGGCAATAACCCACTTCAGACCCTATATCTATGGTAAACATTTTACAGTCAAAACTGATCATAGACCACTAACCTTTTTATTTTCAATAACTAATCCTGGCTCAAAATTGACTCGTATGAGACTTGAATTGGAGGAATATAATTTTACAGTAGAGTATCTGAGGGGTAAAGACAACTATGTAGCTGATGCGTTATCAAGAATAACCATCAAAGAATTGAAAGATATAACCGGAAATATTAAGAAAGTCACTACAAGATTACAAAGTAGACAAAAATCCTGCGCAGGAGAAACAAACAAATCTGAATTGCATACGCAATCAATAGAAAAAGCTTCAATGCCCAACGTATACCAAGTCATCAATAATGACGAGGTACGTAAAGTAGTCACCTTGCAAATAAAAAATATGATATGTTTCTTTAAACATGGAAAAAAGATTACTGCAAGATATGATATCGATGATTTATATACAAATGGAGTTCTTGAGTTAGATCAATTTTTCCAAAGACTTGAAATGCAGGCCGGTATATATAAAATCAATCATCTAAAAATGGCACCGTCGGAAAATATCTTTGAATACGTTTCAATAGATAATTTTAAGCAAAAGGGCAATAAAATACTAACAAAATTAAGAGTAGCGCTACTCATCCCGGTGACCTTAATAAACAATGAAAAAGAAAAAGAAGCAATTTTGTCTACCCTACAGATGATCCATTACAAGGAGGTCATACAGGCATTGTAAAAACCTTGGCCAAGGTCAAAAGACATTATTTTTGGAAAGGTATGTCTAAACAAATAACAGATTACATAAAAAAATGTCAAAAATGCCAAAAAGCGAAAATAACAACGCATACAAAGACCCCAATGACTTTAACTGAAACCCCTGATCATGCTTTGGACAGAGTGATAGTGGACACTATAGGTCCGCTACCAAAGTCGGAAAATGGCAACGAATATGCAGTCACTCTCATTTGTGATTTAACTAATTATTTAGTTGCAATACCCATACCGAACAAAAGCGCAACAACAGTCGCTAAAGCAATTTTTGAATCATTTATTCTTACTTATGGTCCAATGAAGACGTTCATTACGGACATGGGTACAGAGTATAAGAATTTAATCATTACAGACCTTTGCAAACACCTAAAAATTAAAAATATAACGTCTACCGCTCACCACCATCAAACAGTAGGTGTAGTCGAAAGAAGTCATAGAACTCTAAATGAATACATACGATCTTACATATCGGTTGATAAAACTGATTGGGATGTATGGCTTCATTATTTCGTCTATTGTTTTAATACAACCCCTTCTATGGTACATAATTATTGTCCATATGAACTTGTTTTTGGTAGAACAAATAATTTACCCAGAAATTTCACTAATATAACTAGCATAGAACCAATATACAATATAGATGATTATGCTCAGGAAATTAAATATAGATTAGAAGTAGCATATAAAAGAGCTAGAACTATGCTTGAAGAGCATAAAAGAAAAAATAAGGAAAATTATGATTTAAAAACAAAAAATATAGAAATAACAGTAGGAGATAAAGTTCTATTAAGAAATGAAGTAGGTCATAAATTAGATTTTAAATATACGGGACCCTATAAGGTAGAAAAGATAGAAGACAGAGACAACATAACAATATCAAATAATAAAAATAAAAAGCAAATAGTACATAAAGATCGATTAAAAGTTTTTTATTCATAAATGACGTCATGATTTAATACAAAAAGCATTATAATAATGGAAAAATACAATTTAAGATGTCAAAAAGAAAAAGAAACAAAACAAAAAAAAAATAATAATAATAATAAAAATAATAATATTAATAATAGAATAAAATAACTACACTATGTTACGTTATTTTTTAAAAAGGAGGGAGACGTGGTATGCGTGCATATGTATATATTTAGAGTACATATCTACATAGAGAACAATGTACTCAGAATATTTGCATAAATAAATAACACAATTACATACGCATTAGCAGTGCTAGCATAAACAATAATGTTCAAGTGGAAGCGTTATATGATCGCCCGCTTCTGAAGCACACTGCACAAATGCATGGTCAGCATTCCCACGCTAACCAAAAGCCCACTATATACATACTGGCGCATATAGCATTTTCCCCCAACTCTTTTATCATACATATAAAACAGCCGCTTCTCTGCCGACTTCGCCAGGCAGGGAGAGCTTAATTCATAGCCTAAGAAGAATATTATATTAGCTTTAAGAATCATTCGCATTGGAGAACTGACACAAGCATAACTGAGAAATAAACGGAGCTATGCTCCACAAGGAATACAAGAACTTTCTATTTTACCAAATAAACGGAGCTATGCTCCATGATTTAATACAAAGGACATCGGACATTACAATAAGTCAACGTACTCAGAATATAAAACCCTGAAAGGCTCATGCTGGGCATATGTAGATCTACAACAACTTAGGAACAGGGGACTAAAATTCCTAGTACGTCCATTTGGAATGTTAAATGTTCGTCGTGTTAGTAGATGCTGGTTGTCTACATTACCATTAATAAGGTTATGAAGGAAAACGACCCAAGCATCTTTCTACGATTGGTTAGGGAAGGTAAATTAATTAGAAGGAGTCTGTTAAAATAAGATGGGAGGTGAAGATTTGCATCCCAGTTGAGTCCCCTAAGAGCAAACATCAAGAAATTCTTTTGAACGGATTCAATGCGATCTTAATGAACCCCATACAAGGGGCTCCAGACGCATGACCCGTACTCCAGCATTGGACATGCTAAAGATACGTATAAGCTTTTAGTCATATGAGGGTCATTGAATTCCTTAGACCATCTTTTAATGAAACCCAGCAAGCCCTTGGCTTTATTAACCATCCTAAAAAATATGGTCGGAAAATTTAAGTTTAAGGTCTAAAACGAGCCCTGACCACTATTAATTCGCACGGCCAATGTTTTTACGCATATGCAATGTTTAGCACACAATATATGTGAAGATAATGCAGATATCACATACAAACATATATTTTTCTGAAAGATAATTTTATTCTCTACACGACAGAAAAAAAATTTTGTTGTTATTTAACGTACAACAACAACAGCATTTACTTACATACACTATTCTTATTACGTACGATGCGCTAGCTTCGCTCAAAAGTGCGAGAAGATAAAAAAAAAAAAACAAATGGTGTTTGTTTTATTGTGCACATATGATGATTAGCTAGTGATAATATTACACCATATGTTTTTGTTTTGATCTTCTCGCACTTTTGAGCGAAGCTAGCGCATCGTACGTAATAAGAATAGTGTATGTAAATAAATGCTGTTGTTGTTGTATGTGTTATCTGCATTATCTTCACATATATTGTGTGCTAAACATTGCATATGCGTAAAATATTGGCCGTGCGAATTAATAGTGGTCATGGCTCGTAGAACACCAAGATTGTTAACTCCTTCCACATTTAGGGAAAAATCGAAGTTTCCAGAGACAAAGAGAAAAGTTTTAGAAGAGGTCTGGACAAGGGCTTAGCACAGTTTTTCAGTAGACAGCCAGGAACACCATCAGGACCTGGTGAATAGACTGGTTTCACCCTCAGAAGATCCAATAAAACAGTGCTTTCGGGGAAAGTTGGTCTGAAAATAAGATTGGGTGATTTAATGTTGTATGAATAAGGCGTATCCATAATTGTAAGAAATGAGTACGTTGGTTGAAAGAAAGTTGCGAATAGATCGGCAATGCCCTTAGAGTCCTCAGGAGTAGATAAGGGAGGAGACCTTGATTTGGTATTGTGGCAGAGGAGGTAGTATTAGAGAAAATGAGGTCATGCGACCTGCCACGGGAGTTCGTTATAGGGTTATGTTGGAAAACGGCAGAGTCGGCTAAGCCAACAAGGAAGTCATTTTGGTTAGTGGGTAACAGTGAGTTATCATCGTCCGACTTGATCCATGAAATGAGGCGCAAATAGAAATCCCCCATAACTAGAATAAGATCAGCATCATTTAGCAGAGACAAAACTGATTTAATGGCAGTTAAGTGGTGCATATAAATGAGAAAATGTGGCCAAGCGATCTGCCACGGGAGTTCCTTATAGGGTTAAGTTGAAAAACGGCAGAGTCCGCTAAGCCATTAAGGAATCAATTTGGTTAGTGGGTAACAGCGAGTTATCATCGTCCGAGTTGATACATGAAATGAGGGGCAAATTGAAATCCCCCCTAACTAGAATAAGATCAGTATCCTTTAGCAGAGACAAATCTGATTTAATGGCAGTTAAGTGGTGCATATAAATGATTGCATCACACAGAGGAGGAATCTAGGAACAAGTAATGAAAAGGTTAAAGGACTCAGAATGAATTTTAACGGCTAAAAATTCAATTCCGAAAGGATTAGTAATAGTGTTACATTCCACTGAGTAGATGTTGTTTACGGCAATCAGAACGCCACCTCCAAAGGTTGGGCCCGAAAGCGAGTGTACTTCGATACCAAAATTTCATTGTCTATAACAGGACTCCTTCCATAGATTCCTTAAGGAGCTGCAACCTGGAGACCCGCAGCACAATCTGTGGAATGTCACAAGGCACATAAAAAGACCTGCGAAGAAGATATCACCCGTGCGAAAAGTGGACGGTTCCTGGTGTCGGTCTGAGGTCGAAAGAGCAGAAGCCTTTACTGACCATCTACATAGTGCATTCTCACCGTTCGACAGAAACACTGGCGAAGAGAGAGCTGCCACCATAAGGTTCGTAGACAGCCCTAGTGCTCCTGGCCCGCCAATACAGCCCGTCCAACCAGAGGAGATTCCGCAGGAGATAGCCTTCTTAAAAAATGGCAAGTCACCAGGTCCTGACCGAATCGATGCAACAGCACTGAAAATGTTGTCCCTAATCTGTTCCCAAAGGCTGGCTAACATCTTTAACAGCTGCCTCCGTCTAGGGTACTTCCCGAAAGTGTGGAAGCGTGCTGAAGTAATTGTCCTCCTCAAGCCTGGAAAACCCGAAGCCAATCTAGCCTCGTATCGTCCGATTAGTTTGCTGGTAATCCTCTCTAAAATACTTAAAAGAGTATTTTTGCGTAGAGTACTGCCAGTATTGGACGAGGCCGGACTGATCCCTGATCACCAGTTTGCCTTCAGACGACTTCATGGAACACCTAAGCCATGCCACCGGATTGTTGAGAGCATACTTGAGGCCTTCGAAAAGAAGAAGTACTGCTGCTCCGTTACGCTGGATGCCGAACAGGCGTTTGACAGAGTCTGGCACTTTGGACTCCTTTTCAAGCTGTTCTAACCGCATCAGAATCCAGCGGTTTCAGAATAAACGCCTGAGAACAGTTCGCCCATCCGTGCCATGAAAACTCAATAATCCATAAAGAGCTTGGAATTAGATGGGTAGCAGAGGAGATCACCCGTCTCAGCGATAGATACATAAAAGGACTGGACAACCACCCCAACCACCTGGCCATCAACCTCCTAGATAATAGCCAATCCCTAAGACGCCTGAAGTGGAAACACCCGCTTGACATCCCCCACCAATAGACACCTAAGTCAACCTCATTAGATATATGTACATTCCATGTACCTCCCTTAAGTCAAAGTCACCACTCATTATCCACTCAGATAGATTTTAAATACAAAATAAGAAAGTAAAAAAAAAAAAAAATTCATATAACATCATATCATATTATCATCATATCATGTTATTTTCATATCATATCATCATATCGTATAATCATCATATTATATTGTATATGAGTCACCGTAGCATACACATTATTTGAGCTCAATTCGCGTATTCGAATCTAAATCCTTTATTACATTTTATCATAGCATATCATTTCATATCATATCATATGTATATGTCGAAGATTGATTTCTCGGCGCAACCATCCTGCTCAGCACTTAGTTTTGATCACCTCTGGGCCACCCAAAAGGCTGCCTAGACTTCACAAACGCTTCTATTTTCCACGCAATTATGCTTTCTTGGCTGCTTTGTGCATAAATTGTCCTCTCTTTGTCTTTTTCTCTCATCGCCCTACGATCAGACCTCACTGAGCGACAGACTTTCCTTTTTCTTCTTCTAATACTACGACTTCTACTCGCCAGTACAAATAAACACAGTGTCTCAATACACTATTGAATTTATTCTGCGACACATACATATGTTTAACTTGTCTATTTCTTCGAAGCTGAGTTTATTGTTTATTCTTAAATCTAGTTATATCCGTTGACACTCGTAGCTACTCTTGTCAATCGACACTCGTGTAATAGGCCGCTGCAAACATCCTTATCTTCTGGTGTCCAGTAACATGTTTATTGCAGACAATTATTTGTATATTTTATCGTTTACTTACCTATGGTTTCAAGTTTAAACACATGTTTAAAACTTCAAAGGGGGAGCAAAATGTACGGCCAGTAGTTGTATCTCATTTATGCATCCTGGCATATATCACCAATATAATTATGATGATCGTTTGCCTGTTTTTCTTTATCCTGTTCGCAGTACCGATATCACAGAACATTATAAACCTTTTCTTGCGTTGGCCTATTTGTTATATGTGGCTCTGCAGCTCCTGCTGATTTTGCTTCGCTATAACAGTGATAAGTCAACGTCTTCCACATTTTCACTCCAAACCGGCAACTGTCCCTTCGTCAGCCTGGGCGACGTCACAATACCAGAGGAAGCCACACCGAATTACCTCAGAATCAGCTTCGACAGGAGACTCACCTGGGAGCCGCACTTATTTATAAAAAGAATCCAAGCCATCCAGCGCCTACTAGCTTGTAGGAAGAAGATCCAAGTTTGCCAACATCCTCCAAGCTTCTTATTTATAAGGCGATCGTCAGGCCGATCTGGACGTACCGCATCCAACTCTGGGGAACGGCAAGTAAGATTTTCTAAATAATAGAAAGATTTGAAAACAAGGCGGTCCCCACGGCCACCAAGGCCCACCTGCTGCACGACAAGGCCAGCATTCATGGGGTCCAAGGGTTCCATCAGGGAAGAGGTGAAGAAGAGCAACGATCGACATATTAAGAGGCCTCATAGGCATCCCAACATACTACGTCCTTGCGTAGAGATTGTCTTTCCGGTCACATGACCTTGCATCGGGATGGTCAGATGTCCATTTATAAGTAATTCGGATCACGGATTCTATTTAGTCGGACACGTCTGTGTCACTTGCATTCTCTTTATTCAATGAATATATTCTTTTATATAAACAGGGCTGCTTTCGATAACGATATAAAAAAAGTACTGCTCTCGATAACGCAATAAAACAGTGATGGCTTCGGTTCTGGTTAGGCGGCAAATTGAAATAAAAAGTAACACTCGAAACTAATTAGGACTAAAATGTCCATTTAAGGTCCATTTTTTAATTCTTTAAAGACCGGCAGAGCAGTCAAGATGATTCATAAATTAATTTTTTTAGCAGTTCTGTAATCTGTGTTCAAATAAAAAAAAAAAAAAAAAGGCAAAAAATTCTTATACATTGACGGGATATTGTATGCGTCAATCCCAGTAGAAGTATAAGCTTCCTTTTTAAAGGGGATGGAAGTAGCATAATATGCTTCACATATTACGCTTACAAGGAAGAACAGCGATAGTTACTCGGTGTTCTATCGATACCGATTTAGATATAAGAAGAAGAGAAGAGAAAAAAAGGGCACGAGCGAACGGGGAGCACGCCAAGTTTTTGTAGAACGATAATTAAAATTATTTTCTTAATGTCATATTCATATTCATTCAAATAAAAGATTATCCAACACTCGAAAAAGCCATCCCGTTACAGTTCAGAAGTGGGATAATTCGAGTTGGCAATGTTTATGAGGCAGTAACAGAGATACACGAAAAAGCAGAAGCGTCAGAGGAATCGTCGGCGTGGGAAGTTTGTAATGGGATAGGTGTTCCCAAAGGTCTAGGTGATAGAAATTACAAATTACGGATAAGGCATCCTTTTCTACGTGGCTGATGGATTCAAAGCGGACTACTTAGGAATCTGGAGGTGTACATGCAAAAAGCTTGTGTGTATGTGTAGCGGTGTTGTGAAATTCACGAGAATTGTGGTGAAATAGCGATCTCGCTTGCAGACGGGCATACAGAGGTGCCCGTCTGGTCAAGATATCGGAGCTAAAGGCAGACCAGTTGCGGTATCTGCTGAGAGAGAGGAACTTGGGAGTTGCAGGCCCCAGAGCGGAACTAGTTCAGAGACTAGTGGAACACGAAAATTCAGAACACGTGGATTTGCCACAAGCAGCTGGAATTATGAGCCAAAATGAGGAATCATTCGCAGCACAGGCGGCTACGATTGCACAGCTACAAGAACAGATGACGACACTTACAAGCCTGATGGCCCAGTTTGTCAACAATAAGCCAGCAGCTAATCAACAACAGCAGCAGCGTCAACGTGAAGATCAGATTGATATAGATGAGTTTATTTACCGTAACCCTGGAGATCAAGCGGCGATCAGCCATGGTAGACAAGCGTCAGTTAAGGAAATTGCGGATACCTTTCCAGACTATGACCCCAGAAATGAGAATTCGATCTCAGTGAACCAGTTCAACGATCGTGTCAACAAAGTGGTAGATGCGTATCAATGGGACGAAAAATTTGTACTTCTTGCCATATACACAAAGCTGAAGGGTCCCGCCAAAATGTGGATTAATTCTTCGCAAGTTTTACACACAACATGGAACAGTTTTGCAGCAGCAATCCGAGAAGAATTCGGATCAGAGCCGGACGAGGCAGAAATTCATTTCAACATGGCGAATGCAACCAGACGATCAAAGGAAACCGTAAAGGAGTATTGTTTCCGTATGTCAGCACTTGGAGTGCGATTCAAGCTTAGGGAAGCAGCAGTCATCCGATATGTTCGAGCGGGCCTACAGCACAAAGAGTTGCAAAACAGTATTGCAGCCATTCATTTTTCGACTATGAAGGAGTTTCGCGACGCTGCCGAGTAATATTTTATAAATAGAGGCAGGCCCAATGCCAACAAGAAAGAGTTCGTACCCAAATCCAGTAGTTTTGAGGTAAAGCTGGAAAATGAGATGAAGCAACCAAAGCCAAGAGAACCTAAAGTATGCTTTAACTGCGGAGATGTCGGGCATTTTGCAAATTCATGCCCAAAGGAAAGGAAGAAGACGCGTTGCTCCAAATGTAATAAGTTTCATGCCACATATGAGATTTGCCAAGCCGCACAGGTGATGCGTTTTGGCGCATCCAATCAGGACAAGCTGTTTACAAGAAAAATCTACATCAACACGAAAAATTATACCGCTTTCATTGACACTGGAAGCCAAGCCAGTTTAATTCGCCAATCAATTGCGGACGAGATCGACGCAGATCGACAGGGCATATGTGGAGGCTCACGTATCCTTACCAAAGCTATGGTTGTGGACATCGAAATGGCTGGAAAAATGGTTACAGCCAAAGTTTACATCGCAGACGACAATCTGTTGCAGGAAGACTTGTTGTTGGGACAAGATGTCATTACATGCGCCGAGTTATTATTGAAATGCGAACCAAGCGAGATAGAAGTCAAGAGAGCAGATCATCAGCCGGTAACAAGTTCAACCGAGAGTATTTTTAAAAACCTTCTTGTTAATTTTCAGAACACAGAAGAAAGGAACAAAGTATGCAGTCTGCTCGAGAAGTTTGCCGACGTTTTCTCCACAGGATTGGAAGGCCTAGACAAGACAATCGTCGTCCAGGCACAAATTGTTGTTGAAAGTGGAAGTTGAGAAAGAAGGAAGTTGTCGCCAAGATGGAACTTTGCATCGATTACCGCCGCCTGAACAAGCTCATCAGAAAGGAAAACTTCCCAATACCGAATATTGAGGAAAGGCTGCAGAAAGCAAAGCGCTTCACATATTTTTCATCCCTTGCCATGAATAGCGGCTATTATCAGATCAAAATGGATCCAGAAAGCAGAAAATTCACTGCATTTATCACCACGGATGGATTGTTTGAGTTTAAACGTCTTCCGTTTAGGCTGAAGAATGCACCTGCTGCATTCAATCGACTCATGGCAGAGTTGCAAAAGCGTGTGAAGAAAGGCGACATGATGCATTACATGGACGATATCCTCATTGGCAGCCAAACGTTTAATGAAATGTATGAAAAACTTGAGAGAATTTTACAAGTGTTACGAGACTGCGGATTAACTTTGAATCGAGATAAGTGTGAGTTGTACAAACAGTCAATCACATTTCTAAGTCACCAAATACACACAGATGGAATCAGCCCCGGAGAAGTCAAAACTAAAGCCATTGCAGAATTTGTAAAGCCAAAGAATATCACCGAAGTTCGACAGTTTTTGGGTCTCACGGGATATTTCCGGAAATTCGTACCCGGATATGCAATAATATCAGAGTCCTTGCGAATTCTTTTGCGCAAGGACCAAAACTTCAAATGGGAACAGCCACAAGAAGATGCTTTTGAAAAGTTAAAATTATGCCTTACGTCAAAGCCTGTTGTGATGCCTTATGCCTTACGTCAAAGCCTGTTGTGCTAACCCATACGGATGCAAGTGCCGTTGGGTTAGCGGGAGTTTTGATGCAGAAAGATGAAGATGAACTGAAGCCAATCGCATACTATAGCCGAGCCACTTCCAACGCAGAGAAAAATTACCATAGTTACGAGCTAGAAGCTTTAGCCGTCGTCGAGTCATTAGAACGATTCAAATACTACATTTATGGAAAAATGGTTAAGGTTATCACTGATTGTAACGCTTTGAAAACAGCAATGACAAAACGAGAGCTGATACCACGAATTGCAAGATGGTGGTTACGAATCCAAGAGTTTAACATCGATATTGTTCATCGAGCAGGAACACAGATGTGCCACGTTGACGCGCTAAGTAGAGCGCCTGTTGAAAAAGAACATGATATGGAGACAGCATCCCTGAAGATCTCTAAAACAATCATTGATGAAGCTGACTGGTTGTTTGCCATACAATTACAAGACGAGAAAATCCAAAAAATTGTTGCGAATATGAAAGCCGAGAAGAAATCTGAAAACGAAGAAATCTGATTGAGCAAGATCGCCTGTTTCGAAAATATAACAGCAAGATGCTATGGGTTGTGCCGAAGCAGCTGAGATTCCATATTCTCCTCGAATGTCACGACAAAGCCGGACACATGAGCACAGATAAAACCATCAGTCGGATTTCGAATCTGTTTTGGTTTCCCCGAATGCGTATTTTTGTAAAAGGCTACATTAAGTCCTGTGTCGGATGCGCATTGTATAAAGCGCCAGGAGGACGCCAAGAAGGTCAGTATCATTACGATGACATCAAGCCGATACCCTTTTCAACCGTTCACATGGATCACCTGGGACCGTTTGCGAAGAGTTCAAAGCGAAATGAACATATTCTAGTCTTTGTCGACGCCTTTGCGAAGTTCACCATAGTTCGAGCAGTGAAAAGTACAGCAACAAAGCACGTCCTAGATGCCCTGCAAGAAATCACAAGCTACGTTGGAATGCCAGATCGTATCGTTACCGATCGAGGGACCGCATTCACCTCAAAAGATTTTGAGAAATATTGTAAATCAAATAATGTGAAGCACATACTCAACGCCGTGAGAACACCAAGAGCCAATGGTCATGCAGAACGGACAAATCGAATTATTTTGTCAATGCTTTTGCTGTCAAATGAAAACGAGAAACGTTGGGACGAGATGCTGTGATCAATCCAGTGGAGCATCAATACCATGGTAAATAGCACTACTAAGTGCTCCCCATTCCAGCTTCTATATGGTTATGAGCCCCGAGATGTCCTAAAGAACACGCTGACGAACGTGATCCAAAATCAAGAGCTAGGCATTATGACTGATGCCGAATTGGAGAAGCTCCGAGCTGATGCTGCGACTACAGTAAACGACCACCGAGCTGCTGCCAAGCAGAGATACGATGCCATCCATTCCAAGCCAACTGTCTATAATCCTGGAGACATTGTCTTGGTCAAGAACGAGCCGTTCAGCACGGGCACGTTGCGAAAACTAGAGCCGCGATATAAAAGTCCTTTTATTGTATCCAAAGTGCTGCCCAACGACCGATATCTATTTAAAGATATCCCGCATGCACACAGAACACAGAGACACTATAAATCAGTGTACTCATCAGATAAGATGAAACGCTGGTGCGAACTACCACCCGACGAGTCAGATGAAGACAACGACGTAGAAGACGACCCAGACGACTAATCTCGCGAGGACGCTGTGATTGTCAGGAGAGGCCGAATGTAACGAGCAGGTTCTTGTCAAGGAAGAACAGCGATAGTTACTCGGTATTCTATCGATACCGATTTAGATATAAGAAGAAGAGAAGAGAAAATAAGGGCACGAGCGAACGGGGAGCACGCCAAGTTTTTGTAGAACGATAATTAAAATTAGTTTCTTAATGTCATATTCATAATCATTCCAATAAAAGATTATCCACCACTCGAAAAAGCCATCCCGTTACACTATGTAATTATACATACATAATTAACCAGAAATGTCGAAACGACATGTTCGTTTTTTGCGACTCGATCGAACCGATTTTTCGTTTCTCGCGACTCGGTTCGAAGCGAATCAAACCGTGCATATTTAGTCTTAAGCTAACAGTAAACCAATAAAGAATTAAATTCGTTTGTGTTTTCTTAGCTTTAATCTTAGACTAAACCACCGATCTTTTGTAAGATTGAACTCGTAAATACGTAAGTATATATATGTATGTAAACAGAGTTGCAGACAGAGGCGGCAAAGTTATCAGAGTCGATAAAATTAAGAGAGGCGAAGAGTTAACAGAGATCGACAAAAACAGTCTATCAGAAGAACCGAGGCGGAAGCCAGCGAGAGTCGTGAAAAGAGGTCAACATCAAGAAGCTCCGACTTCTCAGCTGTTATGAAATTTCGAGATTACACTAAAATAATAATTGTAACTTAATCAATAATATAATAAACAATATCATAATATAATAAACAAGAATATAATACAAGAAACCTTACATATGGGGACTTAACCAGTTCTTGTGTTGATCTCGTTTATGTTCGACCGCATGTGTATATACAATGTACATATGAACATTGAACATTGAATGAACAAAAAGGGCTAAAGTTAAATGAAAGGTAAAAGTTGATAGTTGGTCGTATAATTAGTCAGAACTTGTTTAAGTTGTTCAAGTTCATGAAGTCGGGTTGTTAAACGAAAAATTGCTTTAATTGTGGTTCCGCTGAACATAAAAGAGAAGATTGCACAGCCGAGGTAAAATGCTTTAAATATAATGAAACGGTCACATCTCAATTAACTGTCCAAAAAATAATAACCAAGTGGCTGTTGTTGTGGATCGCTGTCGGATATAACTATAAATGGTGTAAATGTTGAATGTCTTGTGGACAATGGCTCAGGCGTTACAATACTAAAGAAAATATTGCAAAAAATATACCCGACATTAAAAAAATTCATTCATCAGTGTTGCGTGGCCTAGGCAACTTAACGCTGATGGGAGTTTTTGTTGGGGAAGTTAAGCTGGATAAGATGCAGACAAAGCAGAAGTTTTTGGTAGCGCCGAGCTTCAAGATCAACTTCATAGAGAAATTTCGCCTAATTATCGATGCGGAAGGCTATGCCAGCCTAAAATAGATGATGTTATGCAGGGTCCGGTCACCTTGTATTCTTCCCGATAGCTTTATACTGCCATTTCGTCATTTACCAAGCCGTTTTTCTTTTGAGGAGTCAGACGCAGTCAGGAAGCAAGTAGACGATTGGCTCGAACAAAGTATAGTGCGCAAGTCAACCTTGAATATGGCAAGCAGAGTGGTCGTCGTCAAAAAGAAAGATAGAATGCTATGAGTTTGCGTCGGCTATAGGAGACTTAACAAGATGATAGATTGCAATGCCTTTAAACAAACAACCAATAAGCTTGACGTACCAAGAGAAGTAGCACAGTGGATATTATATATGCAAGAATTTCAATTTAATGTGGCGTACCGTTCAGTTGATAGCATGAAACATGTCGATTACAGTCACAACACATAAAGCTGTTTTGGAAATACTTATAGTGTCCCTATCAAGACTACATGCTGAAGGAGGAACTCTCTTTAAATTTATAAAGGTAAAAGAACTGTTCGTAGTTACAAAAGACCATACACTCTATCCAGCGGCAGTATTCGATACCGCATCAGAGAGTAAAGTCGTCAATTCGTTGCTAATTGCGTTAAATTTATTATAAGCAACAAGGAGGTGAGAAAACAGGAAGGGTGGCTATACTGCATAGATAAGGGAGAAACGCTCCTTCACACGCTGCACGTTGATCACTTAGGACCATTAGATGCAACGTCGAAGCAGTACAAATACATCTTCGCAATGGTCGAAGCCTTCTCAAAGTTTGTTTGGCTCTTTCCCACTAGATCTACCGGACAAGAGGAAGTAGTTAAAAACTACAAGATTGGTCTAATGTATTTGGATTTCCAAAACGCATTATCAGCGACAGAGGATCCGCGTTCACGTTAACTGCATTTACCGAATACCTGACGGGGTGCTATAGAACGCACAGGTTCGACAGTAGCCTACGAAATCAGGTCCTTTTTTAACCAAATGCCGCATCAAGCATGTCGAACCGTCTTCACTTAAACATTGTATAAAAGTTCTAAAGATTTTCCATTAAGGGCGCTTGATCTTTGTAAAAAAAATACATGTAGGAGATATATTTGCGAAAATGGTTTTTTTATTTGAAAGGTTCATCGACCCCATAATGTATGGAACATGACATCATTCAAATGACCGCCATGGCTTGGGTTGGGGGGGGCACACGAAAGGTCAAATTTTCGATGACTCTGGAGCACAAATCGGTCTGTATTTGATCGATGGCGTGGCGTATGTTGACTTTGAGGTCATCGGTGGTTTGCGGCTTGTTGGCATAGACCTGCGACTTAAGAAAACCCCACAAGAAAAAGTCCAGCGGGGTCAAATCGCACGCTCTGGGTGGCCAGTTCACGTCGCCTCCGCGCTATATAACCATGTCCGGAAATTACTCGTGTACAACATCCATCGTAGCGTGTGCTGTGTGGCACGTAGCGCCGTCCTGTTGAAACCACATGTTGTTCTGATCCAAGCCCCGATGCAAAATTCGCCAAGTTTTCGTCTATGAATAGCCGAGTTCATGTGCGCGACGGATAGTCGACTCGGCAGGACGATCATTGCGACCGTTAAACGGGCGAAGTGCGCGGAACGTTACTCGAACTGAAGACCCATTTTCATAAAACAATTTTATGATTTGTACGTGCATTCTCGACACTGTAACCTGCAATGGTGGTTTGGGAGGACTGAATGAATATAACAACATGGCCGCAGTGAGATGTCAAAGCGTCGAGCGTCCCTATTGCAAAACTCTTTACAATGTGTTAGTATTTATGTTTTTTTTAATATTGTATTAGGCTGTATTTGTATACAAAAGATACTCAATAAGTCCGCATATCACATATTGGATAACAGCGAGCGCCGAAGACTGCGCAGGACACATCCCCTGGATGTGCCATGAGCGACATTGATTATTGGCTGATAAAAATTAAATATAATATTTACTCGATAGTTGCCATGTCCTACATTTTAATGAGTATCCATAATGGATAGTTTTAAATAAATAATTAAAATAATAGAGATATACAAAAAAATAAATACCTATATTATTGACGAAATAATATATAAGAAATATAGTGACGTATTTAGGTGGTCCAAACCGGCCACTTCAATTATTTCAAAGAACTATAAACAGTAATGCACTTAAGTGATTTCCAATAATGTATCCCAGTTGCGCAGCATCCGTTTCTAATAAAGAATTCTTTTGCAGCGGCACTTAACCGTTCTTGTAAACATCCTAAAGTCTGACCTAAGCAGATTTGACTGCTTGCTTTGAATCTTTTCCTAATCTTAAGAATCCAAGTGCGAGGGTCTCCCGAAATTCAAATATTGTTAAAATACTGAGGCTTCTCCTTTATCCAATTTACATTTGATTTGGATGAAAAGAGTACCGGTAATGATATAGTCGAAACACAAGTATAACGCTCTTTCTTTTTATTTTAGATCAAATATCCCTTAAAACTAATCAAGTTAACGATCTTACCGAAAAGTTACACGAAAAACAACGAGAAGTTCATAACTTTAAAAAACAATTGGAATCAGTTCATTCTGAAAAAATGATGTTGCAGCGTAACTTAGAAAACACAACACAAGAAAGAGATAATTTTCGAATTCTTCAATCGGTAAGAAATTTTTTCATATAGCTCAAATTTGTTTTTTCCGTTAATCAATTTTTATCGTGTAGAAATCTGGGCATCAAATTCAGCAACTAACAACTGAAATTAGTGCCAATGAAGTAAAAATTAACTCTTTAAATTTAAAAATTGAACATCTTAACAATTATATAAAAGAATTACAATCTGAATTAAAAAATAAAGAAAATTTAGTTGCTGGGTTACGCAAGGATATGAGAGAAATGAAAACTAAAAACGAAATGCTAGCTAAGACCATTTCTAATGATGAGTTAAAGTTTATGAAGATGGGTCACGAGTTGGAGGAAATGAGAAAAGAAAGAAATTTGGTTGGCTTGCAGATGGTACGAAGAAATGATGAGATTGTAGTTATTAAAGAAAAGCTACAAATTGCTCAAAATGCGTTGGATAATGGCACAACCCAATACAACCAACGTGTCGAAGATATAAGGCTATTGAAAAAGGAAATATCTAATCTACACACTGAAAGCGAATGCTTAAAGCATGCAATTAAAAGCACTGCTGATATGAGAAAAGAAATTGTTCGACTCCAACGGGCTCTCAATCAAGAACGAATACGTATACGAGCCCTAACAGAAGATGCCAAAACGCCAACTGGAGTACATCGGTGGCGTATATTAAAAGGAGAAGATCCAAAAAAGTTTGAGCTTCTTGAAAAACTGCAAGTCCTTCAAAAGTCAGCAGATCGTATCCCATATTTCGACTTACATTACATTTTAAAATTATTTCAGGCGCGCGTTAAAGCAGTCAATTGAAAACTCGAATACAAAGTATAAGCTGGCTGAAGCTCAAAAGACTAACGAGACTCTTAAACGAATGTTATCCCACATGCCTACGGTTGAAATAAAACATAAATTAGTGGTGCAGCAGGTAGGAAGTATTTAAAAAATTGGTATATATTTATTTTTACTTTACTTTTATGTTTTACTTTTCACCATTATATTTGTATTTTTTATTTACTTATTTATTTGTAACGAGAACCGCTCGTTTGCGATATAATATCAGGACTAAAGTTTATAAAAAATATTTTTTACTCAAAGTTAACAGAATATTTTACTCACAGCGGCCACCCAAGAATGCAGTGTCTGCCGGCTGTGCACGAGCATCCGGTCAAAATGCTAGGTCAGCAGTTTGACCGACGATAACCCAGGGTTAGCGAGGTTGGTTCATTTGGTTTAACTACCCTTCCCTCTAGACCAAGGCCGCCCTCGGACGATCCTATATTGGCTATTGCTTCTCTTAACTCCGCCGCGTCCCTCCTGGCACCGATGACTCGTTGACAGGCGAGGCCGATACAGATACATCAGCACAGCATCAGGTCACGGCCTGTACGAAAAATGCGGTCGAAGCTCGTATCCTCTTTAATCTTCTGGATGGGGACTAAGAATTTCTTGACTGAAAGTGATGTTTATTGAGGGAGCGCTTGCCACCCCAGGCGACCTTTGTGGGATGTTGACGTGGTTGGTGAAGAGAGTCTTATTGATTATGGTGTCGAAGGTAATCAGATGCGTCCCACTCACCCAAACGGCGTTTCCACTGTCGATTGATTAATTAATTGATTGATGATTAATAATTCCTCATCCACATACGTAATGGGGTGTAGATCGCTTGGCTGTATTTCACAATGTGCCAGCTATCCTTCGTGTAACTCTTTGGCGCAAGAGCTCTGTGTTAACATCTGGCAGAACGTCGACCCTGGGTATCGGTTGCAGTTCTTAATGGTGTAAACTTTGCCATTGCAAACGTTGTTTATTATTCGTAGCATTACGAGTATATCATGATGCGCAACCGGGAAGATCGTGACCTATTAACATACGAGTACTAGATTTATTTTAGGTAATTTAATAATAAAGTGTGTGGCGTTACTTGACTGTAGAACTTTGACGGACGAAACGTATATAATATCGCCTATGGGTGTGTTCCTCTAACCAAACGGTATTCAAGTCTGTATAATCTAGGATATTTGGGCTGACAATATTAACTTTAGCGAGTGTAATGGCAAACATTACGTTTTGTAATTCCGTTATTAAAATACTATTTTGCGATAGATAGACTACTGAATTTTTAGATATTGACTGTTATATTATTTATTTGTTGTTGGATTTTAGTGTTGATTTCTATTTGTTAAATGATATAAAGTTTACCTACCACCGATCTGATTTAACCGTAAATTAACTTTACTTCTATTGTTAGATTTATTACTTCAAGTTACTTCAATTTGATATCATCTTCCAATTCCGTGAGTTGAATAGGCTTTACAGGAAGAGCTATCTGCAATGGGGCTTCTAGGGATTCAGCAACCAGTTGTACTCGTCTTGGCGATGATGTCTCTAACGGCTGGAATCTTTCGTCCAGGTTTCTGGCAAACGCTTCAGCTCTGTCCTGAGGTGATTTTGCCCAAGTGCCATCGGGGTTACGAACTGGAAAATTTGGAGCAACTTGTCTCTTGAATCTCTAAGTGAGCTTTCAGACCGCGAATTTTGAGTTTTCATGGGCAGTAGCTTTCCCGAGGAAAGCGTCAGTTGCTTCTCTTTTCAGGTTGGCCAGTTCTCTACTCACCCGATTTGATATCCTTCGGTATAGTCTGTCAATTATATGGTCATTAGTCCTGATGAACTCACGCCGGAGACGTTTCTTGAGAGTTAAGAGTCCTACTGCTTATTTGTCTCTATATTGAGGTTAAAGGCATTGTTAAGTTCGTAGTGAAACAGCCTTATATTCGCACCAGGTGGAACGAGCATCCTAATAGGGGCGGTACTATGAGGTGACGTTGTTAGTGAAGCGATCACCGGCAAGTGATCGGAAGATAGGTCATACTCTTCGCGTACTGATAGTAGACTGTTAGCTATGCCTTTGTATAAGATGAAGTTGATGCATGAAGGTACATTCCTCGTGTTATACGGGTAGTGCACTCACTACCCGCCTGTAGCCAGAACTTGAGTTGAGCTGCCGGAAATAACATCGTGAAGTGCTGAGCCTCGAGCATTCGCTCTTATACTACCGCAGAGGCGATGCTTAGCGTTTAAATCACCTCCAATGATAAACTTTTGACCATGTTGACCAAGGAGATTATCAAACTCAGAGGAATTCCAAGGCACGCCTGGAGGAAGGTACACACCTGACACCGTAATTTCGCCCAAATTAGTGTAAATTTTTACCGCGCCCATTTGTAGATGATTCGTTGTGATCGAATGCAGGTGATTGCAGGCATTAATCCCTGCCTGATTAGGATACAAGGTCCTCCTCTGGGGCGACCTCCTGGGTGATCTGCTCGATAGCAGCTGTAACCTATCATATTGAGGTAGGATCCGTCATGTAGGAGTGTGTCTAAAATAAGCATAACATCAATTTCGTGCTTGCATTTGGGATAATGCTACGAGCGTTCCAGGCTCGACTGAATGTTTTGCAAAACGGCGAGTTTATAAAACATGTCAATGAAGAAAAGGAACATTGTTTTGTCTGGCGCGAAAGTGTCTATGTGTAACATTTCTCCTATTGTTTTTGGCCCTGCTGCATGTTTTGCAATTGGTGACAATTTCGTTTGCCAATTTAGGAAAGCCATTTTTGGAAAATAGTACTCAGCGAGTACATGCTTACCCTTTCCTGGGGCCGACCTGTGGGACCTGTAGTGCTCTGCAACGAGTATTTATAATATATTCTTTCGCTGGCACAAAAAATGCCTATCCCTCACTAACCTCTCCCACAGCAACGAAAACTTCGACCTCATTAACCACTGCACTCGCAACAACAACAAACACTGCAACGGTATCGACTGAACGCACGGAGGCGACTGCTACTCTCATTTCTGCTGAATCAGCAACAATGCCAAAAACAATGCCAATTGGCTTCGCTACATCCAAATTGAAAGAAAATTGAGACCACAAAAAAATTTCGAGGCAGGAAATAAAATAAAAGTCAATCGGCACACTCTAAGTCAGCGAATTGACGCCCAACAGTCCGACAGGTTTGGAATCCTGGCAGATATTGATATGGATCTACCCCGCAGAATTGACAAAGGGGACAAAAAGAAGACAAAGCACCTACTCGTATATAATACACATCCGAGAGAAAAACGCTCGAATTATTTGGTTAACAATATAATTGAACTTGTGGGTAAAGACAGTTTCCACATAATACCCAAAAAAAAGGGCAGCATCCACGAAATCAAGGTCCAAGTAAAAACCGTAGAGAACTTTTGGACTCTTACATTCGACCAAACTTGGGTCGCATTTTTCGGTCTTGGTTCGTGCGGCAGCTTCCATTGAGATGATTGAGCTTTGGTTTCCACGTCATAGCCATAAACCCAATTTTGGCACGAAAATCGAAGACGATCCAAAACACGTGCAAGTAAAGCAGCTGTCACCGATGAGGTGAACATTCAAAATGGCCGAGCTTGTCGGCATAAGTGAGCGACATGAGTACCAACATAACGCCATAAAAAAATCCAAATTCGATTATATTTAACCCACGATACTTTTTGAACACACCTCGTGGGAGCAACCACATCAATAAGTAATGTAAGTTAGTGAATAAGTGAAAAAAAAAGTGAAACAACAAGCAAAACAAGTGACAAAAGTTATCTTCGGCTTGCCGAAGATGGTATACCCTTGAAAACAAAAAAGTTTTCCATACAGAGCCTTGTTTTCATATCGGTCGTTTGTATGGCAGCTATATGATATAGTGGTCCGATCCGAACCAAACTATCACAAATCGTGTATGGCTATATCAAATGAATAAATGTTGAATCAAGTTGCAATAGGTTGGAAAACAAAAAAATTTCCTATACAAAGACTTGTTTTTATATCGGTCGTTTGTATGGCAGCTATATGATATAGTGTTCCGATCCGACCGATTCTTAAACTTGATCTGCGTGCAACAAAAATAATGATCTGGTAAAAATTTCAAAACGCTAGCTTTAAAACTACTGTCTGTTTTTTGCATAGAAACAGACGGACAGACGGACCGACGGACATGGCTATATCGACTCGGCTATTGATGCTGATCAAGAATATATCTACTTTGTGGGGTCGGAGAAGCTTCCTTTAATGCGTTACACATTTCTGGACAAAATTATAATACCCTTTTTCAAGGGTATAAAAAGCGTAAAGCGATCTAAGCATAAATACCCGTGCTTGCCAAACAAAAAAAAAAAGAACAAGTAAGGTAGCAGCAGTCGAGTTTCCCGATTGCAAAATACCCTTTACCCTTAGACATGCTTATAATTTATTTATTTAGTATCAATAAATAAATGAAACAATATTCTATTAGAAAAGAGGACCAAAACAATATAAATTTGGTATGATTTTGGTTATGAAAATAAGTTTCGTGTGTCATAAAGCCATACACATTTCGCTGTCAACGTCGCAGTCGGCGACGCGCAATGCGTGTTTGCTTCGCTTCTGCTTCCCATGCCATAGATTTTGCATGTGGCATAACTTCCGTATTTCTTATCCGATTTTTTGCTGTTTGCGGGGGAACGGGGGGTGATATCAAAATAAAAAAACAAACTTGTACTGCGTATGGTAATTACCTATCCAACGATATATGGCACATGTCTGTAGCTCTTGTAGTTTCTGAGATCTAGGCGTTGATACGGACAGACGGACGGACGGACGGACGGACGGACGGACGGACAGACGGACATGGCTATATCGACTCGGCTGTTGATGCTGATCAAGAATATATATACTTTATGGGGTCGGAGATGCTTCCTTCTGCCTGTTACATACATTTGCACCATATTATGATACCCTTTTCACCCATTTTTAATGGGTACAGGGTATAAAAACAACATTGCAAACAACAGCAACCCAATTCGGAATGGTAAATCCACCAACTGGATTCTGTAGAAATATAATAATTAATTAAACTAATTTTCTTTGAATAAAATTACACTGAAAATTGTGCTAACAATTAAATACCCTATATTTATATATCCAACAGATAAATTCGTTTTATCTCCAAACTTAAAAATTAAATTTTAGAAAATAATCTTTTTAAATTCTTAATCATTTTCTAATTTTAAAAAATACTTTCTTTTTCTAATATCAAAAATTGTTATTAAATTCAAAACAAATTTACAAATTCCAAGTAAGCATAAATATCCGCCGGTTACAGGTGCTGAGCTCAACGTCTGTGTTCAATAATTCCAATAAATTACTGCACCAAAAGAATGTCAATTCAGCAGTTCTGCCGATAGGTCCGCCGCCTACTCCAGGGTCGACGACGTCGCTGCCTCTGATCAACATCTTGCTTAGAGTAGAGCTTGTACAAAATAAAGACCCTGTGTATTTCCCTGTGTATTTCCCTGATACAATGCACGCTTGTATTCGTTACACATCATAGTCTATAGATTTGTCCCTCTCTAACGAATCAGGAATAAGGAAATGTGTATATGCATATTGTTATTTCTTTCATTCCTTTGCCAGTCGCACATAAAATTCCGCAACACACGGTATTTCTTTCTTGCTTATCTTCGAATTCTGCCGATCAATAGGTTATGGGCCCAGATTTTAATGAATTCAAGAAAGTTTTTGTTAAGCGGTGTGTGACTCGAGATCAAGAACAATAAATGCTTTTATCAAATTAAAAAGTTAGAGGAGAAAACAAAATCGAATGTTCCAGAGGGACAAAGCTGGGTGGCCTTGGACAATAAGCCGTTAGCAACAATAACACTGAATGTAAAGACATCTCAGTTGGCCTACATTAAGTATTGCTCGACTTCTGTGAAGGCATGGAACAAATTTAAGGAGGTACATCAGCCAAGCAGACCTGTACGAAAGGTTCAGGCAGCTACAGCTAAATACAAAAAATTGAAGGAAGACCCAAACAGAAAATAATCAGGACAACTAAACGGAAGGAAGACCCCAACAGAAAGTAATCAGGACAACTAAACGGAAGGAAGACTCAAACGGAAAGAATCGTTTTTTTTTATATTTTTATTTATTTATTGAATCTTCTCTTGGTGTATAGAAACTAACAATAAGCTTACAAATCTTAATCTACTCACTTAATTATAAATTATACTAAATGGCCCTAGGTCTTGGCATCTGGGCAGGTGAATCGTTACGATGGAGGCGCGTGTGATTATTCACTTCTATAAGTGATTTGGTCAATTGATTTGGATGCGTTGCAAGTCACTTTAGGTATTTTCACTTCTGCTGGCCAATTTCAGTTTTTACAACTGGAATCCGTAGGTCCTGGTGGATGTTCGCGTTCCGGATGTACCAAGACACACCAGTTATTGTTCGAAGGATTTTTGATTGTGCTCGTTGTATTATGTCAATGTTGCTGTTGCATGCATTGCCCCATAGTTGACATCTATATGTCCATATTGGTTTTAGAACTGTGTTGTATAGCAGCACCTTGTAGTCCAAACTTAGTGGAGAGCGTGAGTCGATAAGCCAGTGAAACCTACTGGCTTTCAGCTTCAAATGCGTTTTCTTGGCTTCAATGTGCTTACGCCAAGTTAATCTTCTGACTAGATGAACTTCGAGGTAAATAGCTGAATCACTTCGTGGATTTTGGACGTTATTTAGAGTTAAGTGGGACAGCTACGCCTATTAAGTGTAAATGTGACATGTTTGCATTTATGCTCGTTGATTGCAATACGCCAGTTAGCCAGCCAATTCTCCACAACAGTTAGGTGACCAGCCAGTTGCGCTGAAGCTTGCAGAGGGCATTTCGATCGGCTGACAATTGCGGTGTCATCAGCAAAAGTTAATAGTGTTGTTCGATCACTTGTAGGGATGTCAGCTGTGTATAGGAGATACAGTATCGGACCAAAACCGCTCCCGCTTCGATGACATTGTCCTCGGAGATATTCGCTTTGCACCTTACAGCAAGTTTTCTTTTGAAAAGATAAGGTTCATGCAGCTTCTGTGTATTTGGTGGAAGGAGTGTTGTTATTTTATATAGGAGGCCCTCCCAACACAGTCGGCCGAATGTTTGGGCGACGTCGAGGAATACGGCTGTGCAATATTCCTTGTGCTCAAAGGAAGTTCTGATCTCTGTTGTTATTCTGTTTACTTGTTCAATTGTTCCATGATTTTTACGGAATCCAAATTGATGTGATGGAACTGTGTTACGAGTTTGCAGATGTGCTTGTATTCGAATGATGAGTAATTTTTTAAGGAGCTTAGAGATGCATGAAATTAGATTTATTGGTCTGTAGGATGATGGCTGCGTTCTATCTTTCCCTGGCTTTGAAATCATAATTATGGTGGATTTTTTTCATTGGTTGGGAAATTAATTGTTTTTAGCTATGGCATTGAACAATGTGCTGATATGTAGTAGCTCCATAATCATTTTTGGAGATATTAAGTTATGGCCAGGTGCTTTTTTTGGATTCAGTTGTTCTTTCATAACTTTTTCAATTTCCATCGGAGGAAAATTCAGTGGATCAGTATGTTTTCCGTCGGGGACGTGCGGGAGCGTAAAGCCATTTGTTGGTGGGTTCGGCTGAAACACCTTTTGTAGATGAGCAGCAAATACATTTGCCTTTTCTGCATCACTACGGGCCCATTTCCCAGTGTTATCCCGAATAGGCATCTCTGCTTCCATAGGCATACTTAGGCAAAGATTTCCACAATGACTGCCTTGTGTTTGTCGGCGATACTTTCTAAATATACCGGCTATGTTCTTCATCCTTCTCATTCTTAAAAGCTTTCGTTAGGGCGCGTGTTGCCGTCTTCAGCCGTTGCTTTGTGGCTGGTGATCTGTGGGTTTGCCACTCTCGTCGGAGACGTCGTTTTTCTAGTACTAAGTTCTCGATTTGCCTGTTCGTAGTCCCATATCTTGTTTGTATCTTGTAAGTGTTTTTTTCTTTTTTATTATTATGCTTTACGGTAGGAAAATTGAAATCTTTCAAAGATTTCAAAGATTTCCGCAACGTCCATAGGTGGCATGCATGATTCATAACCCCCCAAGTAGAGTTATGCCTACGTACTAAAAACAAAAACCTCCATATGCTCTTCCGTCCTTCACAAGCTCACCGGGACTGTTGGCCATCTCGTCGGCTCGGACCCGCTTCAACATATCTCTGATGATGAATCTTCTCTTCGTCGCTGCATAATAGGCACTTTGGTGGTGCAACACACCCCCTTGCCTTGTGTCCTCGTTCGCCGCATCGCAGGCAGAAGTCTGATCGATCGATCGCCTTGCAGGTCGTTGCTCTATGCCCGTAGCCCAGGCACTTGTAACATCTCGTGGGCCGGACGTCCTGGATGATGCGGCACCTTGACCACCCCACGGTTACCGTGCCCTTCTTTAAGACGCGTTCATCAGGACAGAGGCTATATGAGTCCCATCCCGCATCCTACGTAGTCCTTTGATGTCCTCTGGTTTCAGCAGAATGCCTTGAAATTGGGAGACCAGGCAGCTGTGGAGATCATCTGCTGTCGTGGTCTCGTCCAATCCACTGCAGGATAGTGCTCTTCTTTGTGTACCCGTACGTACCGAAGCCATGTCTTTTAGAGTTGCTCGGTCTTAAATTTGGGTACGCTGTCGGAGACTTTCCCCTCTACTTCCATTAGTAGTTCCCCTTGCTGAGCTCTGCGGACTTTGCGAACATGTTTGCCCAGTTCGCTGAGGTTTGGGTCCGCTTTCAGTTTTCGGAGCATTTCCGCATACGAGGCCTCTCCCGTCTTCTTTGGGATAAGTGCCTCCGGTTTCTTCCTCAGGCGTTTAGGCTGAACTTTTTTCCACTCGCCTCCAGTGCTAGCCTCCTTGGCGATGGATGCATAGCTGCGCGGCTTGGACGTATTTTCATTGGCTCGATCGCCCTGTTGCTGAGAGCCGAGAGTTTGAGTAGCAAACCCATGTGCCATGTGCTTTTCCATCGGGGTGATTAGTGGCGTAGAACACGTAGCCATTTATATGAAAATTGTACTTGCTGGTTAGATGGGTCTCTGAGAGCAACATAATATGAACGCTGTTGTGGACGCAGGACCTTCCGTTCCCGATTTTAGGGCACTAGCAAATGAAACACCCGGTATGGTGCTTACTGGAGGAAGGGGTGACATTTTGGCGTTGGAGAAGAAAATGTCAGGAAACGATTGGGAGGGTACCATAAATTTTTTGAGTATGTTCATGCGACTTTTAAGATCTTTGTAGGCAGGGCATCCCCGGTAATTAGCTGTGTGGTTTCCACCACAATCGCCACATTTTTTTGAATTCGGATCAAGATTATTATCCGGGCAAGTGCCAGATTCGTGCAGATTCCCGCAGGCGACGCAAACGGAAGGAAGGGTACAATATGTCTTGGTGTGGCCATATTCTTGGCAGTTGGAGCATTGTACTGGACCATTGCGCTTATATGGTTCTTATACAGTAATTTTACGGTGCAATAAGAATTGGAAATTGGGTGCACTATTTCTCTTTAGTGTTTGGCTAGTTGGGTCTAGCTCGACCTTGAAGAGCGGCTTCTTATCTTTATTAAGAATATTAATAACTGATTTAACGTTAAATCCCTTTTAGTGAAGTGCATTTGCAACTTCATTCGGGGTGACATCAGGCTCAATGCCTTTTAGTACCACTTGCAGCCCTCTACTGCTTTCGAGTTGGTACGTGTAATATTTTTTGCCGATTTCGTTTAAGAACTTCGAAACCGCAAGAAACTGGTCTTCGGTTTTAACCTGAAGCTTAGATTCTTGAATTTTTCCTCTTAGAGGTATAACGTGAAAATTATTATTATTTCCGATAAGCTGAACTATTTTAGTAACCAGTGCGTTCGTAGTAATCTCTCGGATGTATATTGGTGGAGGCTTTGGTTTTTGAGATACACTATCTGTCATTTTATTATCTTCCTCGCTTCCGTTTTCTGCTAGCAGTGCAAACATGTTTTTATTGTTGGTAGTAGTAGTTTTTGTTTCGCTACCACAATTTATTTTGGCTCTATTACCTATTTTGCGTTGCGGACTCCGTTTACGTTTTACAAAATTGTAGCGATCCATACCAGTCTGCATGACCGAATTCGGGCGGCCACTTGGATTGCTCTTTGACACACATAAATCGGTAATTATATCTTTTAATTGTTTTGCTTGCAATGCAAAAGCCAGAGAGATCGTTGACAGAATAGTTTCAGTTGAAGAGACTGTTGCGGTTGTTGTTGTTGTCGATGCGATTGCAGTTGTGAGAGAGGCAACCGTGCTGGTAGTTACTGCAGCTGGGCTTAAGAGAGTAGGCTTGCCTACAATGGTTAACGGAGTATGTGTGTAATTTGTTGTTGGTTGCGGCATTGGGGAGGCGCACTCTTCGCTCCAAGATTTTCGAACTGTGCTTGGCAACGATGGAGAACAAGAGTGCGCTCTCTGGTCTTGGGAGGGCTTGAGCGTTTTTGTAGAAACGAATGAGAAATACGCGCTGTTTTTGATTGAAGAGAGCCAACGCTCGTCTTGTTTACGTTGACGTTGCTCTCGAATTTCGTTTTGCATTTTTACATTTTGGGTGTTCATATTTTGCTAAATACAATTCGTATAAATAAAATAGGTATTAATTTTAGATGATAGCTTAGTTAAATTTTTAACCAACTAATCATCACAAAAGCATCTTTTCGCACTACTTTTTTTTTTATTTCACTAAATTTCACTGGTTTGGGATTTATTTATTAGTTGATTATACATTAGTTGGAGAGCAGCACGAAACACGTCTGCACTCTCCGAATGCTAGAATGCAAATTGGAAAGTATCGTGAGCAGAAAATAATATTAAGTAGTTTTTTTTTTTTTTTTAAACTATTTATTAAGGCCTACAGGGTATCTTAAAACCCCTTTGTGACCTTGGCATCTATTAATACTGCCCGAAGAGGCTCGCCGGCTAAGTGTGCTTAGCGTTACCATTATTACTAAATTTAAACTTACAAAATAACAATATTTACAAAACTTAAAAACAAAAAAAAAATAATATAAAAGATAGAAAGACGATGGGGAGTATATCATTTGGCTTATCATCATCTTGCTGTGTGTCTTGTTGGCAGCCGTGAGAAAGTGAGCCGGCGGTCGAGTATGACTCCCAGGTATTTGGCTGAGTCAACCTGGTCCACAGGGGTGTCGTCAATGAACACTGCTGGTGGCGTTCTCCGTTTGAGAGTGTAGCAAACATTCGTGGTCTTGTTGCCATTTATGCCAATATTCCATCTCCTAGCCCAGTCGGAAAATCTTGTTGCGTACCTGGACCTGTACGTTATGCACACGTCGTCGGCAAATGTGGCCAGCATTGACGTTCCGTAGATACGGTCAGCCGGGCGCCGCATGTCATGGCTATAAAGGCAGTATAGTAGCGGGCCTAGGACGCTTCCCTGGGGTACTCCAGCTGCCGCATTATACTCGGTTGAGAGCGCAGAGTGGAAACGGACCGCAAATCTCCTATTCCTAAGATACGACGCCAGGAGACAGTAGTAAGGCGCAGGCAGGGTATTCTTGATTTTAAGTAGCAGACCAGGATGCCACACACGGTCAAACGCCTCCCGGACATCGAGGAATAGAGCGTTGCAGTATTCGTCGCAGTCGAAGGCCGTTAAAATTTGCTCGACCACTCGATGCAGTTGCTCCACCGTGCAGTGACCAGCACGGAATCCGAACTGGTGTTCTGGCATTATTCCCTGGGCATCTATAAACCTGACCATCCGGGCGGCAATCAACCTCTCAAACACCTTTGAGATCGATGGGAGGAGACTAATCGGCCGGTGGGATCCAGGGTCCTTCTCCGTCTTGCCAGCTTTGTGTATCATAGAGATGATTCCCAGTTTCCACTGAGGAGGGAAGCCTCACAATAGCATTAAAAAGCATCGCTACGTAGCGGATCGCTCTGCTCGGTAGGGCCTTTAGAGTGCCGGTGTCATATTGCATCATGCCCTGGTGCTTTTTTAGAGTTTTGCTGGGCGATAACATCAGCTATTTCAACAGGATCGAACGGTTGGATCGGCATGTCCATTTGGAGAGCTTGGGACAGCTGATCGTGAGTCTCTTCAACCTGCTGCGGACTGGCGAGGTTAAAAGGTTGGAACCGCTCGGCCAGGTGCGCGGCAAACGCTTCTGCTTGCTCCAAATCAGTTCGGCACCATACCCCGTTGCTGTTCACCAATGGTGCTTTCCTTAGGCAGCGTCTTTTAATCGCACGTGTGGCCTTCCAGAGCGAGTGCGTCGCGTCAGCTTCGGTACCCGTATTTGCTAACCTGTCATCGAACCATGCTGCTTTGTGTTCCACCAGTGCACGATGGAGGATAGATTTTCGCCCTGTAGAAATCAGCTTTGTCCAGCGGGTGGCGCGATCTCATCCATCTGGAGCGTAAACGCCTCTTCTCTGCAATGAGCATCAGAATCTCTCTGGGGACCGGTATTTTGGCTGCTGCGGGTCTCAGTCCTGGGGTGTGAGTGGCCAATCTAGCTGCTACGCGGATGTTGTGGGTGAGAGAGTCGATTGCAGCTTCAATGTCCCGCTCGGAGTTCAGCGCCATGTCAAGGTTCAGTGACGACTCGAGGTACTCTTGAAAACGTTCCATGTTAGTGCGCCTGCTGATAAGACGCTCGAATTTGGGATAGGCTGTAGCTGTTGTGTCCAGAGTGATGATGAGTGGTAAGTGGTCAGAGCTGAGCTCGGCAACCGACCGGATATCTGAGTGTAAACCCAGGATACCTCTTGTCAGCGCAAAATCGATGTAGCCTGGAGACCCTCTACTGCCAAAAGGGAACCTTGTGGGGCCACCTGTTGCTAGCGAGTTTACATCAGAGTTAAAGATTAGATTTGCCAGGTCATGACCTCTTAGGTTACACCTCCCTGCTCCCCAAAGCCAGTGGGACGCATTCCAGTCGCCTGCTACAATGAATTTATGCTGTTGTTGCTCCAATATGGATTTGAAGTTGTCTGTGGTCCAAACGAACCTCGGTGGGCAGTAGACCGCGCCGAAGTTAATAATGCCGTCCCCAGTTTCTATAGTTGCAGACGCAAGTTGCACCCTATCAGTGGCTACTGAAGGAAGAGGAAAATGAACCAAACTTGATTTGATCATAATCGCTGATCCACCTTTAGCGTTACCCTGCTCTCAGCTTCCTGCTCTCAGGTTGCTGCTGGAAGGGCTGCGGCACCTGTTGCTGATCCTGCTTGGGTCCCATCCAGGCTTTAGCTACATCTGCGTAGGAGACTCCGCTTCGGAGAGGTGCAATCGGCATGCATCCAGTAGGAACATGGGACATAGGTCGATTGTTGACTTCGCTTCTTCCGCCCATACCTCTTTTTGGCCTAGAGCGCTGAAGGAATGCCTGGAGTTTGGAGCATCCGGAATAATTCGCTGGATGCTGTTCACCACAGTTATAGCAAGTGCATGGCTCGCTTCGTGGTCGCGTACAGTCTTTGGCAGGATGTTCACCGGCGCATTTGAGGCAGATGTGCGCCTTACGGCAGTATTTGGCCGTGTGACCAAATTGCTGGCATCGATGGCATTGGGTTGTCGTATTTCGCTTGCGAAGGGCTCGATGACAACTCTCATGTGGCATAAGCCCTTAAGAGCCAGGATCTCCTTGCTGTTCGTCGCAGCAGCGATGTTCAAAAGAACATGTTTATGGGATTGGCAGGAGCCCCTGGCTCGTTTCGCCTTTTAGGTGTATGAACGTCTAACGCCTTGTGGCCGAGACTTTTCAGTTCATCAATGATTTGTTGATGGAGCGTACTGTGGTGGAGTCCTTTAACGCAGACTCGGTATGGCCTGTCCTCCTTGAGCTGATAACAGTGAAACTCAAGCTTTTCGGTCTCGAGCAAGCTGACTATGCTGCGGAAGGTGCTAGCGTCTGCCGCGTAGAGCCTCAGAACTCCGCCCATCGATGCCTTGGCAGAGACCTTGTTCAGATCAGTGATTTTTGAGATTTTGTCCATCAGCAGGGGTGCGCTTTCCACGCCTTCCAAAACTATTGAGGGGGTTTAGGTTGCGCCTTGAAGTTGCACTGATTATGCCAGAAGAGGCTGCATCATGTTTGGCAGCAGCAATAGCTGCTTGATGGCTGGTACTGGGCTGCTCGCTCAGATCCTCGGTTTGCGCTAGCAACCCAAAGCGGTTTGAGCCGCCGCTGTAGGTGGGCACAGGAATTTTTTTATCCAGTATTGCCTTCTTCTTGGCATTCATTGGAGACCCACTTGCCTTCCTCTTGATGACTTGCATCCGCTGGGGCGCTGGCTTAATAGTGTTGGCCACTTTGGACGTCCGTTTCGTCTCAGAGGCTTTGTTTACTGCAATATTAAAGAGCTCGCCGAGGCTGAGTAAGCGCTCGGTAGGAGCGGGCATCATAGTTTTTGCATTTGGGTCCATAAATGCAATTTCCAAAAGTTTTTAAACAAACTTCGATCAGCTGTGAACAGCTGCTTTAAACAGCTGAATTTTTGTTGTGGCCGCTGTTCAGCGGGCCCACAATGTAGATTGTTTGCAGCAAGGTTATATCTCTGCGCTTGAGTGTTTTTTTACCTGATAGTGGGTCCAGTGAACACTCTTCACAGTTTTGCCACTATTGTGGGCTTTACTTGATATATTGCGTCGAAATTAATATTTTTCCCGCTTGTGGTGTTAATAAAGTGCATATTAAGTCTTTAAAAGAAATTTATAAAATTAGAGCAAGATACAGGGAATACTATAAAGTTTAAAGTTAAACATTACAAAATCAATTTTAACAATTAATTAAAGAAAAAAATCTGGAAAATTTAATAAATAGTTTTGAAGATTTAAATTTAACAATGGCAACCGGAGGTTCAGCACCAACCTTTTCTGCGGGCGGGATATCCAGCGCCACCAATCAATGGAATTAGTTAACCGATTAATAAATGTAATAAATGTGGGTTTTTTTTTTTATAACATTCTTAATTTGTATTTAAAATCTGTCCCAGTGGACAATCATTAAATGGTTTGGGGGGGACCTTGACTTAAGGGAGGTACATGGAATGTATATCTTATGAGGTTGACATAGGTGTCTATTGGTTGGGGAGATCAAGCGGGTGTTTCCTTTTCAGGCGTCTTGGGGATTGCCTATTATCTAGGAGGTTGATGGCCAGGTGGTTGGGGTGGTTATCCAGTCTTTTTATGTATCTTCCGCTGAGACGGGTGATCTCCTCTGCTACACATCTAATTCCAAGCTCTTTATGGATTATTGAGTTTTTGTGGTACGGATGGGCGTTCGAAACTATTCTCAGGCATTTATTCTGAAACCGCTGTATTTTGATGCGGTTCGAACAGCTTGCCGTGCCCCACAGCTGTATCCCATATGGCTTAAGCATTACCTTATAAATAAGCAGCTTGAATTTTACTTTGAGTTTGGACCTCCTTCCCAGGAGCCAATGCAGTTGCTTAAGCCGTAGGTTGGCCTGGTTGCGCTTATTGATTAGGTGCGGACGCCATGTGAGCCTGCGGTCCAGTGTCAGCCCTAGATATTTGGGAGTGTTATTAGTTGGGATGGTTTCTCCGTTGAGTGTGACGGGGGGCATTCTCCCCTGCAGTTAAACACTAGCAGAAATGAAGTGGAAGATAATAAAATCCAAACAATTGACCCAACTATAATATGCGAAACTACCCTAGAGGTAGTTAAATCTTTACCAAAGTTCACAGGTAAAATAACTCAATATGTAGGCTGGAGAGAAGCGGCAGAAACTGCCATGAGTCTATATAAAATTCAAAGCGGACAATATTTTATCGCTTTAACAATTCTACGTAATAAAATCATGGGAGCAGCACATGATGCTCTAACTAACCATGGTACAGTTTTAAACTAATAAGCAATTCCAAGATTTCCAGATTGGATTTTATTTATAACGATAAAAGACCAATCCATATTCTCGAATCATAATTAAGCATCCTTAGACAGGGACGCTTAAGCATTACAGTATTCTACGACGAAGTAAACAAGAAAATTACATTACTCATAAATAAAACTATAATGACATATGGAAAAGACAGCTAAAAAACCAAGGAAACGAATAAAACAATTAGGAGCAACGCTTTTAGAACGGTTGAACGGTTCAATTTCAAAAGCACTCTTTTCTCTAAACCCATCACACTTGCCAAATGCTCTGGCAAAGTGTCAGGAATTAACGACCTTCGAGCCCAATTTGCAAATAGGTATTATGGATATAGGAATGAAAATAAAAATCAGGGAAACAACCTAAGATTTAATCCAGTATTTTCCAGACAAAATAATAATACATCAAATAGAATGAATAAAAAATGGAATAAGAATCACAATATTGATTGGCCGCAAAACGGGAACTTTGGACAAAATAATAATTGGAATTCAAATAACAATTCTAAGGTACAACCCCCACCAGAACCAATGCAGATAGATAGTTCCATAAGGTATCAAAATCGTCCGAATAATAATTACTATCGTCAGAGTAATAATTATAAATGGGGGTATAATAATAACAGACAGAATTATAATCATTTTTCGCAAAGAAATAATTTTAATCAATACCAAGCACAGGAAACTGAACCGCAAATCCCATTAAAAAGGGAAGCAACTGGAACCGTAACTCAACCAGCCCAGAAAGTTATGAGAATAAATAACATTGATGAAGATAATTTTTTAGATCAGAACAATACAGGGGTTCATATAAAAAGAATAGACAGATATACAAAAAAACAACTAAAAATATTAGTTGACACAGGAGCCTCATCTTGCTGTATCAAAAAGGGAATTTATGAAAATAAAAAAGAATTACCAACTTACAAGAGAGTATCTACAGTTCATGGATACTCAATTATAAAATATTACCATATAGTGACAATATTTGAAACAAAATATTTTAATATTTGAAACAAAATTGGGTACAATCTATTAAGGATAATTGGAGATAAAATAGATGTAAAATAGAAATAAAATAAATGTAAAATAGATGTAGAAAAGGGTATTATGGAATATAATGGAAAAACATGAAAAACTCGAATATTATGACAATGAGGAAAAAAACGATTTGTGTTAAATTGCGGAAAAAAAATGCGCTTCCATTAAAAGGATATATTATAAAAAAATACTTTGATGAACAAAAAGTATTTAAAACCGAAACGGTAATTGGTGAAGGAAGCTTTGGATTAAAGAATCCTGAGCACGCCGACGTTGAATTATCCGTTAACAAAAAACTAATAGTTTGGGATCCACAAATCCTGAAATCGCCGTCGTCGAATTTTCTGACAAAGAAAAAATTCATAGTCTAATAATAATTTCAAATCAAGTGAAAGATTCAATTCGAATTCGTATGCTGATGCGTGAAGACGTGTTTTCATCGAGCTCCGATAAAATCAATTGATTCTAGTGATGTGAATGATTATTAATAAAAAACAAATAAATATATTGAAAGCGAAAAAGACGCTCCGGGCGATGCACCATCGCTCGAATAAATATTCTGCGTTTAAAAATAGTTAAATAATAGTTTCAAACAAATTAATTAAATAAAAAAAAAAAAAGCCACTATGAGCCAGAACGACACTCGCGCTCAGCGACAACGAAAGCAAGACGATCGCCGGCTCTCATTACAATTAAACAAGGCGTACTTTTCGTGTGTCTCCGCGACACCTGCAAACGAAGACAACGAGCGGCCAATAACCCATAACCCAACGAACCTTCTTGTACCAACAAATCAAGAAAGAGCGCGCTCTTGCTCTTTCGCACTTCTAGCTCCGACACAAGCTCCGCTATCTGCAACAACAACAATTGGAGCAATATCGACAGCCCGCTCTACTTCGCTATTGGCTGCACCCGCTCACGCTTTTACTGAGTCAGCGAATACAAAAACAAAAGCCCAACAGCCAAACGGCACGGCTGCACAACTAGCAAAACAAAACGCAAACAAAAAAGTTGTGTCGGTCTCACAGACTGGACTGGACCGCTACATTACAATAAAGCGGAAGCTTAGCCATAAAACTTCCGATACAGAAAACAAGCCGAAAAATATACGCGACAATACTACCTTGATCAACAATGAAGCGCCCGCAAATAGCAACAGATTCGCTTTGCTGGCAGATACCAACGAGGACGTGCCACTGAAATCCATCGATAACGAACCAAAGAAAATAAAGCCTCCCCAAATTTACATCCGCGAGAAGAGCACAAACGGTTTGGTAAATTCTTTAATTGGAATAATTGGAAAAGATAGCTTTTATATAATACCCCTCATAAGAGGTACTATTAATGAAATCAAACTTCAAACGAAAACGGAGGAAAACTACAGAAAAGTCACAAACCATCTTACTGCAAACAAAACATGCTTTTACACCTACCAGCTTAAAAGTAGCAAGGGTCTACAAGTAGTACTGAACGGCATTGAGCCTGATGTAAAGCCCGAAGAGATAGCTGAGGCGCTAAAGGAAAAGGGATTTTCCGTTACAAGCGCACAAAATATTAAAAACAGAAACAGGCAGCCGCAACCACTCTTTAAGATTGAGCATGAACCAGAAAACAAGCATCTAAAAAAAACGAGGTTCATCCAATTTATAAACTCCAACTCCTTCTGCACCTTAGGATTACAGTAGAAGAGCCGCATAAACGTAACGCTCCTGTTTAATGTATGAACTGCCAAGAATACGGCCACACGACATCGTATTGCACACTTCGCCCAGTGTGTGTAGTCTGTGGAGATCTCCACGTCTCCACACACTGCCAAGCTAATAAAGAAAATGCAAGCGCGAAAAAGTGCGGTTACTGTGGGGGTAATCACACAGCAAACTACAGAGGCTGTCCAATCTACAAAGAGCTGAAAACCCGTCTCCACAAAAGAACGAACACGGCACGGGTACACCAAGGAACAGCTACGCTGATACCATCGGAAACAAATCCAGAAGTACTTTTTTCGAAACCAACAAGTATTGCTCCCTGGACTATACCAAGCACTAACAAGATAAGTTTTGCAAACGTTTTAAAATCAGGTATGACACCTCCAACCCAAAACTCCCAAACCTCACATGAAGAACACACAAAATTGGACACACAACAAAACTATAGGCCATCTGAGCAGCAAGAAACGAAAACTGAAGCTATGATCCTTTCAAAAGAGCATGATGGAATTCATGACATTTTTGCGAACCACCATTCAAGACATAATGCGTAATCAAAACCTATTGATGCAAATGCTTGTCTCCCAACAATCAAAATAAATAATGGCTACCTTACGCATAGCTACGTGGAACGCCAATGGCGTCTCACAGCGCAAACTTGAGCTAGCTCAATTCCTAAATGAGAAGCATATCGACGTAATGCTTCTTTCGGAAACTCATCGTACAAGCAAATACAATTTTTAAATAAGAGATTACAACTTCTATGGTACAAATCACCCCGATGGTAGAACACACGGTGGGACCGGCATTCTAATTAGGAACCGTATGAAGCACCACTTTTACAAAGAGTTTGCTGAAATTCATCTACAGGCCACATCTATCAATATACAGCTTGAGGACAACACTCACCTCACACTAGCGGCCGAATATTCCTCGCAGTTTCGTTAGAGCTGAATGTCTACCAGATCTGTCATCTGGTCACTCTGTGCTAATTCATCTTAGCCGGTATGCAGAAAACGTAAAACCACCCTACAGACCGACTACGCACTAAACGAACTGGCTAAGGTATAAAAAATATATAAGTTCACACATTGAGCTAAACCCAAAACTCAATACTGAACCTGATATAGAGAGCTGCACAGAAACACTGGAATCCATTCTTACGGAAGCACCTCGAAATGCAACACCTAAAACCATAAACGTTACAATTAATCCGAATAAGACTAACGCACAAATCGAGCAACTCGTCCACGCAAAACGACGCTTACGTAGAGAATGGCAATCCTCCATATCACCATCTGCAAAACAAAACAAAATCCCATCTGCATTTGAAAATCGAGAATACTGTACAGCCGTATTTCTAGACGTATCCCAAGCATTCGACAGAGTCTGGCTAGACGGCCTAATGTCTAAAGTTAAAACAGCTCTACCCGAAAGCACACACAAACTTCTAAAGTCATACCTATATGACAGAAAGTTTGCAGTGCGGTGCAACACTGCTACTTCCACTGACCACGAAACGCTGACATTCCTAAAAATAGTCGGCTAACAAGCTACAGCCCAGCTGGCATTGCACCTCATAGCCACTGAGAAGTAGCTCTCTGACAGGCGAATAAAAGTCAACGAGGAAAAATGCAAGCACGTGACATTTACGCTGAACAGACAAGACTGCCCACCACTTTTGATGAACAACATATCACTCCCGAAAGCAGATGAGGCAACGTACCTAGGAGTACACCTCGATAGAAGACTTACATGGCGCAGACACATTGAAGCGAAAAAAATTCATCTTAAGCTCAAAGCGAACAACTTACACTGGCTCATCAACGCTGGCTCTCCGCTCAGCTTGGACCACAAGGTCTTACTCTACAATGCAGTACTGAAACCAATCTGGACCTACGGTGCACAGCTATTTGGCAACGCCAGCAACAGCAATATTGACATCATACAGCGAGCACAGTCAAAGATCCTGAGAACTATCACTGGGGCACCGTGTTATGTTCGAAACGAAAACATCCATCGAGATTTAAATATTCCAACAGTCACCAATGAAATCACAGAGCTTACAAAAAAATATCATGGCAAGCTTTCCTCGCACCCCAACCACCTAGCGAGAAATCTAACCCAGCTCAGCAGTCGTTCCCGTCTCCGAGGAAGGGACCTACCAACCCAGCGAAGAAATCTTTAGGGACGCTTAATCACGGAACAGTTGGAAAAAAATTAATTAAAACGACTGTTTAGAAAAAAATTGTATTAGTTAAGATTTTTAAACTTATTGTTAGCTCTTATTTAAGAGGATCCAGTGAATAAAAGCAGAGTTATAGAGAGAATATAAATTTGGTATGATTTTGGTTATGAAAATAAGTTTCGTGTGTCATAAAACCATACACATTTCGCTGTCAACGTCGCAGTCGGCGTCGCGCAATGCGTGTTTTGCTGCGCTTCTGCTTCCCTTGCCATAGGTTCAAATTTAAAAATTAGATAGCTTTTATAAGCAACAACGCATATGCCGAATTGCATAGCATTAGGTTAATAATTGTGGGCGTGGCAGTTTTTTGCGGTTTGCGGGGAGCGTGGTCGTGGTAGTTTTTTACTGATTGCGGTGGAGCGGGGGGTGATATCAAAATAAAACAACAAACTTGTACTGCGTATGGAAATTACCTATCCAACGATATATGGCACATATCTGTAGCTCTTGTAGTTTCTGAGATCTAGGCGTTGATATGGACGGACGGACGGACGGACGGACGGACGGACGGACGGACGGACGGACGGACAGACGGACATGGCTATATCGAATCGGCTGTTGATGCTGATCAAGAAAATATATACTTTATGGTTTGATTGCGGTGGAGCGGGGGTGATATCAAAATAAAACAACAAACTTGTACTGCGTATGGAAATTACCTATCCAACGATATATGGCACATATCTGTAGCTCTTGTAGTTTCTGAGATC
The DNA here is from genome assembly GCA_018150545.1 of Drosophila ercepeae. NCBI lineage: Eukaryota > Metazoa > Arthropoda > Insecta > Diptera > Drosophilidae > Drosophila > Drosophila ercepeae. The sequence continues at coordinate 114,719 of JAECWL010000070.1, read as the reverse complement.
TAGGCGTTGATATGGACGGACGGACGGACGGACGGACGGACGGACGGACGGACGGACGGACGGACAGACGGACATGGCTATATCGAATCGGCTGTTGATGCTGATCAAGAAAATATATACTTTATGGTTTGATTGCGGTGGAGCGGGGGGTGATATCAAAATAAAACAACAAACTTGTACTGCGTATGGAAATTATCTATCCAACGATATATGGCACATATCTGTAGCTCTTGTAGTTTCTGAGATCTAGGCGTTGATACGGACAGACGGACGGACGGACGGACGGACGGACGGACGGACGGACGGACGGACAGACGGACATAGCTATATCGAATCTGCTGTTGATGCTGATCAAGAATATATATACTTTATGGGGTCGGAGATGCTTCCTTCTGCCTGTTACATACATTTGCACCATATAATAATACCCTTTTCACCCATTTTTAATGGGAACAGGGTATAAAAAAAAAAAAAGTGAAAGATTTCGAAAATAAGATTATGAATAAAATTGAAAAGGAGCATTCTAAAATAAATATTCAACTTCATTTTCGAACCGATATTCGAGGAGAAATAAATACTGACAATGATAGGGCAATTTATAGCAAACAATATCCTCATGCTTTGTCAGTCTCAGATTTCGTTAATAATGAAATCGATAGTATGCTAAAGAAACAAATTATAAGACCAAGTAGGAGCCATTACAATTCACCAATCCTAGTAGTACCCAAAAAGGGTCAAAACGAAGTTGGAACTCTAATAATCGACTAGTTTTTGACTATAAAAAATTAAACGAAAACACAATACCCGATGCAAGACCCGTCTGTAATATTATCTAACTTGGGAAAGTCAAAATATTTCTTAACAATTGATTTGGAATCAGGATTCCACCAAAATTTTAATGAAAGAGTCAGATATGGAAAAATTGCCTTTTCTATTAACAATGGGGAATTCTTGCGTATGCCATTTGGGTTAACAAACGTCCCTAGAATATTTCAAAGAGCAATGGATGATATATTAAGAGAACAAGTCGGAAAAACTTGTCATGTTTATATGGATGATATAATAATCTTTTCAAATACAAAAATTTCCAAACCTGTAACCAAATACTTAGGAGGAGATAATGGTAAAATTTCTAGGAGAATGTCTAATTACAATTAGTAATTAGTAGCAAAAAGTAAAATTACAATACAGTAAGATGACCCAGCTGTAAAAGCTTTTAACGAACTTAAAGAAATTTTTAATAGCACAAGTTGAATTAGTTCAACCAGATTATAACAAAAAATTCACTTTGACAACAGACGTATCAGATGTAGCTATTGGATCGGTTTTATCACAGGATAATAAACCAATTACTTTCATATCTAAAACTTTAAATAACAACGAACAACTTTACGCCACAAATAAAAAAGAATTGTTAGCCATAGTTGGGGCTCTTAAAAATCTCAGAAATTATTTAAATGGAGTTATTGGTATAGAAAAACAAACAGACCATCAATCTTTATATTCTACAATCTCGGATAAAACGTAGAAATGAAAAGACGGTATTCTTTCATAAAAAGTTTCACCATAAAAATAATGTATAAACCCGGAACAACAAATGTCGTAGCTGACGCATTATGTCGAATAAAACTAAATAATATTACAAACAGCGATATAGAACAATCAAGCTCAGATCAAAATACACAGCATTCTACTGAAAGTAGTTTTGAAAATGGAATACATGAGACTCGTAAACCGTTAAATCAGTTTCAACAACAACTGTTATTAACAACGGGGAAGCATACAATACATGATACATTGATAGTTTTTAATAAGACACGACATATAATCGAATACGATACGCCGAGAATAATGTAGATAAACGTATTATAATAGAAGAAACACATAGTCGAGTTCATAGAGGACTAGACGACAATTAAAAACAAATCAATAGATTATATTATTGGCCAAATTTATTTATCAAATTAAAGGAAAACATAAAAAATTATACAATTTCCAACGAAAATAAATATAACAGTAATCCAATTAAAATTCCTATTGGGGAAACTTCCATTCCATCTATTGAAGGAGAAAATTTACACATCGGTATTTATTATGTGCAAAATCTTATTTTCTTAATTTGCATTGATGTGTACCATAATCAAAATTCCTAGTACTAAAAGAAATTCAAAATAAACTAAACATCGAGAATAAAGTAATGGAATTACTTCAACAGTTTCCCCACGCCTAAGTAATTATGTCTGATAATGAACCAAGCTACACCTCTGCTCAATTTAAATCCTTTGCACAAAGACGTGGTTTAAATCTACATTTCGCAGATCCCAGACACAGTACCTCGGAGAGTTTCTCTTGGATTCTGACCGATACGGACGTGTTTCCACATACGCTGCGCGAAATCTCATAAAGACAGAGACAGCCACATCGTGAGAACGTGTAATTGTTCGGCTGAGCGAAACAAACCAAAGCAAGTGTGTAAATAATGTCCAAAACACAATTTATCATTTTTTTCTTTCTCGATTGCACTATTTGCGGTGGGAGGCCCATCTGTTAAATCAGCCGGTGGAGCTGACAACTCATCGCAGACCAACAGTGCTGCCAGATCTGGAGATCGGGAACTAAATGGAGCAGCGGGGGGCCCCGCCTCAACCGATGATGACCCATTCAGGAGGAGCTCCAGAATGTCAAGGTCCCCAACAAAATGAGGAGGAATTGCGGTGCTGAAACCAGAGGACATCAAAGGACTACGTAGGATGCGGGATGGGACTCAGATAGCCTCTGTCCTGATGAACACGAATGATGCGATTGCGGTCTTAGAGAAGGGCACGGTAACCGTGGGGTGGTCAAGGTGCCTCATCAACCGGGACGTCCGGCCCACGAGATGTTACAAGTGCCTGGGCTACGATCATCGAGCAACGACCTGCAAGGCGATCGATCGGTCAGACTGCTGTCTGCGATGCGGCGAACGAGGACACAAGGCAAGGGGGTGTGTTGCACCACCAAAGTGCCGATTATGCAGCGACGAAGTGGATAAAAACCACCCGACGTGCTGTTTCGCAGCATAATGCAGGAGCAAATTAAGATTATTCAGCTCAATGTTTACCATTGCGCAGCTGCTCAGAGCCTCAGAATGGGTCAACAGGGTATCGAATCCCAGAGGCCGAGCAGTGATAGACACAATGCTTATGTGGGACCTGATACTGCTGAACGAAGGCTGCAAACCAACGTTCAACAACAATAGGGGCCCGTCCTACATCGACATAAGCTACATCAGTAGAGGGTTAGTGGCTAACGCGAGCTGGACGGTCCACGACGTTGTAACGCTGAGTGACCACGCACTGATTTCCTTCTGCATCCTACCGAAGGGCACGCCATGGAGGCAGCAGAGAAGATCAGTCGGGCAAGCCTGGGAATCGAGGAAGATCGATGAAGATTGGCTGGCATACCAAATCGACTCTCTTCGAATCTCAATTGGACACGCAGATTCAATGGCGACCGACCTCATGAAGATGCTTGAGGCAACGTGTGATGCGACTATACCAAGGATGCAACCATCTCAAGCCCCCAGCATACTGGTGGAGCGCCACCTTAAGCAAGTTACGCTCGGAATGCCTAAGGGCAAGGAGAAGGGCGCAACGAGCCAGAGGCAGCACCCAGCGCGCAGAACCCATGGGGGCTTTTAGAAGCAAACGCTCTGAGTTTAAGCACGGCATATTGGCTGCCAAATCGCGGGACTATAAGCAACTACTAGATAGCCTGGATAGAGATCCCTGGGGATTTGCCTACAAACTCGTAGCTAACAAGCTAAGCAAGAGAGAGGCAACTCCAACTGACCCCGATGTCCTGGGCAGCATCGTAGCAGAATTATTCCCAAGGCAGATACCCTATGGCGGCCAACAGCAGTAGCTCCCCCCATATGACTTCCCAAGCATTACAGACCTCGAAGTTGTGAAGGCAAGCAAATCAAGCCCAACAAAGTTCCTGGCCTGGATGGAATTCCTGGAGCAGTCGTCAAGGGAGTGGCGTTAGCTAGACCTGATATCTTCAGGGAAACCTTCCAGCTCGAATAGAGGCAATCACAGAGAGCAGCAACGGCCTAGGCAAGAGCACCCTGGACGCACTTATGGCGGTGAGAAACATCGCCGAGAACGCTCTCGATGGTGATAGATGGCTGGGTGGAAGGAAGGAGCACTGCGCAATTGTCACGTTGGATGTGAAGAACGCCTTCAACACCGCTAGATGGCCAGTAATCGTCAGCGCCATGCATAGGATGGTTATCCCGGAGTATCTCAGGATCGTTGTTGGAAGCTACTTCACGGCTCGTGTCCTCTGGTTCGATACGGATGCTGGCTCGAGATGCTACCGTGTTTCTGCAGATGTTCCACAAGGATCTGTGCTTAGACCGATCCTGTGGAACATTATGTATGGTGGAATCCTGGGCATCAACAGGCCCTTAGGAGCTGAGCTACATTGCTTTGCGAACGATGTGGCAATAATTGTAGTGGCCAAAACAAACAGCAGTCCTCGAAGGCAAGTGCAATACGACAATTGTATGGCCATCGACTGGCTAGAGAAAGCCGGCTTAACAATTGCGGCGCACAAGACCAAGGCTGTTCTATTAAGCAGCAGGAAGAAGGTGGATAAAATGCTGATCACGGTCAACGGGACTCAGGTGTCCTCGCAAGACTCCTGTAAATACCTGGGAGTAGTGATAGACCACAGGCTATCTTTTAAGGACTAAGCTAGCTACGCGAGCAGGAAAGCAGCAATAACAACTGCGTCGTTGTCCAGGCTCATGCCCAACATAGGAGGTCCCAATTAGGCCAGAAAACTACTGGTGGCTGTAACCAAGGCAAGAGGAGCGTCCTCTATGCTGCACCAATATGGAGCAACGCCACCAAGAAAGGCTCTTACATGAAAGGAGCACGCGCGTTGGTACGGTCTATGGCCCTTAGGCTCATTAGAGGCTTTAGGACTATATCCGGAGACGCAGCACTAGCACTGGCAGGCTTCCTGCCAATCGACCTTGAGATAAAGGCTATTCGTCATGTCCGAGAAGGTGCTACCCGGCTGGAGGCTCACGAGCGACTGATGGGAGAGTGGCAGAGCAGATGGATAACATCGCAACGGGGGAGGTGGTCCTACCAACTCATCCCCGATTTAACGGCGTGGGCCGATTCCCGCCACAAAACACTGGACTACCACCTATCTACTCCGGTTCCACCACGTAGAGTCAGTTGAATGCCGCTACTGTCCCGATGCTGAGGAAACAGCAGAGCATGTACTCATGCACTGCTCCAGGTTCACGGAGGAGAGGGTGCAGCTAAGGGCGCTGATCGCCGATGGAAATACGGATCACGATGATTTCCTTAAAAAAAAATAAAATAAATGACCTAATTGAAAACAATAACCAAAAATTTATTATCAATTCCAAATTTTTTATCGAGATAAAATCACTTTTCGATCATTTTAAAAACATTTTTATCGATCAAGAATTGCCGTTACGAAAACATCGTTTACAATTATTAACATTCGACTTGCAAAACATAATTGATACTATTACACTAGCAAAAATTGATGTATTTAACACAAAAATGTTATATAATGAAGACATTAAAGAAATATTAAATCACCAATAAAAGCCTGTAATTATTGCAGATATTGCCGTATTCAAAATTGTACTACATTTATTATTTATATATTATATATATTACATATTATTTATATAAAATACACTGTAATAACAAATAAATGCGTGAAAACAACACGAGAAAACAAGTGAGAAAAGTTATCTTCGGCTTGCTTGAAAACAACAAAGTTTTCCATACAAAGACTTGTTTTCATATCTGTCGTTTGTATGGTAGCTATATGATATAGTAGTCCGATCCGGACCAAACTTTCACAAATCGTGTATGGCTATGTCAAATGAATAAATGTTAAATTCGGTTGCAATAGGTTGAAAAACAAAAAAGTTTTTCATACAAAGACTTGTTTTCATATCGCTCGTTTGTATGGCAGCTATATGAAATAGTGGTCCGACCGATTTTTAAACTTGATCTGCGTGCAACAAAAATAATGATCTAGTAAAAATTTCAACAGACGGACAGACGGACATGGCTATATCGACTCGGCTGTTGATGCTGATCAAGAATATATATACTTTGTGGGGTCGGAGATGCTTCCTTTAATACGTTACAATTTACAATTGGAAAATATCAATTTCATTTATATTATTAATATTAATCATTTTGTACTTTATTATTACATTATTAACAAAATTAAGATATATTATATTTGTAACCAAACAAAAACTAGAACTAGAAAAACCAAATACTGAGAAAGAATTTTTAACAGAATTAAAAGAGCGTTTAAACGAAATTCATAATGAAGCGGGGCGCGTCATTTTAGAAGGGGGAGAGTTATCCAACCCGTAAACATAGCACTCTACCCCAGTTTATAAACAAATTTCAAATTCTAATTTTTAAACAAATTTCAAATTCCAATCTCGGCGGCATTTCCTTTGTCTTTGTTTTTGTCATTGCCGTTGCCAGCGCTTGGCTACCGGATAAGATAAATAACCAAACTTAAAGTAAACACAGCTTCCGCTTGGAGACCAAGCCATGATCAACTTATTGCGCTTCAATCAAACTGCATCACTCAGCTAAAGCTTTTATTCAAAACATAATTGAAAATTCAAGAAGTTTCGAAAGAAAAACTTCTGGCCTAATCTAAACATAATTGAAATTTCAAGAAGTTTCTAAAGAAAAGCTTCTGTCCGTAGTTGATTGGATTAGGATTTAGAATTATAAGATAAATCTGATTCGGGACAAGATCGGGAACGGTATCCAATTAGGCATAAGCAAAAAACCAGTGTCTTGTAATAGTGTAAGTGAAAAAGTTTATCATCAAAAAATATTAAAATTATATTAAAAATAATAATTATTTTTTTTAAAGAATTAAACAATAACAATTTTAATTAGCATGGAATGGCGCGAAGCTATGGCTAGGGAATATGATTCCCTGGTTGAAAATCAGACGTGGCAGATTACTGATTTACCAAATAATCAGCGAGCAATAAATGGAAATGGGTTTTCAACGTAAAACCGAGATAAGGATGGTAAAATCGATCGTTTCAAAGGTTGTCTGGTGACAAAGGGATGCTCCCAGCAGTTTGGTATAAATTACCTGGACACATTTTCACCGGTATGCGGACTGGAGAGTATGCGTCTGATAATAGCACTGGCGGCGGAGCTCAAGATATATATTCATCAGATGGACGTATGCAGCGCGTATCTCAACAGCGATCTAAATGAGACGGTTTACATGAAGCAGCCGGAAGGATATATAGACGAGAAGAATCCTGACAAGGTATTGATGCTGAGGAAAGCAATATACAGTTTAAAGCAGTCAGGAAGGGCATGGAACGGGAAGCTAAATGGCGTTTTGTTGAATATGGGATTTATTACCAGCAACAACAAGCCATCTTAATACATACAAAGCGGAGAAGCTAACCTTTCACTAATTCTTGTTTATGTTGACGATATACAAACGACCGATATGAAAACAAGTCTTTGTATGGAAAATTTTTTTGTTTTCCAACCCATTGCAACCGAATTCAACATTTATTCATTTGTTAGCCATACACGATTTGTGAAAGTTTGGTCCGGATCGGACCACTATATCATATAGCTGCCATACAAACTACCGATATGAAAGCAAGTCTTTATTATGTCTTAACAAGTCTTTGTATGGAAAACTTTTTTCTTTTCAAGGGTATACCATCTTCGGCAAGCCGAAGATAACTTTTCCCACTTGTTTTTTCATGTTTTCGACTTTAATTGTAATGCATGAATTAAATAAGTGTCGTCGCTCGAGTGGAGTTGCCTTCAACGGCTACCCCCTTTGGATCCCGAAGGAAAGGAAAGACTCTTCAGTCAGTAGTAGCTCGTTTTATTCTATAATCGTTTTTTAAGGTTATTCAACATAAATTATTCTAATCCTATCTTACCGCAGTTTGCCCTTTAAACTCTCGTGCGACAATGCACGCTAAGTTTTTCGCGGCTTCCGATGGCGGCCGACAGTGTGCCCGCACACATTTATCTACTAAATCCTATCACTATCACGAAAATACTGACTACGCCTATCGATTACACCGATCGATCCGCGACATCCCCGACCCCGTGAATAACAAATTCACTCAAATCCAGAACTTCAAGTTTAGAGACGGGTCGCATCATTGTTCTCGCGCCTGATGACTCCATCTGCTCCGCTGTAGACCTCCTCCACGATGCCCTTGCACCACTCTCGCCGAAGACCATATCACCCTGGTGGATGGGCTCCGTTCTCCGGCACCACTTCTCGCGGCGCACAAGCGTAGGCAGGTACTTCCTGACCCACCTCCTCCACGGAAACGGACTCGCAGCATGCGAGCAATCCTCCACTGCTTTCTTGTATAACCCTCCATTGGCAGCTCCGCATCCAATCCAGGCGTATCCGGCAGATTGGCTACTCCCTTAAGTATGTCATTTGGCGTCAACGGGGCCTTCTGTTCCGCATCCACAGGCACATGGGTAAGCGGACGCGAATTCACAATATTCTCCCCCTCAATCTGGAGACTCTCCAATACATAGTCCTTCGGCGCAACTTCCTTCAGGGTATGACGCAGTGCTCTCTTGACGCACTGCACCATGCGCTCCCATACTCCGCCCTCAGACTGGTTTAGTGGGCAATTGAAATCCCATTCTATACTTCTGCTTGACAACTCACTCTGTATCTTCTCCATCTCGAACACGTCACCAAAGCGTTTGGCTTCCCTGTCAGCTTCCACAAAGTTCTTGCCGTTGTCGCTGCGCAATCTATGTACTGGCCCTCTACGGCAGACGAAGTTCCTGATCGCAATTATGCAGGAATCCGTCGACAGGTCATGCGCCAGCTCCAGATGAATCGCCCTTGTCGTCAAGCACGTGAACAAGGCGACCCAACGCTTCTCCTTGTGACGGGACACAGTCACCAACAGTGGCCCAAAGTAGTCCAATCCAGTGTACTTTAATGGCCATCCATCCGCATCCAATCTGTCCTCTGGATGGGGTCCCATGACCGGCGGCATCGGCCGCACTCGCTGCAACTTGCACTCGTTGCACGATGAGATCACTCTCCGCATCACTCGCCTCATCTTCGTGACCAGGAATTTCGTCCGGATCTCAGCGATCTTAGCACCCACATTTTGATGCTTCATCCTGGCGTGGAAATGTCGCACAATCAGCTCTGTGAGACTGTGCCTGTGTGACAGTATTACATGCACAGTGCGACAACTATTCTGCCGTAAGCTCGCAGAATCCCGTTCTTGTCCAGGTAGGGTACCAACCCTCGAATGTCGCTCGAGCTGGCGACGTCCTGTCCAGTTTCGACCGACCTCATCTCGTCGGGAAACGACTCCAACTGTGCCTGTCTGATCAACAGGTTCTCCGCGTCCTTACATTCTGCTGCAGTAAGGCCATATTCCTCGAGATCGCTTCTCTGTTTGCGGCATACGCGCACAAACCGTAGGACCCAGGCCATGATCCTCACCAGGCGATTGAAGCTCGAGAATCTCTGAAACTGAATAACAAATTCGTTTGCCACGACTAATGCAAGCTCACTGGGCATCTCTTCTTCATCGGGGGCATCTGGAACACGCTCAGTTCTTTCGTCAGGCCCCGGCCAGCTGGCTGCTGGCTACCTCAAAAATGCAGGTCCTATTAGCCACCTTGAATCCGGGCTAAGGTCCACTCCCCTCTGCGACCGCGTCGCATCATCTGCCGCATTGTCGGCCGTAGGCACCCATCTCCATTGAGAAACCTTTGACGACTCGAGAATCTCTGTCACTCGGTTGCCAACAAACTGCTTATACCGGCGGTGGGTGCTGCCGATCCATCTTAGCACCGTCTTTGAGTCCGTCCATAACACTAGGTCCGTGATGGCCACACTGTGCTCCTCCTTGACAGTGTTCATCAGCCTGGTTCCGAGAACTGCTGCCTGCAGCTCCAGCCGTGGGATCGTCATTGTTCTCATCGGGGCGCACTTCGTCTTTGCACATACGAAGCTCACCAGCACGTTGTCGTCTTCATATGTGACCCTCCAATAGGCCACCGCCGCGAATGGTGCCTGACTTGCATCCACGAAGACGTGCAATTCTATGGCCCGGACTGCGCCACGCCCAAAATAATGGCGAGGACATCGGAACTTTTCCACGACGTCCATCTCTTTGCGCCAAGTCGCAAATGCTTTGCTTAACTCCTCTGGTAGTGGTTCGTCCCACTGGATCTTCTGCCTCCAAATCTCTCGCAGCAGCAGCTTCGCTGTAATCATGAGGCAACACAGGAATCCCAGGCGATCAAACGTTGACATCACCAGACTCAAATATTCCCTCTTCGTAGGGGCTCCAACTCCACTCAGAACGCCGCTTGGCACTCGATGATACTCCACGTTGAATCTGAAATCATCCCTTGCTACCTGCCAACGCGTTCCGAGGATTTTTTTCTCAGTCTCACCCCATCCCTCGCTCTTTACGCGTCCAGGTCCTAAAGCCGTCTCCACGGTGGGCGAGCTGGATGAAAACTGGCATAACTCGAATCCAGCATCCGCATGTATCTCCTTCACAAGGGTAGATACGCTAATAGCCGCGCTCTCTGTAGCGAAACTGTCCACATAGTCGTCGACATAATGGTAGTCAGTGATAGCCTTGACTGCTCTCGAGTCCGAGTCCCGAAACTTCAGGGCATTCACGGTCTTCACGTAATGTGCAGCGCTCGGCGAGCATGCTGCTCCAAACGTCATTACGTTCATCTCATAGACATCCAGATCTCTCTCGTCATCGCCATCTCTCCAAAGGAATCGTTAGGAACATCTGTCCTCGGGTCGGATCAGCACTTGGTGGAATATCTCCTTGATGTCACCGCAGACTCCGACTGCTCCCTCTCTGAAATAAAAGAGCACAGCTGGCAAAGGATTAAAGTGCTGATGCCCTTTGTCCTGCTCCGAATTTAGCGAGATTCCTCCAACTTTGGCTGCAGCATCAAACAAAAGCCGTACCTTGCCGGGCTTATTGGGGTTTTTGACACCAAAATGTGGCAAATACCATAACCGGTCGCTCCTCACCGCGACCTCATCCGGCTGTAGCCTCCATCGCGTCATCCACTGACACGGCAAGTAGATAGGACCTGGGTGATGGCGTAGTCGATTACCCACTTACAGGCCCAAACACAGCCCAGCCCAGCTCGGTTGCGGCCGCTTACGGTCTCTCTCTAGCGAACCGCCTCGTTCTAAGTGGCAATCCGAGATGTCTGTGATCCAGGCCGATGAGCTGCTTCGGAACCACGTTGTTGTAGGGCTTCATCGGCAGACGCGCATCCCTATTCACGCCTTGGACATCCTGTCGACTCAATGTCTGCATCGGCAGACTCAGGTTCGAAACGGCGAGTGAGCTTTCCAACTCCGCTTATCTTTAAACTCACCACGGTGGTAGGCTCTCTGGTTGCCCTACCTCCAAACCATTGAATATTCAGCTGACGACGCTCTCTTGCACTCCAAGATCTCCTCGCAGCTCGTCATCGATCATCGTGACGGACGATCCGTCATCTAGGAGCGCATACGTATCCACATACTGCCCAGCTCCGTACAGCGTAACTGGCAGTAGGCGGACTCCTTCGGCGTCGACGCAGCTCAAATTCCTCTGCATGGGCGCTCCCGCTTCACGCGAAGCTCCTCTCTCCAGGCTGTTTCTGGGAACAGCTGGCTGCTGGTTTCCCTCTTGGTCCCTGTGACCATCTCGAAGCGAAGGCATCCTGGCCGGGCACTTACCTTGCATATAGCAGGATCTAGCGATGTACCCGCTTCGTAGGCATGTGAAGCAAAGTCGGTGGCTCTTCACAATCCTCCACCTTCCCGGCGGCAAAGCTTTAACAAATTCTCTGCAACTAGTCATTCCATGTTGTCCTCCACAGATGGGACAACCTCCATGCCGATCATCCTGTTGATCGCCTTCGTTATGGTCGATTCTCGCATGCAGAACTCGACGCCTCGGCTCCTTTCCCTCGACGTCCAAACCCGTGCACACCACGTTTGCGTACTCCTGTAGCCACGCGCTGAAGTGGACAACAGTGGGAAAGCGCACAATCGTTGCAGCATGCCTGGCCCAGTCCACTCGCTTGCTCGTAGGAAGCTTGGCCACAAGCTCCTCCATGAGGGTTGTGTTCTCCAGGTGCTGCTCCGCCTTCGCTGACTGCAAGAAGGCCGCGAGGTTACTCACTCGGGTAGCGAAAGGAATGATCTTCGCCAAATTGTGCTCCGAAATTGGACCGAATTGTTCTCCAGATCCGTGCAATTGTATGCTCGGGTCGTCTCCACGAACGCACAGCTGAAGATCGGCCACTCCTCGGCGTGCCCTCCAAATGCAGGCAAGTCCGGAAGCTTCCTTGGCCCATATGCTCACTGCTTCCATTCGGCGTCATCCACAATGGCGATGCTGTTGCCACATTGTGGACGCTCACGCCCGGTAGCACGAATCCATGCGCTGGCTGCGAAGTGCTTGTTGCACACAGTGGCTCCACAAATTGGTTGCTAGTTGTTAGCAATGCCGGTCCACTCCAAGATGGCGTCAGCGTGCAGGCCGCACCGCTCACACCGTCACCATTATAGGGCCCCGACCCGACGCCGTTATGTAAGGCCTCTCCGTTAGATGTGGGTAATGGCGGGCCGCTCCAAGATGGCGGCCGACCCGACGCTCCACTGTTGGTGCCAACTGCGCTTGGGCCAACTGCGATTGACGCGCAATTGGCGGTGCTCACACTTCGCAGGGCTTTAACTTTTTCCAGCTCCTTCTCCAACGCTGCCATTCTCCCCATGAGATCCAACGTGAGGGGCTCGTTCATCTCCGGCGCTGGGCTCGCAGCTGTGACGGCAGTACTTCTAGTTTGGGAAGCTACTGTAGTCACCGTAGTGGCAGGGCAAGAAATCGTCGCCGCCGTGATATTCACCCGCGGCCGGGTTCCTGCTCCACTATTCACTGGCTGCTGATCCGCTCTCGTTGTTATGGGGGTGGCTTCCCCTCCATTAAGCCGGGCACTCTTCCTGGGGGAATGCTGAATCTTCCCCAGCTTCAATATGGCGGCGCCTGTGCGCGAGTTACCGTTTCCAACCGGCACACAGACCCTCCAGCTAAGCCACTCCGGCTTACCCTAGAAGTTGGACAAAGTAACCAAAATATAAACAACGGATTTAATTAGGCCACACAACGGCCGTTCGTAGAACGGCGAAGAAACGTTTACATGACATTTGGACAGGAAACCCCTACTCCTCCGGACTGGGTAATAGGAGTACGACTCAGCATAGAATTGACCCACTCAAGAGTGGGCTACACAGCACTTCGGAAATTTGACCACTAGACTCACCCACTGAAGAGTCTGCGACGCAGCATTTATGGATTAGTACTTACACATGTAATATTTATGACACTATGTATTTCTATTTACTTCTCACAGCGGAGGTCTAATTGTGACCCGAGCTAGAATATAGAATGAGTTCAGAATTTTGTACCGCACAAACCACACGTCTTCTTATTAAAACTAAAACTCGGGACTTCGTGAAGAGACCTTAACTCCAATCACTCTAAGGAACTTCGCATTCCTTAATCATAACTGGTGCAGGCGGTAGGATACGAACCGAGATGGATCTGTTGATGATACTATTGTAAGCACACACACACACTAAACTAGATGGTCACTTGTGAGTAGTAATTTTTTTAATATGATTGGTATTAATACTAAAGAATAATAAGTGCGACATGGAAAGAGCAAGAGAAAGTTTTATTGTATGTGGAAATCAAAAATTATGTGTACAATGGTCAAAACAAAGAAAGAAGTTGTGATAAAATAAAAAAAAATAATAATAATAAAGAAAGAAACAAAAAAAGATAAAGATGAAGAATATTAAAAATAATATAATAGTTGGCCGATACTATCCGATACGTTCGAAATTCGGCGCCATGTCGTCATAGATGACAAGAGCGTATTACTGAAACTATCGGCTCTCAACAACAGGGCGATCAATCTTCATAAAGGCGTAGCTAAAGAGAATCGTTCTACGACCGTTGCTACCCAAACCGAGCCCCAAAAGACTAGAAAAAAGGCTACACCAACAGAGCAATTGCCAAAGGGACAGATGCCCAAACTTCAGGAGCCTAAAGCACAGGCACCCAAGCGCGGCAACTACGCCGCGGTGAGCTCCGTCGCCAAGGATGGTAGCACTGGAGGCGAGTGGAATAAAGGTCAGAGGGTATACCTAAACCCAATGAAAATACGTCCTAGCCGCGCAGCTATGCATCCGTCACCAAGGATGGTAGCACTGGAGGCGAGTGGAATAAAGTTAAACACCTGAGGCCTAAACGCCTGAGGAAGAAGCCAGAGGCACTTATACTAAAAAAGACGGGAGAGGCCTCGTATGCGGAAATGCTCCGAAAACTAAAAGAGGACCTGAACCTCAGCGAACTGGGCAAACATGTTCGCAAAGTCCGCAGAACTCAGCAAGCGGAACTACTGCTGGAAGTAGAAGGGAAATTTAAAATTTTAAGACCGAGCTGGAAGCAACTCTAAAAGACACGTACGTACGGGGACACAAAGAATAACACTACCCTGCAGTGGATTGGACGAGGCCACGACAGCAGATGATCTTCACAGCTGCCTGGTCTCCCAATTTCAAGGCATTCTGCTGAAACCAGAGGACATCAAAGGACTACGTAGGATACGGGATGGGACTCAGATAGCCTCTGTCCTGATGAACGCGAATGATGCGATTGCGGTCTTAGAGAAGGGCACGGTAAGCGTGGGGTGGTCAAGGTGCCGCATCATCCAGGACGTCTAGCCCACGAGATGTTACAAGTGCCTGGGCTACGGTCATCGAGCAACGACCTGCAAGGCGATCGATCGGTCAGACTGCTGTCTGCGATGCGGCGAAAGAGGACACAAGGCAAGGGGATGTGTTGCACCACCAAAGTGACTATTATTCAGCGACGAATTGGATAAAAACCACCCGACGGGCTGTTTCGCGTGCCCGACATACAGAGCCGCCAGCCTTAAAGATGCGAATTGCCAGCATAATGCAGATGCAAATTAAGATTATTCAGCTCAATGTTAACCATTGCGCAGCTGCTCAGAGACTCCTGGCTCAAACTGCGGCGGAGCACCGGGTAGACATCATGCTTTTGAGCCAACCCTATTCCCCTGTTCGTGGCAACTCCACAATGATATTTGACGATACCGGTAAAGCAGCCATCAAGTGTTGCAGCAACCTTCACATACAGGAATTGGCGCCGATGCGCGGAATAGCATATGCGAGAATAAAAGGAGTGCATTTTTACAGCTGCTACGCCCCCCCTAAGCGACACCCCAGACCAGTTCGAGGAGAAGCTGGAGGTGCTGGGCAGCCATGCGAGAGGGCGCGGCCCGAAGATCATCGCGGGCACTTCAATGCATGGCCAGAAGAATAGGGCAGCAGGATATCCAATCCCAGAGCAGTAATAAACACAATGCTTATGTTAGACCTGGTACTGCTGAACGACGGCTGCAAACCAACGTTTAACAACGATAGGGGTTCGTCCTACATCGACATCACCTACATCAGCAGAGGGTTAGTGGCTAACGCGAGCT
Organism: Drosophila ercepeae; assembly: GCA_018150545.1. Lineage (NCBI taxonomy): Eukaryota > Metazoa > Arthropoda > Insecta > Diptera > Drosophilidae > Drosophila > Drosophila ercepeae. The sequence goes on along the minus strand of JAECWL010000070.1, from coordinate 99,042 downwards.
GGACGGTCCACGACGTTGTAACGCTGAGTGACCACGCACTGATTTCCTTCTGCATCCTACCGAAGGGCACGACTTAGAGGCGGCAGAGAAGATGAGTCAGGCAAGCCTGGGACTCGAGGAAGATCGATGAAAATATGCTGGCATATCAAATCGACCCTCTTCGAATCTCATATGGACACGCAGATTCAATGTCGACCGACCTCATGAAGATGCTTGAGGCTACGTGTGATGCAACCATGCCAAGAAGGAAAAAGAGCAGCGCAAGCCTCCAGTGTACTGGTGGAGCGGCAACTTAAGCAAGCTACGATCGGAATGCCTAAGGGCAAGGAGAAGGGCGCAACGAGCCAGAGGCAGCACCCAGCACGCAGAACTCATGGAGGCTTTTAGAAGCAAACGTTCTGAGTTTAAGAACGGCATATTGGCTGCCAAAGCGCGGGCCTATAAGGAACTACTAGATACCGTGGATAGAGATCCCTTGGGAATTGCCTACAAACTCGTAGCTAACAAGCTAAGGAAGAGAGAGGCAACTCCAACTGACCCTGATGTCCTGGCTAGCATAGTAGCAGAATTATTCCCAAGGCAGACCACTCTATGGCGGCCAACAGCAGTAGCTCCCCCCCTATGACTTCCCGAGCATTACAGACCTCGACGTTGTGGAGGCAGCCAAGCGAATCAAGACCAACAAAGCTCCTGGCCTGGATAGAATTCCTAGAGAAGTTGTCAAGGCAGCGGCGTTAGCTAGGCCTGATATATTCAGGTAAACCTTCCAGCAATGTCACTTTGCCGGGCTCTTTCCGACGAGGTGGAAAAGTCAGAAACTAGTTCTGGAAGAGAGAGGCAACTCCAACTGACCCTGATATCCTGGCTAGCATAGTAGCAGAATTATTCCCAAGGCAGACCACTCTATGGCGGCCAATAGCAGTAACAATAGGAGGTGGAAAAGTCAGAAACTAGTTCTGCTGCCGGAAGGCAAGGGATCAGCACACGCCGCAACCAGCTACCGCCCTCTTTGCCTACTGGTCATCGTGGGCAAGCTATTCGAGCGCATCCTGTATGCTCGAATAGAGGCAATTACAGAGAGCAGCAACGGCCTAGGTACGCAGGAGCACCCTGGACGCACCTATGGCGGTGAGAAACATCGCCGAGAACGCTCTCGATGGTGATAGATGGCTGGGTGGAAGGAAGGAGTACTGGGCAATCGTCACGTTGGATGTGAAGAACGCCTTCAACACCGCTAGATGGCCAGTAATCCTCAGCGCCATGCATAGGATGGGTATCCCGGAGTACCTGAGGATCGTCGCTGAAAGCTACTTCACGGATCGTGTCCTTTGGTTCGATACGGACGCTGGTCCGATATGCTACCGTGTTTCTGCTGGGGTTCCACAAGGATCTGTGCTTGGACCAATCCTGTGGAACATTATGTATGATGGAATTCTGGGCATCAACAGGCCCTTAGGAGCTGAGCTACATTGCTTTGCGGACGATGTGGCAATAACTGCAGTGGCCAAGACAATAGCAGTACTTGAAGAGAAGCGCAACACGACAATTACTATCGGCATCGCCTGGCTAGATAAAGCCGTCTTAACAATTGCGGCGCACAACACCGAGGCTATCCTATTAAGCAGCAGGAAGAAAGTGAAAAGAATGCTGATCACGGTCAACGGGACACAGGTCTCATCACAAGACTCCTTAAAATACCTGGGAGTAAAGATAGACAACAGGCTAGCTTTTAAGGATCATGCTAGCTACGCAAGCAGGAAAGCAGCAATAACAACTGCGTCGTTGTCCAGGCTCATGCCCAATATAGGAGGTCCAAATTACTCGGCAAGGAAACTACTGGTGGCGGTAGCTAAGGCAACGCTGCTCTATGCTGCACTAATATGGAGCAACGCCACCAAGAAAGGCTCTTACATGAAAGGAGCACGCGCGGTGGTACGGTCTATGGCCCTTAGGCTCATTAGAGGCTTCAGGACCATATCCGGAGACGCAGCACTAGCACTGGCAGGCTTGCCGCCAATCGACCTTGAGATAAAGGCAATTCGTCAGGTCCGAGAATGTGCTACACGGCTGGAGGCTCACGAGCGACTGATGGGAGAGTGGCAGAGCAGATGGCTAACATCGCAACGGGGGAGGTGGTCCTACTAACACATCCCCGATTTTACGGCGTTGTCCGATTCCCGCCACAAAAAACTGGACTACCACCTACCAACGTAGAGTCAGCCGCTACTGCCCCGATGCTGAGGAAACAGCAGAGCATGTACTCATGGACTGCTCCAGGTTCACGGAGAGAGGGTGCAGCTAAGGGCGCTGATGGGTGCCCCGCTCAGCCCTATCGGCTTGATCGCGGTCAGGATGGAGAACAGCCACTCTTGGGAGCGGGGACGTAACATCATCAGAGATGAAGCGGGTCCGAGCCGACGAGATGGCCAACAGGTCTGAAGGCTTATACAGGCGACGTACACCTATATGGTGGCAGGAGAAAAAATACCCAGCGAAACCAGGGATGAAGGACGTGCGCCTCTAGGTCAATTAACAAGGAAGGGAGTACGACCAGGCTCGACATCCTGCTTACCGACGAAATAACTTGACTGGCAGTCCCGGTGAGCTTGTAAAGGACGGAAGAGCATATGGAAGTTTTTGTTTTTAGTACGTAGGGATAACTCTACTTGAGGGGTTATGAATCGTGCACGGCACCTATAGACGGTAGGTGGTATCTTTGGAAGATTTTATTTTTCCTACCGTAAGGCATAAAAAAAAAAAAAAACCAGTTTATCGCCCCGGCAAAACGGTTGTTCTCAGAACTATAGAACTGCAACAACTATTCGCAATGCAGTATTATTGATGAAATTACTATTCTTTTGAAAAAACCAAAAAACATACCAATAGTCTCCCAAATACGCACACCAAGTGCTCTTCGACACACACAAACGGTCACCACACACTGCAGTTTGATATGTCAAAAAATTTTTCATACCCTTAAAAAAGGTATTATAATTTTGTCCAGAAATGTGTAACGCATTTAAGGAAGCATCTTCGACCCCACAAAGTAAGTATATATATTCTTGATCAAGATCAACAGCCGAGTCGATATAGCCATGTCCGTCTGTCCGTCTTTTTCTATGCAAAAAATAGACAGTAGTTTTAAATCTAGGAGTTTAAAGTTTTTAGCAGATCATTATTTTTGTTGCACGCAGATCAAGTTTAAAAATCGGTCGGATCGGACCACTATATCATATAGCTGCCATACAAACGATCAATCAGATTTTAAGTCATTGTTTGGAAAACTTTTTTGTTCTCCAAGCCATCGCAACCGAATTCAGCATTTACTCATTTGACATAGCCATACATGATATTTTAAAGTTTGGTCCGGATCGGACCACTATATCATATAGCTGCCATACAAACGACCGATATGAAAACAAGTATTTGTATGGAAAACTTTTTTGTTTTCAAGGGTATACCATCTTCGGCAACATGAAGATAACTTTTGTTACTTGTTTTTGATTAATTTATCATTTATAATTGGTATCATTTAGTTAGGGTGTATGGATGATCCCGGTGCCTTATCAGCGATTGTTGGTATAATTGTTGTAAATTGTCCCGCACAAGCGATCCCGGTGCCTTATCAGCGGTTGATGTACACATATACGGTCACCTGTAAAGCAATATGAACTTGATTTTGTTTGTTTCTTTTGTTTTATTTGCACTTGCACGTCATTATTTTTCAATAACTTTTTATTTAATTTATTATTTCACCACTCACTTCTAAAATCCCCACAACCACTGCCGTCACATGTTCATCACCTCTTTAGAATTATAACGATAAGCGTAGTAAGTTAACGATAAGTTAATCCCTTGCCCGAAGTCCGGCTGCGCCAGTTACAATCCTGTGGCCGAGGGAGGAAAGCTTTCAAAAAAACAACTGAGCAGATTGGGGTATGAAATGAAATGATGCTCTTTATTACAAAAGTTGTATGCTTCTCCCAAATGCGTCTTCGTCCGAGTTCGTATTGGCGATCTTCGTTGAACTTTTGCTCGGCTCTCAGTTTTTTGTTGCTGGGTCGGTGTTGTCTCTCTGTGGCCGGAGAGAGAATTTGCTCGGCTCTGAGTTTTTTGTTGCTGGGTCGGTGTTGTTTCCCTGTGGCCGGAGAGAGGGGGCATGTTAACTGGTGCAATTTGTCCAGCCGCCACTTGGCTGGCCAGTTATTGAATGGTTTGACGCAACTCATTTTTCCTGCGTAGGCTTTCTGCTGCGGATTCTTGCAGTGCATGGGAAATGGCAGCCTGAATGATAGATTTTAATTGTTCCGCGTCGAATGACATATTTTGCTGTGGGTACGTGGCTAGCATAAACACTCGTCGGTGTAGAAGTCCTTGTTGGCTCTTCGGTCTCGGACACTCAGTATCTGGCGAATTGTTTGGAATTGTAGGAGCTGCGTATGCTAAATTAGCCTAGCGAAAGAATGCGTACTGAAGCTGATTTGTCCATTGAGGCAAATAGAAAAGCGAGGGGGGTCGCAGGGACTGAACGATGGACGAGGGCTCGCTGAAACTGAGCCGATGCCTTGCCTAGCAACGACAAGGTGAGGGGCTCGCAGGGAACGGTCCTCAGCTAAGACGAACAAATATAGGAATAACAATAAATTACCACACCCATGCATGGGCGGTTGTATCGCATTCGCAAAGTAGAGTGGGGAGACAAGAAGAAATCCAAGGCAGTTGCGAAGGTAATCCAATTGATTTCAGTATAATAAAAGGCGAAATAAAATGCCGTTGTACGTCTCTTTTTAAAAATACGATGATTACGGTGGAAGGAGGACTAACCTTCTTAACTGCTGGCCTAGAGACTCAAAAAAATAATATAACGGTTATTTTCCGGAGTTGTCTTTTTTATGAGCTTGTGCTCCTCATATAATAAGGCGCCAAAACATACTGGCTTTAAAGCTAACGATAATGAGCTTCATAGCGTCCTCTGCCAAAATGCCGAGCTTGCCTGCTATGCACGAGCTTCTAGCCAGCCGCTATGTCAACCGTTTGGCCTATGCTGGTCATTGCAAGATCGGTCGTTGCCGTCGCCCGGTTAACTTATTTTACTACTCCCTTTAGAATTGAGGCGCCCTCGACTGACCCTATTTAAGCTTTCACTTCTCACTCTCAGTTAGACCGCAGATCTTCTGGCCCTTGTAGCTCGTTCGCAGGTTAGGCTGATGCAGATTCAAGCGCAACAAATTACTCCCGCAATTTGCGCTATCTGACTCACTCAATAGTTTTCGATGTCCTCCCCGAACTTCTTGATGTGCTCCAAGTTTATCATAAAGCTTTTTTCACTTTTTTTCTACGACGGTATATTTTTAATTTTCATATATTTGGACAGGTCTCTCAGTTGCTAATTTTTGTATTCGTTTCCCATGTCAGATAGTAACACGTTCCGTATATAAGAACTATTAATTTTAATAGAACGAGATACGCTCAAGTATCGTCAGTGAGCCCATCAGCCAAAGCAGTAAAACACCTTTATTGTCTTTCTTTCTATATTCATTTTTATTCAACAGAACCGATACAACCTCACGCTCTCACTGTCTGCAGACAAATGAATTACTTTAGAAAATAAAATTGAGAAGCACCAACAAACTAAGTGAGAGAGGACATTAAGAAAACGCGTTCTCTTTTTCCAAGATCTTCTTGATCATCACTCTCACTTAAACACAACTTTGCATATGTGTATATTGTATTTTCAACACGCCACCTCAAAAGTTACATTGATACAAATTGATAAAAAATTAAATGAAACAAAAATGACTTTCAGACGAGTGCATGCGTTTTTTAATGGTTTTATTCTTATTCTTTTCTTCTTCTTCTGGGGCTTGTTTTTTTTTGAACCAGCATTTGCTGCAAAGAATTGGGGAAAGCCAGTAAAACCCAATTAGTTCAATCAAACAAAAATTTAACAAGATTCGATTATATAGACATTGTTATGATTTTTTTTTTATTTTTATTCAGATGATTTTCATCGTTCAGGATCCGGTTAATACCAGTTGGTCCCGCAGTGAGTGTTGTGAATCTGGCAGTTGGTAGTGGCTTTGTCAAAATATCAACCAATTGTAAATATGTGGATAGATACTTAACACAAATTAGTTTGTTTTCTATTTGTTCCCTGGTAAAATGATATTTGTATCTATGTTCTTAGTTCTCGTGTGTTCGTTCGTTCGGCAAGTTGGATTGTTGGCTATATTTATAGAACCTTGGTTATCCTCGAAAATAAATATCGGACCATTTAATTTTAATTTCATTTCAAGTTTATGACTAATTCGGTAAACACAGACTTGTTTTCATCGAGCTCCGTATAAAATCACTTGATTTTAGTGAAGTGAATAGTTAATAACATAAAATAAATACATAAATCGACAGCGGAAGAGACGCTATTAGTAATGTTAAATTGCTATCTTACAAAACTTTCTGTGTGTGGAATAATAAAGTAAAACTAAAAAACAAATAGACAACGAACAAATCGATCGGTTTAAAATGAGCCAACGCGAATTGCGGGCTCAGCGGCAAAAAGAGCAAGACGAGCGCCGACTCTCTTTGCAGCGAACAATGCATACTTCACCGTCGTGTCTGACGCCCGCGAGTGCCAAACCATCCACCCGGTCAATGACCTGGCACCTGCAGAATGCACACGATCGCGGTCTTGCTCACCAATGCTTCTGACTGCACGAAGTGAACCTGAACGCACTGAGAGCGGCTCTCTCAAGCTCTCCCCATTCCAAACGGTGTCAAGTTATTTAACTACCAGTACAGTAATCACGATATCTACTGCAACTGCACCTTTAGCAACAACAACTGCAACAACATCAACTCTATGCTCAATACCGACAGCGGTGTACAATTCCGCTGAATCAACAACAACGAATGCAAAAGCACTCACACCGACTCTTGAAAAAGCGGACAAGAACCAAAACAAAACAAAAAACTTTGTCAAACAGGGCTGAATCGCTACATCCAAATAAAGCGAAAGCTAAGCCAACAAGCAGGCTGGTAATCAGCCGAAAATAAATCGCGCCAACGCTCCCAATGACTCAAGTTCAAATAGGTTTGCACTACTTGATGACTGTGAAGTGCAGGAACAGGAGCAGAAGAAGATAAAGCCGCCACCAATATATATACGTGAGAAAACCTCAAATGCGCTGGTTAACAAACTAGTTGCAATTATCGGAGAGAACAAGTTCCATGTTATACCTCTTACTAATGGCAACATACAAGAAACGAAAGTGCAGACTCAGGATGAGTCTAGCCACCGATCAGTGACCAAGTACCTGGACGAAGCTGGGAAGAGTTACTATACCTACCAGCTGAAAAGTGCCAAAGGATTGCAGGTTGTCATCAAAGGAATAGAGTCATCCGTGACCTCATCCGCAATTATCGCGGCACTAAAGGAGAAGTACTTCAACGCCAAAACGGGGATCAACATTCTCAACAGAAACAAAGAGCCGCAGCCACTCCTTAAAGTCGAACTGGAGCCATCGAGTCAGAAAAACAACAAAAATGAAGTACATCCTATATATAAGCTACAGTATTTACTGCACCGAAGAATAACCGTAGAAGAGTCACACAAGCGCAGGCAACCAGTGCAGTGCACCAACTGCCAAGAATATGGCCACACCAAAGCGTACTGCACCCTAAAATCCATCTGCGTCGTTTGCAGCGATGCCCACAGTACTGAACACTGTCCTAAGAATAAAAACGACAGTTCAATTAAGTTATGCAGCAACTGTGGCGAAAAACACACAGCCAACTGGCGAGGATGCATTGTTTACAAGGAACTCAAGAGTCGCCTAAACAAACGAGTGGATTCAGCTCGTGATCGTATCACACCAACAATTCACAAAGTAATGGAACCGACTACAACTAACATCCCTTCGTCTGCCAGCCACCGAACAATGCCAAATTCTTCCTTTGCAAGTGTACTAAAATCCAAGCACCAACAGCAGTCACCTCCAGCGTCCAGCATAAAATTAACCAAATAAACACAAATAAACAAAAAAACACACAGAACATGCAACAGCAGCCAATTGGCTTTGAAGCGTTTATGCTTTCGATGCAGCAAAGCATGAAAAACTTCATGACCTTCATGCAAGAAACTATGCAAGAGCTTATGAGGAACCAAAACATCCTTATTAAAATGCTCGTTTCTTCTAAAACAGGATAATGACTCCCTTAATAATCGCTAACTGGAACGCTAATGGCGTTCCGCGGCACAAGCTAGAACTTGCTCAGTTCTTAGCCGACAGAAACATTGACGTTATGCTACTCTCAGAGACTCACCTTACCGAAAAGTACAACTTCCAGATACCAGGATATAAATTTTACTTTACGAATCACCCTGATGACAAGGCCCATGGAGGCACTGGCATACTAATACGATTGCGAATTAAGCACCACTTCCTTGGCAGTTGGCAAGAAGACTGCTTACAATGTACCTCTATAAACCTCCAATGCCGTGACGGTGCTCTCACTCTGGCTGCTATCTATTGCCCACCTCGCTTCACAATCTCTGAGGAAAAATTCACATCACTTTTTGACTCGTTTGGTGAAAGGTTTGTTGCAGCTGGCGATTAGAATGCCAAGCACATGTACTGGGGATCTCGGATAGCGAACCCTAAAGGAAAACAGCTGAACAACGCAATCATCAAACCGCAACGCAAACTAAACTATGTTTCCCAGGGAGCGCCTACATACTGGCCAGCAGATCCCATGAAGCTTCCAGATTTGATCGACTTTGCCATCACAAAAAGGATATCCCAATCAATGATTACAGCTGAGGCACTTCCAGAACTCTCTCTCTGCTTGTGCTTGAAAAACGACGACTTCGAAGGGAGTGGCAGGAGCACAGATAACCTGGCGCAAAGAGTAGATTAAAAGCAGCTAAGGTACATCGAGAATCTCACGCCCACAGGCACAAAGAACTCGTTGTGGAAAAACCACAGGAACCTACAGGCACCAACAGAAACGGTTGTACCTCTCCGTAACTCTACCGGAAACTGGTCTCAAAGGGACACGGACAGAGCAAGAGTCTTCGCTGATCATCTTAAAAAAGTATTTCAACCAAATCCAGCCACTAACTCATTTACTCTCCCGCCTTTAACTGCATCTGACTTAGCACCACAAGATCCTGTAGAATTTCGGCCAAGCGAGATAACGAAAGTCATTAAAGAGCAACTGAAGACTGGAAAATCGCCTGGCTACGACTTAATAACCCCGAAAATGATCATCGAGCTCCCAATGTGTGCAGTTCTACGAATCTGCTTGCTCTTCAACGCAATTACTAAAATTGGATACTTCCCTCAAAAGTGGAAGAAATCAGTTATAATTATGATCCCTAAGCCTGGGAAAGACAAAACACAGCCATCATCATACAGGCCAATAAGCTTACTTACTTGTCTCTCCAAGTTATTTGAAAAAGTGCTACTACTACGCATCAGCCCCCACCTCAAAACACACAACACACTCCCATCGCACCAATTTGGTTTTCGGGCAAAACACGGAGCCATCGAACAGGTTAACCGCATCACAACAGAAATTCGCACTGCCTTTGAACATTTTGAATATTGCACAGCTCTATTCTTAGACGTTGCACAAGCATTCGATAGAGTATGGCTGGATGGACTTATGTTTAAAATAATCAAACTGCTGCCTCAAAACATACATAAGCTTCTAAAGTCTTACCTATATAAAAGAGTGTTCGCGGTTAGATGCAGTTCAAGCACTTCAAACGATTGTACTATAGAAGCCGGAGTGCCTCATGGAAGTGTTCTGGGCCCAATTCTATATACCCTATACACGGCGGACATCCCAACAAACTACCAGCTAACGATATCCACATTCGCTGATGACACTGCAATACTAAGTCGATCCAGATGCCCAGTAAAAGCTACGATGCAACTAGCATGCCATCTAACTTGTGTAGAAGATTGGCTTGCAGATTGGCGCATACGAGTAAACAAAGAAAAGTGCAAACAGGTAACATTTACCCTAAACAAACAAAGCTGCCCGCCCTTGGTAATAAACCACACGCGCATCCCACAAGCCGATAACGTAACATACTTAGGTATTCATCTGGACAAGCGGCTCACCTGGCGGAAACACATAGAGGCCAAGACGACGCACCTCAGACTAAAAGCAAAGGATCTACACTGGCTTATAAACGTTCGCTCTCCCCTAAGCTTGGAGTACAAAGTCCTCTTATATAACTCCGTTTTAAAACCCATATGGACCTATGGCTCCGAGCTATGGGGCAACGCATCGAGAAGCAACATCGACATAGTACAGCAAGCACAGTCTAGGATTCTGAGAATCATTACTGGAGCTCCATGGTATCTTCGGAACGAGAATATACACAGAGACTTACAAATAAAACTTGTCATTGAGACAATAGCAGAGAAAAATGCCAAAGCCGACTGCACCGGAACGACCAACCCGCCCAGCGTTAAATTTGTTCGGCCACACAGCACGAATCATTTCATAAAATGATATTTAGTTAGTTTAGAATAAGATTTGAAAACTTATTGTTAGTGTCTTAAGTAAAAGGGAAGATTCACGAAATAAGAAACAAAAAAAAATAAAAAAATTCAAGTTATAATGATTTTAGCCATAATGCTTCCCTTACTTCTTCGAATAAGACCATATATTCAGCTTCGGTTGATGAAGCAGCAACAGATTTTAGCTTCATAGTTCTCCAGCAAATTGAACAATTTAAAACATTCTAAATATATACCCTGTAGTACTTCTTCTGTCAGTCTCATTTTCAGCCCAATCAGAAGTAAAGTAATAAAGTATTTTATTTACTTTCAAATTCCTTTTAAATGATAACTTCACATCGACAGTTTCTATAAGGTATCTTAAAATTCTCTTAAGACATTGCCATAATTCTCTATTATTATTGTTGGGAATCGACGTAAGATACTTATTGATTTACATACATTAAACATCCAATCAAATTCCTACATGATGCTTCATATAATTCTTCTGCTCGCAAAGCCTCATAATTTAATTTACTTGGAAGAGTCCCAACTGGATTACAATATTCCATATTAAAATTTTTATACCCTTGAAAAAGGGTATTATAATTTTGTCCAGAAATGTGTAACGCATTAAAGGAAGCATCTCCGACCCCACAAAGTATATATATTCTTGATCAGCATCAACAGCCGAGTCGATACAGCCATGTCCGTCTGTCCGTCTGTCCGTCTGTTTCTATGCAAAAAATAGACAGTAGTTTTAAATCTAGCGTTTTGAAATTTTTACCAGATAATTATTTTTGTTGCACGCAGATCAAGTTTAAGAATCGGTCGGATCGGACCACTATATCATATAGCTGCCATACAAACGACCGATATGAAAACAAGTCTTTGTATGGGAAACTTTTTTGTTTTCCAAGCTATTGCAACCGAATTCAACATTTATTTATTTGACATAGCCATACATGATTTGTGAAAGTTTGGTCCGGATCGGACCACTATATCATATAGCTGCCATACAAACGACCGATATGAAAACAAGTCTTTGTATGGAAAACTTTTTTGTTTTCAAGGGTATACCATCTTCGGCAAGCCGAAGATAACTTTTCTCACTTGTTTAAAATATTTTTAATATATGCAGATTGACTGAGACAAATTTGATCATTTTTATACCCTTGAAAAAGGGTATTATAATTTTGTCCAGAAATGTGTAACGCATTAAAGGAAGCATCTCCGACCCCACAAAGTACGTAGCCGAGCGATACAGCCATGTCCTCTGTCCGTCTGTTTTTTATGCAAAATTTGACAGTAGTTTTAAATCTAGCGTTTTGAAATTTTTACCAGATCATTATTTTAGTTGCACGCAGATCAAGTTTAAGAATCGGTCGGATCGGACCACTATATCATATAGCTGCCATACAAACGATCAATCAGATTTCAAGTCTTTGTATGGGAAACTTTTTTGTTTTCCAAGCTATTGCAACTGAATTCAACATTTATTCATTTGACAATAGAATTTTTGAAAGTTTGTTCCAGATCGGATCACTATATCATATAGCTGCTATACAAACGACCGATATGAAAACAAGTCTTTGTATAGAAAACTTTTTTGTTTTCCAACCTATTGCAACCGAATTCAACATTTATTTATTTGACATAGCCATACATGATTTGTGAAAGTTTGGTCCGGATCGGACCACTATATCATATAGCTGCCATACAAACGACCGATATGAAAACAAGTCTTTGTATGGAAAACTTTTTTGTTTTCCAAGCTATTGCAACCGAATTCAACATTTATTCATTTGACATAGCCATACATGATTTGTGAAAGTTTGGTCCGGATCGGACCACTATATCATATAGCTGCCATACAAACGACCGATATGAAAACAAGTCTTTGTATGGAAAACTTTTTTGTTTTCCAAGCTATTGCAACTTCGCAACATTTATTTATTTGACATAGCCATAAAATGATTTTTAAAAGTTTGGGCCGGATCGGACCACTATATCATATAGCTGCCATACAAACGACCGATATGAAAACAAGTCTTTGTATGGAAAACTTTTTTGTTTTCCAGAGCTATTGCAACCGAATTCAAATTTATTTATTCTTACATCAGCCATACATGATTTGTGAAAGTTTGGTCCGGATGACAACCATATCCGATAGCTGCCATCTGAAAACGACCGATATGAAAACAAGTCTTTGTACGTGGAAAACTTTTGTTTTCCAAGCTTATTGCAACCAAATTCAACATTTATTTATTTGACGTAGCCATACAAGATTTAAGAAAGTTTGGTCCGGATCGGACCACTATATCATATAGCTGCCATACAAACGACCGATATGAAAACAAGTCTTTGTATGGAAAACTTTTTGTTTTCCAAGCTATTGCAACCGAATTCAACATTTATTTATTTGACATAGCCATAAAATTTATGAAAGTTTGGTCCGGATCGGACCACTATATCATATAGCTGCCATACAAACGACCGATATGAAAACAAGTCTTTGTATGGAAAACTTTTTTGTTTTCCAAGCTATTGCAACTGAATTCAACATTTATTTATTTGACATAGCCATACATGATTTGTGAAAGTTTGGTCCGGATCGGACCACTATATCATATAGCTGCCATACAAACGACCGATATGAAAACAAGTCTTTGTATGGAAAACTTTTTTGTTTTCCAAGCTATTGCAACCGAATTCAACATTTATTTATTTGACGTAGCCATACATGATTTGTGAAAGTTTGGTCCGGATCGGACCACTATATCATATAGCTGCCATACAAACGACCGATATGAAAACAAGTCTTTGTATGGAAAACATTTTTGTTTTCCAAGCTATTGCAACCGCATTCAAAATTTATTTATTTGACGTAGCCATACATGATTTGTGAAAGTTTGGTTCGGATCGGACCACTATATCATATAGCTGCCATACAAACGACCGATATGAAAACAAGTCTTTGTATGGAAAACTTTTTTGTTTTCCAAGCTATTGCAACCGAATTCAACATTTATTTATTTGACGTAGCCATACATGATTTGTGAAAGTTTGGTCCGGATCGGACCACTATATCATATAGCTGCCATACAAACGACCGATATGAAAACAAGTCTTTGTATGGAAAACTTTTTTGTTTTCCAAGCTATTGCAACCGAATTCAACATTTATTTATTTGACGTAGCCATACATGATTTGTGAAAGTTTGGTCCGGATCGGACCACTATATCATATAGCTGCCATACAAACGACCGATATGAAAACAAGTCTTTGTATGGAAAACTTTTTTGTTTTCCAAGCTATTGCAACCGAATTCAACATTTATTTATTTGACGTAGCCATACATGATTTGTGAAAGTTTGGTCCGGATCGGACCACTATATCATATAGCTGCCATACAAACGACCGATATGAAAACAAGTCTTTGTATGGAAAACTTTTTTGTTTTCCAAGCTATTGCAACCGAATTCAACATTTATTTATTTGACGTAGCCATACATGATTTGTGAAAGTTTGGTCCGGATCGGACCACTATATCATATAGCTGCCATACAAACGACCGATATGAAAACAAGTCTTTGTATGGAAAACTTTTTTGTTTTCCAAGCTATTGCAACCGAATTCAACATTTATTTATTTGACGTAGCCATACATGATTTGTGAAAGTTTGGTCCGGATCGGACCACTATATCATATAGCTGCCATACAAACGACCGATATGAAAACAAGTCTTTGTACGGAAAACTTTTTTGTTTTCCAAGCTATTGCAACCGAATTCAAAATTTATTTATTTGACGTAGCCATACATGATTTGTGAAAGTTTGGTCCGGATCGGACCACTATATCATATAGCTGCCATACAAACGACCGATATGAAAACAAGTCTTTGTATGGAAAACTTTTTTGTTTTCCAAGTTATTGCAACCGAATTCAACATTTATTTATTTGACGTAGCCATACATGATTTGTGAAAGTTTGGTCCGGATCGGACCACTATATCATATAGCTGCCATACAAACGACCGATATGAAAACAAGTCTTTGTATGGAAAACTTTTTTGTTTTCCAAGCTATTGCAACCGAATTCAACATTTATTTATTTGACATAGCCATACATGATTTGTGAAAGTTTGGTCCGGATCGGACCACTATATCATATAGCTGCCATACAAACGACCGATATGAAAACAAGTCTTTGTATGGAAAACTTTTTTGTTTTCCAAGCTATTGCAACCGAATTCAACATTTATTTATTTGACGTAGCCATACATGATTTGTGAAAGTTTGGTCCGGATCGGACCACTATATCATATAGCTGCCATACAAACGACCGATATGAAAACAAGTCTTTGTATGGAAAACTTTTTTGTTTTCCAAGCTATTGCAACCGAATTCAACATTTATTTATTTGACGTAGCCATACATGATTTGTGAAAGTTTGGTCCGGATCGGACCACTATATCATATAGCTGCCATACAAACGACCGATATGAAAACAAGTCTTTGTATGGAAAACTTTTTTGTTTTCCAAGCTATTGCAACCGAATTCAACATTTATTTATTTGACGTAGCCATACATGATTTGTGAAAGTTTGGTCCGGATCGGACCACTATATCATATAGCTGCCATACAAACGACCGATATGAAAACAAGTCTTTGTACGGAAAACTTTTTTGTTTTCCAAGCTATTGCAACCGAATTCAAAATTTATTTATTTGACATAGCCATACATGATTTGTGAAAGTTTGGTCCGGATCGGACCACTATATCATATAGCTGCCATACAAACGACCGATATGAAAACAAGTCTTTGTATGGAAAACTTTTTTGTTTTCCAAGCTATTGCAACCGAATTCAACATTTATTTATTTGACGTAGCCATACATGATTTGTGAAAGTTTGGTCCGGATCGGACCACTATATCATATAGCTGCCATACAAACGACCGATATGAAAACAAGTCTTTGTATGGAAAACTTTTTTGTTTTCCAAGCTATTGCAACCGAATTCAACATTTATTTATTTGACGTAGCCATACATGATTTGTGAAAGTTTGGTCCGGATCGGACCACTATATCATATAGCTGCCATACAAACGACCGATATGAAAACAAGTCTTTGTATGGAAAACTTTTTTGTTTTCCAAGCTATTGCAACCGAATTCAACATTTATTTATTTGACGTAGCCATACATGATTTGTGAAAGTTTGGTCCGGATCGGACCACTATATCATATAGCTGCCATACAAACGACCGATATGAAAACAAGTCTTTGTATGGAAAACTTTTTTGTTTTCCAAGCTATTGCAACCGAATTCAACATTTATTTATTTGACGTAGCCATACATGATTTGTGAAAGTTTGGTCCGGATCGGACCACTATATCATATAGCTGCCATACAAACGACCGATATGAAAACAAGTCTTTGTATGGAAAACTTTTTTGTTTTCCAAGCTATTGCAACTGAATTCAACATTTATTTATTTGACATAGCCATACATGATTTGTGAAAGTTTGGTCCGGATCGGACCACTATATCATATAGCTGCCATACAAACGACCGATATGAAAACAAGTCTTTGTACGGAAAACTTTTTTGATTTCCAAGCTATGGCAACTGAATTCAACATTTATTCATTTGACATAGCCATACATGATTTGTGAAAGTTTGGTCCGGATCGGACCACTATATCATATAGCTGCCATACAAACGACCGATATGAAAACAAGTCTTTGTATGGAAAACTTTTTTGTTTTCCAAGCTATGGCAACCGAATTCAACATTTATTTATTTGACGTAGCCATACATGATTTGTGAAAGTTTGGTCCGGATCGGACCACTATATCATATAGCTGCCATACAAACGACCGATATGAAAACAAGTCTTTGTATGGAAAACTTTTTTGTTTTCCAAGCTATTGCAACCGAATTCAACATTTATTTATTTGACGTAGCCATACATGATTTGTGAAAGTTTGGTCCGGATCGGACCACTATATCATATAGCTGCCATACAAACGACCGATATGAAAACAAGTCTTTGTATGGAAAACTTTTTTGTTTTCCAAGCTATTGCAACCGAATTCAACATTTATTTATTTGACGTAGCCATACATGATTTGTGAAAGTTTGGCCCGGATCGGACCACTATATCATATAGCTGCCATACAAACGACCGATATGAAAACAAGTCTTTGTATGGAAAACTTTTTTGTTTTCCAAGCTATTGCAACCGAATTCAACATTTATTTATTTGACGTAGCCATACATGATTTGTGAAAGTTTGGTCCGGATCGGACCACTATATCATATAGCTGCCATACAAACGACCGATATGAAAACAAGTCTTTGTATGGAAAACTTTTTTGTTTTCCAAGCTATTGCAACCGAATTCAACATTTATTTATTTGACATAGCCATACATGATTTGTGAAAGTTTGGTCCGGATCGGACCACTATATCATATAGCTGCCATACAAACGACCGATATGAAAACAAGTCTTTGTATGGAAAACTTTTTTGTTTTCCAAGCTATTGCAACCGAATTCAACATTTATTTATTTGACGTAGCCATACATGATTTGTGAAAGTTTGGTCCGGATCGGACCACTATATCATATAGCTGCCATACAAACGACCGATATGAAAACAAGTCTTTGTACGGAAAACTTTTTTGTTTTCCAAGCTATTGCAACCGAATTCAACATTTATTTATTTGACGTAGCCATACATGATTTGTGAAAGTTTGGTCCGGATCGGACCACTATATCATATAGCTGCCATACAAACGACCGATATGAAAACAAGTCTTTGTATGGAAAACTTTTTTGTTTTCCAAGCTATTGCAACCGAATTCAACATTTATTTATTTGACATAGCCATACATGATTTGTGAAAGTTTGGTCCGGATCGGACCACTATATCATATAGCTGCCATACAAACGACCGATATGAAAACAAGTCTTTGTATGGAAAACTTTTTTGTTTTCCAAGCTATTGCAACCGAATTCAACATTTATTTATTTGACGTAGCCATACATGATTTGTGAAAGTTTGGTCCGGATCGGACCACTATATCATATAGCTGCCATACAAACGACCGATATGAAAACAAGTCTTTGTATGGAAAACTTTTTTGTTTTCCAAGCTATTGCAACCGAATTCAACATTTATTTATTTGACGTAGCCATACATGATTTGTGAAAGTTTGGTCCGGATCGGACCACTATATCATATAGCTGCCATACAAACGACCGATATGAAAACAAGTCTTTGTATGGAAAACTTTTTTGTTTTCCAAGCTATTGCAACCGAATTCAACATTTATTTATTTGACGTAGCCATACATGATTTGTGAAAGTTTGGTCCGGATCGGACCACTATATCATATAGCTGCCATACAAACGACCGATATGAAAACAAGTCTTTGTATGGAAAACTTTTTTGTTTTCCAAGCTATTGCAACCGAATTCAACATTTATTTGAACAAGAAATTGGATGCACTTATTTGACATAGCCATACATGATTTGTGAAAGTTTGGTCCGGATCGGACCACTATATCATATAGCTGCCATACAAACGACCGATATGAAAACAAGTCTTTGTATGGAAAACTTTTTTGTTTTCCAAGCTATTGCAACCGAATTCAACATTTATTTATTTGACGTAGCCATACATGATTTGTGAAAGTTTGGTCCGGATCGGACCACTATATCATATAGCTGCCATACAAACGACCGATATGAAAACAAGTCTTTGTATGGAAAACTTTTTTGTTTTCCAAGCTATTGCAACCGAATTCAACATTTATTTATTTGACGTAGCCATACATGATTTGTGAAAGTTTGGTCCGGATCGGACCACTATATCATATAGCTGCCATACAAACGACCGATATGAAAACAAGTCTTTGTATGGAAAACTTTTTTGTTTTCCAAGCTATTGCAACCGAATTCAACATTTATTTATTTGACGTAGCCATACATGATTTGTGAAAGTTTGGTCCGGATCGGACCACTATATCATATAGCTGCCATACAAACGACCGATATGAAAACAAGTCTTTGTACGGAAAACTTTTTTGTTTTCCAAGCTATTGCAACCGAATTCAAAATTTATTTATTTGACGTAGCCATACATGATTTGTGAAAGTTTGGTCCGGATCGGACCACTATATCATATAGCTGCCATACAAACGACCGATATGAAAACAAGTCTTTGTACGGAAAACTTTTTTGTTTTCCAAGCTATTGCAACCGAATTCAACATTTATTTATTTGACGTAGCCATACATGATTTGTGAAAGTTTGGTCCGGATCGGACCACTATATCATATAGCTGCCATACAAACGACCGATATGAAAACAAGTCTTTGTATGGAAAACTTTTTTGTTTTCCAAGCTATTGCAACCGAATTCAACATTTATTTATTTGACATAGCCATACATGATTTGTGAAAGTTTGGTCCGGATCGGACCACTATATCATATAGCTGCCATACAAACGACCGATATGAAAACAAGTCTTTGTATGGAAAACTTTTTTGTTTTCCAAGCTATTGCAACCGAATTCAACATTTATTTATTTGACGTAGCCATACATGATTTGTGAAAGTTTGGTCCGGATCGGACCACTATATCATATAGCTGCCATACAAACGACCGATATGAAAACAAGTCTTTGTATGGAAAACTTTTTTGTTTTCCAAGCTATTGCAACCGAATTCAACATTTATTTATTTGACGTAGCCATACATGATTTGTGAAAGTTTGGTCCGGATCGGACCACTATATCATATAGCTGCCATACAAACGACCGATATGAAAACAAGTCTTTGTATGGAAAACTTTTTTGTTTTCCAAGCTATTGCAACCGAATTCAACATTTATTTATTTGACGTAGCCATACATGATTTGTGAAAGTTTGGTCCGGATCGGACCACTATATCATATAGCTGCCATACAAACGACCGATATGAAAACAAGTCTTTGTACGGAAAACTTTTTTGTTTTCCAAGCTATTGCAACCGAATTCAACATTTATTTATTTGACGTAGCCATACATGATTTGTGAAAGTTTGGTCCGGATCGGACCACTATATCATATAGCTGCCATACAAACGACCGATATGAAAACAAGTCTTTGTATGGAAAACATTTTTGTTTTCCAAGCTATTGCAACCGAATTCAACATTTATTTATTTGACGTAGCCATACATGATTTGTGAAAGTTTGGTCCGGATCGGACCACTATATCATATAGCTGCCATACAAACGACCGATATGAAAACAAGTCTTTGTATGGAAAACTTTTTTGTTTTCCAAGCTATTGCAACCGAATTCAACATTTATTTATTTGACGTAGCCATACATGATTTGTGAAAGTTTGGTCCGGATCGGACCACTATATCATATAGCTGCCATACAAACGACCGATATGAAAACAAGTCTTTGTATGGAAAACATTTTTTGTTTTCCAAGCTATTGCAACCGAATTCAACATTTATTTATTTGACGTAGCCATACATGATTTGTGAAAGTTTGGTCCGGATCGGACCACTATATCATATAGCTGCCATACAAACGACCGATATGAAAACAAGTCTTTGTATGGAAAACTTTTTTGTTTTCCAAGCTATTGCAACCGAATTCAACATTTATTTATTTGACATAGCCATACATGATTTGTGAAAGTTTGGTCCGGATCGGACCACTATATCATATAGCTGCCATACAAACGACCGATATGAAAACAAGTCTTTGTATGGAAAACTTTTTTGTTTTCCAAGCTATTGCAACCGAATTCAAAATTTATTTATTTGACGTAGCCATACATGATTTGTGAAAGTTTGGTCCGGATCGGACCACTATATCATATAGCTGCCATACAAACGACCGATATGAAAACAAGTCTTTGTATGGAAAACTTTTTGTTTTCCAAGCTATTGCAACCGAATTCAACATTTATTTATTTGACGTAGCCATACATGATTTGTGAAAGTTTGGTCCGGATCGGACCACTATATCATATAGCTGCCATACAAACGACCGATATGAAAACAAGTCTTTGTATGGAAAACTTTTTTGTTTTCCAAGCTATTGCAACCGAATTCAACATTTATTTATTTGACGTAGCCATACATGATTTGTGAAAGTTTGGTCCGGATCGGACCACTATATCATATAGCTGCCATACAAACGACCGATATGAAAACAAGTCTTTGTATGGAAAACTTTTTTGTTTTCCAAGCTATTGCAACCGAATTCAACATTTATTTATTTGACGTAGCCATACATGATTTGTGAAAGTTTGGTCCGGATCGGACCACTATATCATATAGCTGCCATACAAACGACCGATATGAAAACAAGTCTTTGTATGGAAAACTTTTTTGTTTTCCAAGCTATTGCAACCGAATTCAACATTTATTTATTTGACATAGCCATACATGATTTGTGAAAGTTTGGTCCGGATCGGACCACTATATCATATAGCTGCCATACAAACGACCGATATGAAAACAAGTCTTTGTATGGAAAACATTTTTGTTTTCCAAGCTATTGCAACCGAATTCAACATTTATTTATTTGACGTAGCCATACATGATTTGTGAAAGGGTTTGGACCGACTATATCATATAGCTGCCATACAAACGACCGATATGAAAACAAGTCTTTGTATGGAAAACTTTTTTGTTTTCCAAGCTATTGCAACCGAATTCAACATTTATTTATTTGACGTAGCCATACATGATTTGTGAAAGTTTGGTCCGGATCGGACCACTATATCATATAGCTGCCATACAAACGACCGATATGAAAACAAGTCTTTGTATGGAAAACTTTTTGTTTTCCAAGCTATTGCAACCGAATTCAACATTTATTTATTTGACGTAGCCATACATGATTTGTGAAAGTTTGGTCCGGATCGGACCACTATATCATATAGCTGCCATACAAACGACCGATATGAAAACAAGTCTTTGTACGGAAAACTTTTTTGTTTTCCAAGCTATTGCAACCGAATTCAACATTTATTTATTTGACGTAGCCATACATGATTTGTGAAAGTTTGGTCCGGATCGGACCACTATATCATATAGCTGCCATACAAACGACCGATATGAAAACAAGTCTTTGTATGGAAAACTTTTTTGTTTTCCAAGCTATTGCAACCGAATTCAACATTTATTTATTTGACATAGCCATACATGATTTGTGAAAGTTTGGTCCGGATCGGACCACTATATCATATAGCTGCCATACAAACGACCGATATGAAAACAAGTCTTTGTATGGAAAACTTTTTTGTTTTCCAAGCTATTGCAACCGAATTCAACATTTATTTATTTGACGTAGCCATACATGATTTGTGAAAGTTTGGTCCGGATCGGACCACTATATCATATAGCTGCCATACAAACGACCGATATGAAAACAAGTCTTTGTATGGAAAACTTTTTTGTTTTCCAAGCTATTGCAACCGAATTCAACATTTATTTATTTGACGTAGCCATACATGATTTGTGAAAGTTTGGTCCGGATCGGACCACTATATCATATAGCTGCCATACAAACGACCGATATGAAAACAAGTCTTTGTATGGAAAACTTTTTTGTTTTCCAAGCTATTGCAACCGAATTCAACATTTATTTATTTGACGTAGCCATACATGATTTGTGAAAGTTTGGTCCGGATCGGACCACTATATCATATAGCTGCCATACAAACGACCGATATGAAAACAAGTCTTTGTATGGAAAACTTTTTTGTTTTCCAAGCTATTGCAACCAAATTCAACACTTATTCAGTTGACATAGCCATACATGATTTAGCTGCCATACAAACGACCGATATGAAAACAAGTCTTTGTATGGAAAACTTTTTTGTTTTCCAAGCTATTGCAACTGAATTCAACATTTATTTATTTGACGTAGCCATACATGATTTGTGAAAGTTTGGTCCGGATCGGACCACTATATCATATAGCTGCCATACAAACGACCGATATGAAAACAAGTCTTTGTACGGAAAACTTTTTTGTTTTCCAAGCTATTGCAACCGAATTCAAAATTTATTTATTTGACGTAGCCATACATGATTTGTGAAAGTTTGGTCCGGATCGGACCACTATATCATATAGCTGCCATACAAACGACCGATATGAAAACAAGTCTTTGTATGGAAAACTTTTTTGTTTTCCAAGCTATTGCAACCGAATTCAACATAAATTTATTTGACGTAGCCATACATGATTTGTGAAAGTTTGGTCCGGATCGGACCACTATATCATATAGCTGCCATACAAACGACCGATATGAAAACAAGTCTTTGTATGGAAAACTTTTTTGTTTTCCAAGCTATTGCAACCGAATTCAACATTTATTTATTTGACGTAGCCATACATGATTTGTGAAAGTTTGGTCCGGATCGGACCACTATATCATATAGCTGCCATACAAACGACCGATATGAAAACAAGTCTTTGTATGGAAAACTTTTTTGTTTTCCAAGCTATTGCAACCGAATTCAACATTTATTTATTTGACGTAGCCATACATGATTTGTGAAAGTTTGGTCCGGATCGGACCACTATATCATATAGCTGCCATACAAACGACCGATATGAAAACAAGTCTTTGTATGGAAAACTTTTTTGTTTTCCAAGCTATTGCAACCGAATTCAACATTTATTTATTTGACGTAGCCATACATGATTTGTGAAAGTTTGGTCCGGATCGGACCACTATATCATATAGCTGCCATACAAACGACCGATATGAAAACAAGTCTTTGTATGGAAAACTTTTTTGTTTTCCAAGCTATTGCAACCGAATTCAACATTTATTTATTTGACGTAGCCATACATGATTTGTGAAAGTTTGGTCCGGATCGGACCACTATATCATATAGCTGCCATACAAACGACCGATATGAAAACAAGTCTTTGTATGGAAAACTTTTTTGTTTTCCAAGCTATTGCAACCGAATTCAACATTTATTTATTTGACATAGCCATACATGATTTGTGAAAGTTTGGTCCGGATCGGACCACTATATCATATAGCTGCCATACAAACGACCGATATGAAAACAAGTCTTTGTATGGAAAACTTTTTTGTTTTCCAAGCTATTGCAACCGAATTCAACAATTTATTTATTTGACGTAGCCATACACGATTTGTAGAAAGTTAGGTCCGGATCGGACCACTATATCATATAGCTGCCATACAAACGACCGATATGAAAACAAGTCTTTGTATGGAAAACTTTTTTGTTTTCCAAGCTATTGCAACCGAATTCAACATTTATTTATTTGACATAGCCATACATGATTTACGTTTACAAACGACCGATATGAAAACAAGTCTTTGTATGGAAAACTTTTTTGTTTTCCAAGCTATTGCAACCGAATTCAACATTTATTTATTTGACGTAGCCATACATGATTTGTGAAAGTTTGGTCCGGATCGGACCACTATATCATATAGCTGCCATACAAACGACCGATATGAAAACAAGTCTTTGTATGGAAAACTTTTTTGTTTTCCAAGCTATTGCAACCGAATTCAACATTTATTTATTTGACGTAGCCATACATGATTTGTGAAAGTTTGGTCCGGATCGGACCACTATATCATATAGCTGCCATACAAACGACCGATATGAAAACAAGTCTTTGTACGGAAAACTTTTTTGTTTTCCAAGCTATTGCAACCGAATTCAACATTTATTTATTTGACATAGCCATACATGATTTGTGAAAGTTTGGTCCGGATCGGACCACTATATCATATAGCTGCCATACAAACGACCGATATGAAAACAAGTCTTTGTATGGAAAACTTTTTTGTTTTCCAAGCTATTGCAACCGAATTCAACATTTATTTATTTGACGTAGCCATACATGATTTGTGAAAGTTTGGTCCGGATCGGACCACTATATCATATAGCTGCCATACAAACGACCGATATGAAAACAAGTCTTTGTATGGAAAACTTTTTTGTTTTCCAAGCTATTGCAACCGAATTCAACATTTATTTATTTGACGTAGCCATACATGATTTGTGAAAGTTTGGTCCGGATCGGACCACTATATCATATAGCTGCCATACAAACGACCGATATGAAAACAAGTCTTTGTATGGAAAACTTTTTTGTTTTCCAAGCTATTGCAACCGAATTCAACATTTATTTATTTGACGTAGCCATACATGATTTGTGAAAGTTTGGTGCGGATCGGACCACTATATCATATAGCTGCCATACAAACGACCGATATGAAAACAAGTCTTTGTATGGAAAACTTTTTTGTTTTCCAAGCTATTGCAACCGAATTCAACATTTATTTATTTATTGACATAGCCATACATGATTTAGCTGCCATACAAACGACCGATATGAAAACAAGTCTTTGTATGGAAAACTTTTTTGTTTTCCAAGCTATTGCAACCGAATTCAACATTTATTTATTTGACATAGCCATACATGATTTGTGAAAGTTTGGTCCGGATCGGACCACTATATCATATAGCTGCCATACAAACGACCGATATGAAAACAAGTCTTTGTATGGAAAACTTTTTTGTTTTCCAAGCTATTGCAACCGAATTCAACATTTATTTATTTGACGTAGCCATACATGATTTGTGAAAGTTTGGTCCGGATCGGACCACTATATCATATAGCTGCCATACAAACGACCGATATGAAAACAAGTCTTTGTATGGAAAACTTTTTTGTTTTCCAAGCTATTGCAACCGAATTCAACATTTATTTATTTGACGTAGCCATACATGATTTGTGAAAGTTTGGTCCGGATCGGACCACTATATCATATAGCTGCCATACAAACGACCGATATGAAAACAAGTCTTTGTATGGAAAACTTTTTTGTTTTCCAAGCTATTGCAACCGAATTCAACATTTATTTATTTGACGTAGCCATACATGATTTGTGAAAGTTTGGTCCGGATCGGACCACTATATCATATAGCTGCCATACAAACGACCGATATGAAAACAAGTCTTTGTATGGAAAACTTTTTTGTTTTCCAAGCTATTGCAACCGAATTCAAAATTTATTTATTTGACGTAGCCATACATGATTTGTGAAAGTTTGGTCCGGATCGGACCACTATATCATATAGCTGCCATACAAACGACCGATATGAAAACAAGTCTTTGTACGGAAAACATTTTTGTTTTCCAAGCTATTGCAACCGAATTCAACATTTATTTATTTGACGTAGCCATACATGATTTGTGAAAGTTTGGTCCGGATCGGACCACTATATCATATAGCTGCCATACAAACGACCGATATGAAAACAAGTCTTTGTATGGAAAACTTTTTTGTTTTCCAAGCTATTGCAACTGAATTCAACATTTATTTATTTGACATAGCCATACATGATTTGTGAAAGTTTGGTCCGGATCGGACCACTATATCATATAGCTGCCATACAAACGACCGATATGAAAACAAGTCTTTGTACGGAAAACTTTTTTGTTTTCCAAGCTATTGCAACCGAATTCAACATTTATTTATTTGACATAGCCATACATGATTTGTGAAAGTTTGGTCCGGATCGGACCACTATATCATATAGCTGCCATACAAACGACCGATATGAAAACAAGTCTTTGTATGGAAAACTTTTTTGTTTTCCAAGCTATTGCAACCAAATTCAAAATTTGTTTATTTAACGTAGCCATACATGACTTGTGAAAGCTTGGTCCGGATCGGACCACTATATCATATAGCTGCCATACAAACGACCGATATGAAAACAAGTCTTTGTATGGAAAACTTTTTGTTTTCCAAGCTATTGCAACCGAATTCAACATTTATTTATTTGACGTAGCCATACATGATTTGTGAAAGTTTGGTCCGGATCGGACCACTATATCATATAGCTGCCATACAAACGACCGATATGAAAACAAGTCTTTGTATGGAAAACTTTTTTGTTTTCCAAGCTATTGCAACCAAATTCAAAATTTGTTTATTTAACGTAGCCATACATGATTTGTGAAAGCTTGGTCCGGATCGGACCACTATATCATATAGCTGCCATACAAACGACCGATATGAAAACAAGTCTTTGTACGGAAAACTTTTTTGTTTTCCAAGCTATTGCAACCGAATTCAACATTTATTTATTTGACGTAGCCATACATGATTTGTGAAAGTTTGGTCCGGATCGGACCACTATATCATATAGCTGCCATACAAACGACCGATATGAAAACAAGTCTTTGTATGGAAAACTTTTTTGTTTTCCAAGCTATTGCAACCGAATTCAACATTTATTTATTTGACGTAGCCATACATGATTTGTGAAAGTTTGGTCCGGATCGGACCACTATATCATATAGCTGCCATACAAACGACCGATATGAAAACAAGTCTTTGTATGGAAAACTTTTTTGTTTTCCAAGCTATTGCAACCGAATTCAACATTTATTTATTTGACGTAGCCATACATGATTTGTGAAAGTTTGGTCCGGATCGGACCACTATATCATATAGCTGCCATACAAACGACCGATATGAAAACAAGTCTTTGTATGGAAAACTTTTTTGTTTTCCAAGCTATTGCAACCGAATTCAACATTTATTTATTTGACATAGCCATACATGATTTGTGAAAGTTTGGTCCGGATCGGACCACTATATCATATAGTGCCATACAAACGACCGATATGGAAACAAGTCTTTGTATGGAAAACTTTTTTGTTTTCCAAGCTATTGCAACCGAATTCAACATTTATTTATTTGACGTAGCCATACATGATTTGTGAAAGTTTGGTCCGGATCGGACCACTATATCATATAGCTGCCATACAAACGACCGATATGAAAACAAGCCTTTGTACGGAAAACTTTTTTGTTTTCCAAGCTATTGCAACAAAATTCAAAATTTATTTATTTGACGTAGCCATACATGATTTGTGAAAGTTTGGTCCGGATCGGACCACTATATCATATAGCTGCCATACAAACGACCGATATGAAAACAAGTCTTTGTATGGAAAACTTTTTTGTTTTCCAAGCTATTGCAACCGAATTCAACATTTATTTATTTGACGTAGCCATACATGATTTGTGAAAGCTTGGTCCGGATCGGACCACTATATCATATAGCTGCCATACAAACGACCGATATGAAAACAAGTCTTTGTATGGAAAACTTTTTTGTTTTCCAAGCTATTGCAACCGAATTCAACATTTATTTATTTGACGTAGCCATACATGATTTGTGAAAGTTTGGTCCGGATCGGACCACTATATCATATAGCTGCCATACAAACGACCGATATGAAAACAAGTCTTTGTATGGAAAACTTTTTTGTTTTCCAAGCTATTGCAACCGAATTCAACATTTATTTATTTGACGTAGCCATACATGATTTGTGAAAGTTTGGTCCGGATCGGACCACTATATCATATAGCTGCCATACAAACGACCGATATGAAAACAAGTCTTTGTACGGAAAACATTTTTGTTTTCCAAGCTATTGCAACTGAATTCAACATTTATTTATTTGACGTAGCCATACATGATTTGTGAAAGTTTGGTCCGGATCGGACCACTATATCATATAGCTGCCATACAAACGACCGATATGAAAACAAGTCTTTGTACGGAAAACATTTTTGTTTTCCAAGCTATTGCAACCGAATTCAACATTTATTTATTTGACGTAGCCATACATGATTTGTGAAAGTTTGGTCCGGATCGGACCACTATATCATATAGCTGCCATACAAACGACCGATATGAAAACAAGTCTTTGTATGGAAAACTTTTTTGTTTTCCAAGCTATTGCAACCGAATTCAACATTTATTTATTTGACGTAGCCATACATGATTTGTAAAAGTTTGGTCCGGATCGGACCACTATATCATATAGCTGCCATACAAACGACCGATATGAAAACAAGTCTTTGTATGGAAAACTTTTTTGTTTTCCAAGCTATTGCAACCGAATTCAACATTTATTTATTTGACGTAGCCATACATGATTTGTGAAAGTTTGGTCCGGATCGGACCACTATATCATATAGCTGCCATACAAACGACCGATATGAAAACAAGTCTTTGTATGGAAAACTTTTTTGTTTTCCAAGCTATTGCAACCGAATTCAACATTTATTTATTTGACGTAGCCATACATGATTTGTGAAAGTTTGGTCCGGATCGGACCACTATATCATATAGCTGCCATACAAACGACCGATATGAAAACAAGTCTTTGTATGGAAAACTTTTTTGTTTTCCAAGCTATTGCAACCGAATTCAACATTTATTTATTTGACATAGCCATACATGATTTGTGAAAGTTTGGTCCGGATCGGACCACTATATCATATAGCTGCCATACAAACGACCGATATGAAAACAAGTCTTTGTACGGAAAACTTTTTTGTTTTCCAAGCTATTGCAACCGAATTCAACATTTATTTATTTGACGTAGCCATACATGATTTGTGAAAGTTTGGTCCGGATCGGACCACTATATCATATAGCTGCCATACAAACGACCGATATGAAAACAAGTCTTTGTACGGAAAACTTTTTTGTTTTCCAAGCTATTGCAACCGAATTCAACATTTATTTATTTGACGTAGCCATACATGATTTGTGAAAGTTTGGTCCGGATCGGACCACTATATCATATAGCTGCCATACAAACGACCGATATGAAAACAAGTCTTTGTATGGAAAACTTTTTGTTTTTCCAAGCTATTGCAACCGAATTCATCATTTATTTATTTGACGTAGCCATACATGATTTGTGAAAGTTTGGTCCGGATTGGACCACTATATCATATAGCTGCCATACAAACGACCGATATGAAAACAAGTCTTTGTATGGAAAACATTTTTGTTTTCCAAGCTATTGCAACTGAATTCAACATTTATTTATTTGACATAGCCATACATGATTTGTGAAAGTTTGGTCCGGATCGGACCACTATATCATATAGCTGCCATACAAACGACCGATATGAAAACAAGTCTTTGTATGGAAAACTTTTTTGTTTTCCAAGCTATTGCAACCGAATTCAACATTTATTTATTTGACGTAGCCATACATGATTTGTGAAAGTTTGGTCCGGATCGGACCACTATATCATATAGCTGCCATACAAACGACCGATATGAAAACAAGTCTTTGTACGGAAAACATTTTTGTTTTCCAAGCTATTGCAACTGAATTCAACATTTATTTATTTGACATAGCCATACATGATTTGTGAAAGTTTGGTCCGGATCGGACCACTATATCATATAGCTGCCATACAAACGACCGATATGAAAACAAGTCTTTGTATGGAAAACTTTTTTGTTTTCCAAGCTATTGCAACCGAAATCATCGTTTATTTATTTGACGTAGCCATACATGATTTGTTAAAGTTTGGCGCGGATCGGACCACTATATCATATAGCTGCCATACAAACGACCGATATGAAAACAAGTCTTTGTATGGAAAACTTTTTTGTTTTCCAAGCTATTGCAACCAAATTCAACATTTATTTATTTGACATAGCCATACATGATTTGTGAAAGTTTGGTCCGGATCGGACCACTATATCATATAGCTGCCATACAAACGACCGATATGAAAACAAGTCTTTGTATGGAAAACTTTTTTGTTTTCCAAGCTATTGCAACCGAATTCAACATTTATTTATTTGACGTAGCCATACATGATTTGTGAAAGTTTGGTCCGGATCGGACCACTATATCATATAGCTGCCATACAAACGACCGATATGAAAACAAGTCTTTGTATGGAAAACTTTTTTGTTTTCCAAGCTATTGCAACCGAATTCAACATTTATTTATTTGACGTAGCCATACATGATTTGTGAAAGTTTGGTCCGGATCGGACCACTATATCATATAGCTGCCATACAAACGACCGATATGAAAACAAGTCTTTGTATGGAAAACTTTTTTGTTTTCCAAGCTATTGCAACCGAATTCAACATTTATTCATTTGGCATAGCCGAAATAACTTTTTTTTTTCTCCATACAAAGAATATGAAAAAAGTCTTTTTGGAAAATATTTTTTTTTCAAGCTATTGCAAATGCAAATTGATTTGACGACATAATTTGATCGGATTCGGACCACTATATCATATAGCTGCCATACAAACGACCGATATGAAAACAAGTCTTTGTACGGAAAACTTTTTTGTTTTCCAAGCTATTGCAACCGAATTCAACATTTATTTATTTGACGTAGCCATACATGATTTGTGAAAGTTTTGTCCGGATCGGACCACTATATCATATAGCTGCCATACAAACGACCGATATGAAAACAAGTCTTTGTATGGAAAACTTTTTTGTTTTCCAATTTATTGCAACCGAATTCAACACTTATTTATTTGGCATAGCCATACATGATTTGCGAAAGTTTGGTCCGGATCGGACCACTATATCATATAGCTGCCATACAAACGACCGATATGAAAACAAGTCTTTGTATGGAAAACTTTTTTGTTTTCCAAGCTATTGCAACCGAATTCAACATTTATTTATTTGACATAGCCATACATGATTTGTGAAAGTTTGGTCCGGATCGGACCACTATATCATATAGCTGCCATACAAACGACCGATATGAAAACAAGTCTTTGTATGGAAAACTTTTTTGTTTTCCAAGCTATTGCAACCGAATTCAACATTTATTTATTTGACATAGCCATACATGATTTGTGAAAGTTTGGTCCGGATCGGACCACTATATCATATAGCTGCCATACAAACGACCGATATGAAAACAAGTCTTTGTACGGAAAACTTTTTTGTTTTCCAAGCTATTGCAACCGAATTCAACATTTATTTATTTGACGTAGCCATACATGATTTGTGAAAGTTTGGTCCGGATCGGACCACTATATCATATAGCTGCCATACAAACGACCGATATGAAAACAAGTCTTTGTATGGAAAACTTTTTTGTTTTCCAAGCTATTGCAACTGAATTCAACATTTATTTATTTGACATAGCCATACATGAGTTGTGAAAGTTTGGTCCGGATCGGACCACTATATCATATAGCTGCCATACAAACGACCGATATGAAAACAAGTCTTTGTATGGAAAACTTTTTGTTTTCCAAGCTATTGCAACCGAATTCAACATTTATTTATTTGACGTAGCCATACATGATTTGTGAAAGCTTGGTCCGGATCGGACCACTATATCATATAGCTGCCATACAAACGACCGATATGAAAACAAGTCTTTGTACGGAAAACTTTTTTTTGTTTTCCAAGTTATTGCAACTGAATTCAACATTTATTTATTTGACGTAGCCATACATGATTTGTGAAAGTTTGGTCCGGATCGGACCACTATATCATATAGCTGCCATACAAACGACCGATATGAAAACAAGTCTTTGTATGGAAAACTTTTTTGTTTTCCAAGCTATTGCAACCGAATTCAACATTTATTTATTTGACGTAGCCATACATGATTTGTGAAAGTTTGGTCCGGATCGGACCACTATATCATATAGCTGCCATACAAACGACCGATATGAAAACAAGTCTTTGTATGGAAAACTTTTTTGTTTTCCAAGCTATTGCAACTGAATTCAACATTTATTTATTTGACATAGCCATACATGAGTTGTGAAAGTTTCGTCGGGATCGGACCACTATATCATATAGCTGCCATACAAACGACCGATATGAAAACAAGTCTTTGTATGGAAAACTTTTTTGTTTTCCAAGCTATTGCAACCAAATTCAACATTTATTTATTTGACATAGCCATACATGATTTGTGAAAGTTTGGTCCGGATCGGACCACTATATCATATAGCTGCCATACAAACGACCGATATGAAAACAAGTCTTTGTACGGAAAACTTTTTTGTTTTCCAAGCTATTGCAACCGAATTCAACATTTATTTATTTGACGTAGCCATACATGATTTGTGAAAGTTTGGTCCGGATCGGACCACTATATCATATAGCTGCCATACAAACGACCGATATGAAAACAAGTCTTTGTATGGAAAACTTTTTTGTTTTCCAAGCTATTGCAACCGAATTCAACATTTATTTATTTGACGTAGCCATACATGATTTGTGAAAGTTTGGTCCGGATCGGACCACTATATCATATAGCTGCCATACAAACGACCGATATGAAAACAAGTCTTTGTATGGAAAACTTTTTTGTTTTCCAAGCTATTGCAACCGAATATAATTTTTCATTTGTTTAAAATATTTTTGAAAGTTTGCAGATTGACTGAGACCAATATATCATATAGCTGCCATACAAACGACCGATATGAAAACAAGTCTTTGTACGGAAAACATTTTGTTTTCCAAGCAATTGCAACCAAATTCAAAAACATCTGACCCCACAAATATATATATTCTTAATCGATCGAAATCGATCATATATGCCATACTAACGACCGTTTATGAAAAAAGACATTAGTTTTGAAAACTACGTTTTGAAATTTTTGCAACCAGAATCAATATTTATTTAGTTGACGCAGCCATACATGATTTGTGAAAGTTTGGTCCGGATCGGACCACTATATCATATAGCTGCCATACAAACGACCGATAAGAAAACAAGTCTTTGTATGGAAAACTTTTTGTTTTCCAAGCTATTGCAACCGAATTCAACATTTATTCATTTGACGTAGCCATACATGATTTTTGAAAGTTTGGTCCGGATCGGACCACTATATCATATAGCTGCCATACAAACGACCGATATGAAAACAAGTCTTTGTATGGAAAACTTTTTTGTTTTCCAAGCTATTGCAACCGAATTCAACATTTATTCATTTGACATAGCCATACATGATTTGTGAAAGTTTGGTCCGGATCGGACCACTATATCATATAGCTGCCATACAAACGACCGATATGATAACAAGTCTTTGTATGGAAAACTTTTTTGTTTTCCAACCTATTGCAACCGAATTCAACATTTATTTATTTGACATAGCCATACATGATTTGTGAAAGTTTGGTCCGGATCGGACCACTATATCATATAGCTGCCATACAAACGACCGATATGAAAACAAGTCTTTGTATGGAAAACTTTTTTGTTTTCAAGGTATTGCAACCAAATTCGCAAAAGATAACTTTTCACTTGTTTAAAATATTTTTAATATATGCAGATTGACTGAGACAAATTTGATCATTTTTGCCATACAAACGACCGATATGAAAAAAGTTTATAATTTTTTGTCCACAAATGTTGCAACGCATTAAAGGAAGCATCTCCGACCCACAAAGTATATATATCTTAATCAGCATCAACAACCGAGTCGATACAACCATGTCCGTCTGTCCGTTGTCCGTCTTTTCTATGGAAAACATAGAATAGTTTTACAAACTAGCGTTTTGAAATTTATTCCAGATCATTATTTTAGTTGCACGCAGATACAAGTTTAAGAAAGTTGGTCCGGATCGGACCACTATATCATATAGCTGCCATACAAACGACCGATATGAATACAAGTCTTTGTATGGAAAACTTTTTTGTTTTCCAAGCTATTGCAACCGAATTCAACATTTATTTATTTGACATAGCCATACACGATTTGTGAAAGTTTGGTCCGGATCGGACCACTATATCATATAGCTGCCATACAAACGACCGATATGAAAACAAGTCTTTGTATGGAAAACTTTTTTGTTTTCCAAGCTATTGCAACCGAATTCAACATTTATTCATTTGACATAGCCATACATAATTTTTGAAAGTTTGTTCCAGATCGGATCACTATATCATATAGCTGCTATACAAACGACCGATATGAAAACAAGTCTTTGTATAGAAAACTTTTTTGTTTTCCAACCTATTGCAACCGAATTCAACATTTATTCATTTAATATAGCCATACATAATTTGTGAAAGTTTGATCCTGATCGGATCACTATATCATATAGCTGCTATACAAACGACCGATATGAAAACAAGTCTTTGTATGGAAAACTTTTTTGTTTTCAAGGGTATACCATCTTCGGCAAGCCGAAGATAACTTTTCTCACTTGTTTAAAATATTTTTAATATATGCAGATTGACTGAGACAAATTTGATCATTTTTATACCCTTGAAAAAGGGTATTATAATTTTGTCCAGAAATGTGTAACGCATTAAAGGAAGCATCTCCGACCCCACAAAGTATATATATTCTTAATCAGCATCAACAGCCGAGTCGATACAGCCATGTCCGTCTGTCCGTCTGTCCGTCTGTTTCTATGCAAAAAATAGACAGTAGTTTTAAAGCTAGCGTTTTGAAATATTTACCAGATCATTATTTTTGTTGCACGCAGATCAAGTTTAAGAATCACGATATCATATAGCTGCCATACAAACGACCGATATGAAAACAAGTCTTTTTATGGAAAATTTTTTTGTTTTCCAACCTATTGCAACCGAATTCAACATTTATTTATTTGACGTAGCCATACATAATTTTTGAAAGTTTGTTCCGGATCGGACCACTATATCGTATAGCTGCCATACAAACGACCGATATGAAAACAAGTCTTTGTATGGAAAACTTTTTTGTTTTCAAGGGTATACCATCTTCGGCAAGCCGAAGATAACTTTTCTCACTTGTTTCGATTAATTTTTATACCAATAACATATTGTATTTCAATTAAATCGGTCATTTGAAACTTATTAAAAAAATATGTTTTTAATTTAGACTTCCTTTCGGAATCCCTGGTAGAAATTATTATATCGTCAACAAATAAGAGTACATTTTTATATATATCTCCTTCATCTAAAATATATATAATTAAATACTTGCTTTATTCGTAAGTAAAAAAAATATAATTTTATTTTACCGAATTTTATTTTTACAAGTTATTTATGTTGAAGAACACCGACCGAATTAATTTAGGTCTCAAACTGAACTTAACTTATTGATCTGGATTGATTTACGATCAAGCCTCGGTCTCGAGCTTTTTGGATATGGACTTTGGATTTAGAGTCCTAAAAGAATTTGGAGAGAGCTTTGGAGTTCTTGACTTTGATTTACTCTTGGATACAAGTGCTCTTTGATTTGGTCTTCCGATCTTGTAATCTAATACTTTTGTTTTCGAGTTTGGCGAGTCCGAATATATATATATATATTCTTTATTTATATGATTTTCAGCATTCAGGATCCGGTTAATCCCAGTTGTTCCCGCAGTGTAGTGAATCTGGCAGTGGTAGTAGCTTTGTCAAAATATCAGACAATTGTAATTCTGTGGATAGATATTAACACAAATTAGTGTGTTTTCAATGTGCTCCCTGGTAAAATGATATTTGATATCTATGTGCTTAGTTCTCTTGTGGCAAGCAGGATTGTTGGCTATATTTATACAACCTTGGTTATCCTCGAAAATAAATATTGGACCATTTAATTTTAATTTCAATTCAAGTGTTAGTGATTTTAGCCATAATGCTTCCTTTACTCCTTCGAATAAGGGCATGTATTCAGCTTCGGTGTATAAAGCAGCAACAGATTTTTGTTTCATAGTAGTCCAGCAAATTGAACAATTCTCAAACATTTTAAATATATACCCTGCAGTACTTCTTCTGTCAGTCTCATTTCCGGCCCAATCAGAACAAACATACCCCATAAAAATTTTATTTACTTTTAAATTCCTTTTAAATGATAACTTCAAATCGACAGTTCCTTTTAGGTATCTTAAAATTCTTTTAAGACATTGCCATAATTCTCTATTATTATTGTTAGTATATCGACTTAAGATACTTATTGATGTACTTAAATCCGGTTGTGTACATAACATTACATACATTAAACCTCCAATCAAATTCCTACATGGTGCTTCATATGATTCTTCTGCTTGCATAATTAAATTTACTTGGAAGAGGATCCCAAATGGATTACAAATTTCCATATTGATTTTTTTAAAAAATTTTTAATATATGCAGATTGACTGAGAAAAATTTGTTCATTTTTTCTATCAATTTTTATACCAATAAAATATTGTATTTCATTTAAATCGGTCATTTGAAATTTTTTTAAAGGATATGTTTTGAATTTATTTATATATACATCTGTCTACTTCTACAAGTAAGTTCCGAAATCGAAACTTTTTTAGTGCACCTTCAAATACTTCAAACCAGCATCATGCAGCTTGGAGTAATAAATGGCTTTATTAAGTTTACATTCTTTATTTCCATCATACTGGATTAAACCTTTTTGAATCTTCATATAAATTTAATCTTTTAGTGCACCATTTAAAAAGGCTGTTTTGACATCCATATGATGGATCAGTAAATTATATTGACTTGAAAAAGATAAAAGATATCTAAAACTAGAAGTTCGTGCAACTGGTGCCAAATTCTATTCCATAATCCATCATATATTCTTGGCTGAAGCCCTTGGCTACCAATCTTGCCTTATATTTTAGTAAATTACCTTTTTTATCATGTTTCATACTAAAAACACACTTGTAATCTACTATGTTTTTATTCTTAGGTTTTTTCCCTAAGCACCGTGTTTTATTTACTAAATGAGAACTAAGTTCGGCTTTAATGGTATCCTTCTGTAAGGTTCTTTCTTCACGAGATTTAATCTCCTCATATGTATTGGGAATATCATTTGAACATATTTGGATATTCATCAGACACTTTCCTAAAAATCTATATCATAATTTTGGTTTATCTTTAATTCTTTCACTGCGTCTAATTTGTTCTTGATTTTCATTTTCTTTTATTTTTACCCAATTTCAGCCACTGGATCGGTATTCTCGAGGCAAGTGGAATTTTTATTTAGATCAGGCTTTGAATCCGTTGATTCACAATTTTCCATCAATGGAAAATCTGACCCTTCATTCTGTCCAATTTGAGAATCACAATATTGGTTAAAAACATCGTGTTCTACCACAGAGTCAATTTTATTTGAAGCCACCGATTTCATATTTTTTTCATCCACCACTACATCTCTAGCTGGCATGAATTGTTTCGTGTTCTCATTCCACAATTTATAGCCATTTGGCTCATATCCGACAAGTATAGTCTTGATCGATTTCTATTCAAACTTTGGCACTTTATTTTGTGCATATAATGTCGATTCAAATATCTTTAGGTATTTCAATATTGGCTTCTTTTTATGCCACATCTCAAATGGAGTTTTTTTCATATTTTTTAATGCTCTACTTGGGGACCTGTTATTTAAGAATGTTGCTGTCAAAACAGCTTCACTCCAAAAACTTTTATTTAGTTTAGTACAGTTAATCATAGAGCGAGCTTTTTCAGTAATTGTTCTAATCATCCGCTCTGCAACACCATTTTGTTGTGGGGTATGAAGAACCATTAAATGATAGCTGATACCTTTTTCAACACAAAATTCAGGCATTTTATTAGACAGATATTCCCCGCCATTATCAATATATAGATTTACCATTTTTAAATAAAAATGTGCATCACTCTTTGCTAAAAAATCTTTATATACAAAGAACACGTCCGATTTATAAGTTATTCAATACGTCACACAGTAATGTGTATATTGATCAATAAATACTATATAGTAGTTTTTATTATCAATAGTTCAGGGCGTAATGAATCAATTACAAATAGTGGGCCTCACACAATTCACTACTATTTACTTGTACATTTTTTATAAGTTCACTATCCTCAAACAAGTCTCTATGAATTTTGCAACACTAATATGTCCCAATGTCTCATGCCATAAGCGATATTCTTAATCATTTGATATTACAGATGTATATACTTTACTGTTTAAATTAAATTTTACAGTCGCTACATTATACTCACATTTTCCATCAAATACCAAGTTACCGTTCTTGATTATTTTAATGCCATCCGGATTAACTCGACGGACATTCCAGCATAAATTTAAATTCTCATACTCAGAAAAAAAATATACGAGTATGTGTTTGTCTTTCACGTGGACGGAGAGCCTACCATACATTTGTAAATTAGAAAACCAATTTGCTTTATCGTATTTATAAAAAATTTCTTTTTTAGCATTTTTTTATGAAGATTACTATTTGGGGCTGTATTTAAAAAAAAAAAAACAATTTTGTGTTTAATTTGATTTTTGATTACTCGAGAATGCAGCGAACTAAGTACATATATGTCGCAGATTATTATACCCTGTACCCATTAAAAATGAGTGAGGGTATCATAATATGGTGCAAATGTATGTAACAGGCAGAAGGAAGCATCTCCGACCCCATAAAGTATATATATTAGCCATGACCGTCTGTCCGTCCGTCCGTCCGTCCGTCTGTCCGTCTGTCGGTCCGTATCAACGCCTAGATCTCAGAAACTACAAGAGCTACAGACATGTGCCATATATCGTTGATAGGTAATTACCCTACGCAGTACAAGTTTGTTTTTTTATATTGATATCACCCCCCTTCCCCCGCAAACCGCAAAAAACTGCCACGCCCACAATTATTAACCTAATGCTATGCAATTCGGCATATGCGTTGATAAGCACCAACGCTATCTAAAAAAGCTATCTAATTTTTAAATTTGAACCAAATCGGATAAGAAACACGGAAGTTATGCCACATGCAAAATCTATGGCAAGGGAAGCAAAAGCGCAGCAAAACACGCATTGCGCGACGCCGACGTTGACAGCGAAATGTGTATGGCTTTATGACACACGAAACTTATT
This sequence comes from Drosophila ercepeae, assembly GCA_018150545.1. NCBI lineage: Eukaryota > Metazoa > Arthropoda > Insecta > Diptera > Drosophilidae > Drosophila > Drosophila ercepeae. The sequence goes on along the minus strand of JAECWL010000070.1, from coordinate 59,830 downwards.
TTCATAACCAAAATCATACCAAATTTATATTGTTATGGTCCTCTTTTCTAATAGAATATTGATTCATTTATTTATTGATACTAAATAAATAAATTGTAAGGATGTCTAAGGGTACAGGGTATTTTGCCATCGGGAAACTCGACTGCTGCTACCTTACTTGTTTTCAAATTCAAATTGTAACGAACAGATAGTGGGGGCAGATAGTGGAATTATAAGTTTAAAAATGTGGGAAAGTTGTCCTCGGTTACCTCGAGCGGATACCCTTCACTTCCTCCTTTTTAGACAAGTTTCTTTGCCTATATCGCGGTTGAATAACCCGATTTCATGAGGCAGAATTTGGTTAAGATATTTTCGAATATAACAGCTTTATGATATATATGGCATCTGTGCAAATAAGTATAAGCAACGTCGGGTCTGCGACGCTTCCTTTTGTGAGTTACAAACCCTCATACCTAACTAAATATTCACTTTTTAAGTGAAGGGTATATACAAATACAAAACAAATAAGTTTTTTTTAAACTACAATTTATATTTTTAATATAACAAAGCTTAAGCAAAATATAACTTTCTGGGGTTTTTACTAAATTCGTTTAAAACGTTGTTATTGAATTCATCCAAATCGTCCATAATTAGTCGTCGGTGAACACTCATGATATTGTTGATATTGATATTGTTTCACATCCTCTTAGAGCCTACCGCTTGTATTCACATTATATGTATATCAAAAATAGGGTGCATATAGAAAAGGTATTTACGTTTAATATTATTGGGATATAAATAGTATAATTAGTTGTTTTATTATAATGGTGAGAATAAGAATATTTTCTATTGAAAGTTGACGTAGTTATTTAATTATTAAGGTAAACAATTTGATGTTTTTAATGCTTTTAAGAATTGCATAAAATGTATATTACTTTTGTATTAAGATCAATCTTCTTTAAGAATCAATCTTTAGTATAAAATATTTTTTGTTTTTTAAAATTATGCATTAAAATTGCTTATCAATATTTTCGAAATGAACCAATAACATAAATATTAACCCAATAAAAAATGATTTGGTGGACGTAAAAGAAATAAACCAATTTTAATTTGATGATTTGAAATATGTATTTCTCCTGAGATACTTAAGATTATTTGAATTTAAAAATGTGCGCCAAGATTTTCAACATGGTTGCCATTGGGGGCAAATGATCTGATTGGATCACTTCTTTTTAGCTGCGTGTGGCGAGAACTGTGTAGTTGGATCATGGTGTTAACGGCACTTTTCCAGACGACGCGCACAAACTCAAAACCCAGTAGAAAATTTGCTGCAAATTCATCTTCGAACACTGGAAACTCTTAGTGAAAGCACCTAGCAAACAGCTTATGTATGGGAAGCAGATTGATAGAAGTGGAGGCAGGTTGACTAAGAGAATAAGAACAGTACATAGTGTAAATAAACAACGGGAAGTTACGTGATAAGTAGCAAATTATGAAAAAGTCCCCACGATGAGATATAATAACTCCAAAAATGATTAATCGAGCTTACTGTGCTGTATGCATTCCCTGCTTTTTAACGCCATCACAAAACTCGGGTACTATCCAGAGAGAAGGGCCATTAGTTGTAATATCGATATCATAAAAAATGGGCTGAATCAAAGATACTGGGAACAATCACTTAAGCCCTCTGGTATATCGGAAATGAAAATATACAAAGAGACCTTAACATCAGATCCGTCAGAGAAGAAATAATCAGTTCGGTTTTCGGGAGAAATTTAGAACCATTGAACAAGTCAACCGAATAATATCAGAGATAAGAAAGACGGGAATATTGCACTGGAATATTTTTGTCTCTCAGGACTCTGGAGCAAATGTCTGGCTGCATAGATTAATGGTCAATATTAAAACAGTGAGATGTGAGATGAAACTCTGACATGTCCGACGACCACGCCGGAAAAAGCTGGAGTTCGCCAAGGCAGCTTACTTAGACTACTTGGATATTAGCTTAGCTTAGCTTACTTGGACTAACGCTATACGTCTTTTATACAGGAAACATACACACAAGCAGACTACTAACGACTTCTACGCTTGCCGAAGATACAACGATTTTATGTACAAGCAACAATTCAATTGTCTTGTCATCTAGTGGCCGTGGAGAAGTGGCTACCTGACTGGCAAATTAAAATGAAGGAATAAAAATCTATGCATGTTTAGTGAACATTGTTTACACTCAATCAGCAAGACTGTCCTTCGATTACCTTAAACAACACCCTAGTCCCGAAAGCAAATAAAGTGACGTATCTTGGAGTGCACCTCGATCGACGGCTCACCTGGCGCAGGCACATCGAAGCCACAACGACACACCTTAAGCTTAAGGCAAGTAGTCTCCACTGGCTTATCAACTCTCGGTCACCGCTCTGTCTGCACTACAGAGTCCTACTATACAACTCCGTACTAAAACCAATTTGGACGGACGGCTCCCAACTATGGGGAAGTGCCAGCAATTGTAACATCGATATCATGGAAATAGCTCAATCAAAGATACTGAAAACAATCACTGCAGCACTCTGGTATATGCATAATGAAAACATCCAAAGAGACCTTAATATTAGGTCCATCAAAGAAGAAATAACCTACCAAAAACCAAAGTACATGAGCAAATTAACCTCACCCCCAACTACCTAGCGTTTGCGACCGATCCTGACTTCGCCACAACGGCCTTCCGACCCAACGCTGATCATTAGGTCCTTGCTTCCAGAACACAGTTAAAAATACTTTTAAATATTGTATATAATTATGACTTGAAAACCTATTGCTAGTCTCATAATTTCTGAGAAGATCCAATAAATACAGAAAAATTTATATAAAAAAAACAAATACTGTAGCTTCTAGTTCGAAATAATGGTTCTTTTCTTCTGCGTGCGTAATTTATCGTATAAGATGTATGGACTGGGAAACAGTGCTTTTTTTCAGCAATATACCCCCGTAACCGTACATTGAGTGTCCAGTGTATCTCAGTCTGCGCCTTTGGATCGTAAAGGTGTAAAACCGGAGCACCAGTGCCGCCTTTAATTGTTTTTTTTTTATTATGAAAAATCTTCCAAAGATACCACCTACCGATACCGGGGCACCGATCAGCGCCCTTAGCTGCACCCTCTCCTCCGTGAACCTGGAGCACTGCATGAGTACATGCTCTGCAGTTTCCTCAGCATCGGGGCAGTAGAGGCATTGAGCACCGATCAGCGCCCTTAGCTGCACCCTCTCCTCCGTGAACCTGGAGCAGTGCATGAGTACATGCTCTTCTGTTTCCTCAGCATCGGGGCAGTAGAGGCATTGAGCTGCCTCTTCGTGGTGGCACCGGAGTAGCTATGCCCGAAAGCAACCATGATCCGTGAGGAACTGGGTAAGGTGGTAGTCCAGTTTTTTGTGGCGGCAATTGGCTCACGCCGTTAAATCGGGGATGAGTTGGTAGGACCACCTCCCCCGTTGCGATGTTATCCATCTGCTCTGCCACTCTCCCATCAGTCGCTCGTGAGCCTGCAGCCGGGTAGCACCTTCTCGGACCTGACGAATAGCCTTTATCTCAAGGTCGATTGGCGGCAAGCCTGCCAGTGCTAGTGCTGCGTTTCCGGATATGGTCCTGAAGCCTCTAATGAGCCTAAGGGCCGTATACCGTACCACCGCGCGTGCTCCTTTCAAATAAGTGTCTTTCTTGGTGGCGTTGCTCCATATTGGTGCAGCAGAGAGCAGCGTTGCCTTGGCTACCGCCACCAGTAGTTTCCTTGCCGGGTAATTTGGACCTCCTATATTGGGCATGAGCCTGGACAAGGACGCAGTTGTTATTGCTGCTTTCCTGCTTGCGTAGCTAGCATGATCCTTAAAAGCTAGCCTGTGGTCTATCATTACTCCCAGGTATTTTAAGGAGTCTTGTGATGAGACCTGTGTCCCGTTGACCGTGATCAGCATTCTTTCCACCTTCTTCCTGCTGCTTAATAGGACAGCCTCGGTCTTGTGCGCCGCAATTGTAAAGCCGGCTTTCTCTAGCCAGTCGACGGCCATAGTAATTGTCGTGTTGCACTTCTCTCGAGGACTGCTATTGTCTTGGCCACTGCAGTTATTGCCACATCGTCCGCAAAGCAATGTAGCTCAGCTCCTAAGGGCCTGTTGATGCCCAGGATTCCATCATACATAATGTTTCACAGGATCGGTCCAACCACAGATCCTTGTGGGACCCCTGCAGAAACACGGTAGCATCTCGGGCCAGCGTCCGTGTCGAACCGGAGGACACGATCCGTGAAGTAGCTTCCAACGACGATCCTGAGATACTCCGGGATAACTATCCTATGCATGGCGCTGAGGATTACTGGCCATCTAGCGGTGTTGAAGGCGTTCTTCACATCCAACGTGTTCTTCACAACCAGTAGGCATAGAGGGCGGTAGCTGGTTGCGGCGTGTGCTGATCCCCTGCCTTCCGGCAGCAGAACTAGTTTCTGACATTTCCACCTCGTCGGAAAGACCCCGTCCAAGAGACACTGCTGGAAGGTTTCCCTGAACATATCGGGTATAGTTAACGCCACTCCCTTGACGACTGCTCCAGGAATTCCATCCAGGCCAGGAGCTTTGTTGGGCTTGATTCGCTTGCCTCCACAACTTCGAGGTCTGTAATGCTCGGGAAGTCATAGGGGGAGGGGGGAGCTACTGCTGTTGGCCGCCATAGAGTGGTCTGCGTTGGGAATAGTTCTGCTACTATGCTAGCCAGAACATCAAGGTCAGTTTGAGTTGCCTTTCTCTTCCTTAGCTTGTTAGCTACGAGTTTTTACGCAAGTCCCCAGGGCTTTCTATCCACGGTATCTAGCAGTTCCTTATAGGCCCGCGATTTGGCAGCCAATATGCCGTGCTTAAACTCAGAGCGTTTGCTTCTAAAAGCTTCCATGAGTTCTGCGTGCTGGGTGCTGCTTCTGGTTCGTTGCGCCCTTCTCCTTGCCCTTAGGCATTCCGAGCGTAACTTGCTTAAGTTGCCGCTCCACCAGTTCACTGGGGGCTTGCGCTGCTCTTTTTTCCTCCTTGGCATGGTTGCATCACACGTTGCCTCAAGCATCATCATGAGGTCGGCCGCCATTGAATCTGCGTGCCCATTTGAGATTCGAAACGAGTCGATTTGGTGTGCCAGCATATCTTCATCGATCTTCCTCGAGTCCCAGGCTTGCCCGACTGATCTTCTCTACCGCCTCCAATTCGTGCCCTTCGGTAGGATGCAGAAGGAAATCAATGCGTGGTCACTTCGCGTTAAAACGTCGTAGACCGTCCAGCTCGCCCTCTGCCCAGCACCTCCAGTTCTCCTCGAACTGGTCTGGGGTGTCGCTTGGGGGGCGTAGCAGCTGTAAAAATGCACTCCTTTTATTCTCGCATATGGCGGCTATTCCGCGCATCGGCGCTAATTCCTGTATGTGCAGGTTGCTGCAACACTTGATGGCTGCTTTACCGGTATCGTCTAATATCATTGTGGAGTTGCCACGGACAGGGGAATAGGGTTGGCTCAAAAGCATGATGTCTACCTTGCGCTCCGTCGCAGTTTGAGCCAGGAGTCCCTGAGCAGCTGCGCAATGGTTAACATTGAACTGAATAATCTTAATTTGCTCCTGCATTATGCTGGGACTTCGCTTCTTTAAGGCTGGCTCTGTATGTCGGGCACGCAAAACAGCCCGTCGGGTGGTTTTTATCCACTTCGTCGCTACATATTAGGCACTTTGGTGGTGCAACACACCCCCTTGCCTTGTGTCCTCGTTCGCCGCATCGCAGGCAGCAGTCTGACCGATCGATCGCCTTGCAGGTCGTTGCTCGATGACCGTAGCCCGGGCACTTGTAACATCTCGTGGGCCGGACGTCCTGGATGATGCGGCACCTTGACCACCCCACGGTTACCGTGCCCTTCTCTAAGACCACAATCGCATCATTCGCGTTCATCAGGACTAGGCTATCTGAGTCCCATCCCGCATCCTACGTAGTCCTTTGATGTCCTCTGGTTTCAGCAGAATGCCTTGAAATTGGGAGACCAGGCAGCTGTGAACATCATCTGCTGTCGTGGCCTCGTCCAATCCACTGCAGGATAGTGCTATTCTTTGTGTCCCCGTACGTACCGAAGCCATGTCTTTTAGAGTTGCTTCCAGCTCGGTCTTAAATTTGGGGACGCTGTCGGAGACTTTCCCCTCTACTTCCAGCAGTAGTTCCCCTTGCTGAGTTCTGCGGACTTTGCGAACATGTTTGCCCAGTTCGCTGAGGTTCGGGCCCGCTTTCAGTTTTCGGAGCATTTCCGCATACGAGGCCTCTCCCGTCTTCTTTAGTATAAGTGCCTCCGGCTTCTTCTTCAGGCGTTTAGGCTGAACTGTTTTCCACTCGCCTCCAGTGCTAGCGGATTCGAACGCGGATAGTATCGCATTAATTTTATTTCCCATCCTGGCGAGGATGCTCCGTAGGTCTTAATTTTTGAATCCCGCGGCGAATTCTTAGGGCCTTATAGGCGATCCCGTTGGTGATGTCCTTCCTTTCCTGTGCGACAGCACGCTGATAACGTCTTTTGCCTTCTAGTTACTCGTAGTGCTGGCGCTGCTGGCTACAGGGGCCGAGTTGTCCAACGCTGCATCACTGCGGCGGCTAGTCGGCACAACCGCCGGCGCAGGGGTTCCTGCATCCTGCACCGCAATTCCTTCTCCTTTTGTTGGGGACCTTGACATTCTGGAGCTCCTCCTGAATGGGTCATCATCGGAGGGGCGGGGCCCCGCTGGTCTGTCCATTTAGTTCCCGATCACCAGATCTGGCAGCACTGTTGGTCTGCGATGAGTTGTCAGCTCCACCGGCTGGTTTAACAGATAAGCGTCCCACCGCAAATAGTACAATCAAAAAAGAACAAAATGAGAAATTGTATTTTGTACCTTATTTACACACTTGCTTTAGTTTGGTTCGCTCAGCCGAACAATTACACGTTCCCACGATGTGGCTCTGTGCGATATAAGCTTGTTCTAACTGGACTGTCTCCGTCTTTATGATTTTTTCGAGCTGCGTATGTTGAACACGTCCGTATCTATCAAAATGTCAAGAGAGATTTTTTGCCTTTAATTGTTTAAAACGGAGGTAATGTGTGATGTGTAAGCAGGGGCGTTATCGTGGTGCAAAAGCCTATTTTTATTCTTCCACAAATCCAGGCGTATACCAAATTTGAGTTATTCATATTTTTTTTTTTTTTAATACCCTTGACAAAGGGTATTATAATATTGTCCAGAAATGTGTAATGCATTAAAGGAAGCATCTCCGACCCCACAAAGTATATATATTTTTGATCAGCATCAACAGCCGAGTCGATATAGCCATGTCCGTCTGTCCGTCTGTTTCTATGCAAAAAATAGACAGTAGTTTTAAAGCTAGCGTTTTGAAATTTTTACCAGATCATTAATTTTGTTGCACGCAGATCAAGTTTAAGAATCACGATATCATATAGCTGCCATACAAACGACCGATATAAAAACAAGTCTTTTTATGGAAAATTTTTTTGTTTTCCAACCTATTGCAACCGAATTCAACATTTATTCATTTGATATAGCCATACACGATTTGTGAAAGTTTGGTCCGGATAGGACTACTATATCATATAGCTGCCATACAAACGACCGATATGAAAACAAGTCATTGTATGGAAACCTTTTTTGTTTTCAAGGGTATACCATCTTCGGCAAGCCGAAGATAACTTTTCTCACTTGTTTTATATATAACTCTGCTTTTATGTATTGGATCCTCTTAAATAAGAGCTAACAATAAGTTTAAAAATGTTAACTAATACAATTTTTTCCTAAACAGTCGTTTTAATTAATTTTTTTCCAACTGTTCCGTGACTAAGCGTCACTAAAAATTTCTTCGCTGAGACGGGAACGACTGCTGAGCTGGGTTAGATTTCTCGCTAGGTGGTTGGGGTACGAGGAAAGCTTGCCATGATATTTTTTTGTAAGCTCTGTGATTTCATTGGTGACTGTTGGAATATTTAAATCTCGATGGATGTTTTCGTTTCGAACATACCACGGTGCCCCAGTGATAGTTCTCAGGATCTTTGTCTGTGCCCGCTGTATGATGTCAATATTGCTGTTGCTGGCGTTGCCCCATAGCTGTGAACCATAGGTCCAGATTGGTTTCAGTACTGCGTTGTAAAGTAAGACCTTGTGGTCCAAGCTGAGCGGAGAGCCAGCGTTGATGAGCCCGTGTAAGTTGTTCGCTTTGAGCTTAAGATGAATTTTTTTCGCTTCAATGTGTCTGCGCCATGTAAGTCTTCTATCGAGGTGTACTCCTAGGTACGTTACCTCATCTGCTTTCGGGAGTGGTATGTTGTTCATCAAAAGTGATGGGCAATCTTGTCTGTTCAGCGTAAATGTCACGTGCTTGCATTTTTCCTCGTTGACTTTTATTCGCCAGTCAGAGAGCCACTTCTCAGTGGCTATGAGGTGCAATGCCAGCTGTGCTGTAGCTTGGATTGGGGACCTTGAACGGCTAAGGATAGCTGTATCATCGGCAAACGTGGACACTGTTAGCCGACTATTTGTAGGAATGTCAGCAGTATAGATGAGGTATAAAGTTGGCCCAAGAACGCTGCCTTGGGGGACTCCGGCCTTACTTTCGTGGTCAGTGGAAGTAGCAGTGTTGCACCGCACACCGATTTGCAAATGCAGTTCTTATCTCCGCTGTTATTCGATTCACCTGTTCAATGGTTCCGTGGCTTTCGCGAAAGCCAAATTGATGGGCTGGGATTATATTGTTGGCTCTCAGGAGTGGATTCGGTTTAATACCTGTTTGTGGAAGTTGCTCTATATATCGGCTCTGAGCGTATTCTTCCTCTTGTTTCCTCTTGTGTTTTTAGCTTTTGTTTTGCAGATGGTGATCTAGAGGATTGCCATTCTCTACGTAAGCGTCGTTTTGTGTGGACGAGTGGCTCGATTTGTGCGTTAGTCTTATTCGGATTAATTGTAACGTTTGTGGTTTTAGGTGTTGCATTTCGAGCTGCTTCCGTAAGAATGGATTCCAGTGTTCCTGTGCAGCTCTCTATATCAGGTTCAGTATTGAGTTTTGGGTTTAGCTCAATGTGTGAACTTATATATTTTTTATACCTTAGCCAGTTCGTTTTGTGCGAAGTCAGTCTGTAGGGTGGTTTTACGTTTTCTGCGTACCGGCTGAGATGAATTAGTACAGGCGAGTGATCAGATGACAGATCTGGTAGACATTCAGCTCTAACCAAACTGCGAGGAATATTTTTCGTGACTGCGAAGTCAATCAAGTCAGGCAGCTTATTGAGGTCTGATGGCCAGTATGTGGGACTCCTAGGGGAAACATGATCAAGTTTATTAGTGGCTTTAATTAAAGCCTTATAAAGCTGTTTTCCTTTTGGATTCACAAGGCGCGATCCCCAGTGAGTATGTTTAGCATTGTAGTCGCCTGCTGCAATGAAGTGTGGTCCTAGTGCATGGAAGAAATCCATGAATTGGTCTTCCAATATTGTGAAACGGGGGGGGGCAGTATACGGCCGCTAGTGTGAGGTGAGTGTTGTCCTCAAGCTGTATATTGATAGATGTGGCCTGTAGATGAATTTCAGCAAACTCTTTGTAAAAAGTGGTGCTTCATACGGTTCCTAATTAGAATGCCGGTCCCACCGTGTGTTCTACCATCGGGGTGATTTGTACCATAGAAGTTGTAATCTCTTATTTGAAAATTGTATTTGCTTGTACGATGAGTTTCCGAAAGAAGCATTACGTCGATATGCTTCTCATTTAGGAATTGAGCTAGCTCAAGTTTGCGCTGTGAGACGCCATTGGCGTTCCACGTAGCTATGCGTAAGGTAGCCATTATTTATTTTGATTGTTGGGAGACAAGCATTTGCATCAATAGGTTTTGATTACGCATTATGTCTTGAATGGTGGTTCGCCAAAATGTCATGAATTCCATCATGCTCTTTTGAAAGGCTTGGATCATAGCTTCAGTTTTCGTTTCTTGCTGCTCAGATGGCCTATAGTTTTGTTGTGTGTCCAATTTTGTGTGTTCTTCATGTGAGGTTTGGGAGTTTTGGGTTGGAGGTGTCATACCTGATTTTAAAACGTTTGCAAAACTTATATTGTTAGTGCTTGGTTTAGGCCAGGGAGCAATACTTGTTGGTTTCGAAAAAAGTACTTCTGGATTTGTTTCCGATGGTATCAGCGTAGCTGTTCCTTGGTGTACCCTTGCCGTGTTCATTCTTTGGTGGAGACGGGTTTTTAGCTCTTTGTAGATTGGACAGCCTCTGTAGTTTGCTGTGTGATTACCCCCACAGTTACCGCAATTTTTCGCGCTTGCACTTTCTTTATTGGCTTGGCAGTGTGTGGAGGCGTGGAGATCTCCACAGACTACACACAATGGGCGAAGTGTGCAATACGATCTCGTGTGGCCGTATTCTTGGCAGTTCATACATTGAACAGGAGCGTTACGTTTATGCGGCTCTTCTACTGTAATACTAAGGTGCAGAAGGAGCTGGAGTTTATAAATTGGAGGAACCTCGTTTTTTTTTAGATGCTTGTTTTCTGGTTCAAGCTCAATCTTAAAGAGTGATTGCGGCTGCCTGTTTCTGTTTTTAATATTGTATGCGCTTTTAACGCAAAATCCCTTTTCCTTTAGCGCCTCAGCTATCTCTTCGGGCTTTACATCAGGCTCAATGCCCTTCAGTACTATTTGTAGACCCTTGCTACTTTTAAGCTGGTAGGTGTAAAAGCATGTTTTGTTTGCAGTAAGATGGTTTGTGACTTTTCTGTAGTTTTCCTCCGTTTTCGTTTGAAGTTTGATTTCATTAATAGTACCTCTTATGAGGGGTATTATATAAAAGCTATGTTTTCCAATAAGGCCAATTAAAGAATTAGAATAAAGAATATAAAGAACCAAACCGTTTGTACTCTTCTCGCGGATGTAAATTGGGGGAGGCTTTATTTTCTTTGGTTCGTTATCGATGGATTTCAGTGGCACGTCCTCGTTGGTATCTGCCAGCAAAGCGAATCTGTTGCTATTTGCAGGCGCTTCATTGTTGATCGAGGTAGTATTGTCGCGTATATTTTTCGGCTTGTTTTCTGTATCGGAAGTTTTAGGGCTAAGCTTCCGCTTTATTGTAATGTAGCGGTCCAGTCCAGTCTGTGAGACCGACCCAACTTTTTTGTTTGCCTTTTTTTTTGCTAGTTGTGCAGCAGTGCCGTTTGGCTGTTGGGCTTTTGTTTTTGTATTCGCTGACTCAATAAAAGCATGAGCGGGTGCAGCCAATAGCGAAGTAGAGTGGGCTGTCGATATTGCTCCAATTGTTGTTGTTGCAGATAGCGGAGCTTGTGTCGGAGCTAGAAGTGAGGGAGAGCAAGAGCGCGCTCTTTCTTGATTTGTTGGTACAAGAAGGTTCGTTGGGTTATGGGTTATTGGCCGCTCGTTGTTTTCGTTTGCAGGTGTCGCGGAGATATAAGAAAAGTACGCGTTGTTGTGTGGTAATGAGAGCCGGCGATCGTCTTGCTCTCGTTGTTGCTGAGCGCGAGTGTCGTTCTGGCTCATAGAGCTTTTTTTTTTTTTTTTTATTAATTTGTTTGAAACTATTATTTAACTATTTCAAACGCAGAATATGTATTCAAGCGATGGTGCATCGCCCGAGCGTCTTTTTCTCTTTTGATATATTTATTTGTTTTTTATTAATAACCATTCACTTCACTAAAATCAATTGATTTTATCGGAGCTCGATGAAAACACGTCTTCACGCATCAGCATACGAATTCGAGTTATTCATTAATGATTTTATTATAATTCCTCTATTATTGTTGAAAGGTGATCCCCTGATTGGATGTTGGCTTAGTACGTTATATAAGTCAAAGAATGTAAATGGCTTGGTGGATGATGTTATAATTTTAAACTTTTTGAAGGAATCGATTTCAACACAAGATGCGTCGAATTTCTTAGATAGAGTGGTTTCTTTTGATTGGTTATATTTGTGTATAAGTTAATCGGTTCCTCGCAGATGTTCTCCGGCTAAAAGCTGGGCAAACAAATCGTGTCGAACATCGGCAAAGGGACACGCATCTTGAAAGATGACGTATGCCTCGACTAAGTGTATTTAAATTTCCTAATGTCCTCCACTCTAACAACACCCTTCGATTTGTGATATAATCCGTGATATAAAAATATGCTTCGTGGGAAGAATCACCTGTAGGGGTTTTGTTGAGATCGCGACATCAGTGCGTACCGGGGATCCGGACGGTGGATTTCCCTTAACAGTGGATTTTAGAGCGGTCAATTCTACTGCTGCCGGAGGAATCCTCCTGAATTGATAGCATGGAAGATAACTCGGAAAAGTTGTGCTCAATTGTAGTGTTTAATTCAGGAATCGAATTTTTGTTTATGACTCCTGCTCTTGGGGTAGAAAGAGTTATCAGCGGCTGAATGGTTGTCGGCTGATCAGGCTGAATAGTGATCTCGCTACATACGGCGTTTTTTTACGCTTAGGAGACTCATTCAGTAGCAGGAGGCTGCTGAATTGGGAATAAAGCGCAGAGAGTCAGTTGATTTTGCGGAAACCACCGAGGAATTCTTTAAACCAATTTTTAGTTTGCCGCATAAAAGTTCACATCTCTTTTTGAACCGAGTTAGCTGGGATAAGCCGCATAAAGTCCGAGCCTTTTCAATGCCTCAGGTGCCAGGAAAATGGGCACACCAACACATACTATTTTTTATTTAAACAACATTTTAACAAAGATCTGCTAAATATGAATAAAAATATAAATATATCTACAATATAACTATTCTAGGAGGTATTCTATGATTTTTAGTTTATTAACATTAAGAGAGAGTTCAGGGGATAGAGTATGTGATAAAAGGTTATAGTTCTTACAAATAGTGCGAAAGGGGTCGTGTTCAGCGTAGTTGGATCTGCAGATAGGTAACCATAGGGGTCGGAAGGACCTAGTTTTCCCATTAGGGATGGAAAAATATAGTTGATTTAGAAGGTGTTTAGAATCGACCATGCCATGGATTAGCATGTGTACAAACATGGCCCGAGCACAGGTTCGGCGCTCCTTCAATGGAGGTAACTTTAACAATTTAAGCCTGCAACGGTACGGCGGGAGACGATTATCAGGATCCCAGTTAAAGATTTTTAGTGCAAATAACAGAAACTGCTTTTGCACCGACTCAATACTATTTTGGTGAGAGGAGTATTGATGACTCCAAACGCACGAGCAATATTCAAGGATAGGACGAACTAGGGTGATATACAGGGATTTGGTGGTGAAAGGATCGTTAAATTCTTTGGACCATCGCTTAATAAAGGCTAATATTCCTCTGGCTTTATTCACCGTCACAGAAATGTGATCTTAAATGTGAACTTAAGTTTATGATCAAAAAGAACTCCAAGATCATTGATTGTGGAAACACGATCAAGGACGTGATTTCCGAGAGAGTAAGATATGATAAGCGGCACACTGCGATGGAATGTCATAAGTTTGCATTTAGAGCAGTTTAGGAACAGAAGATTAATTGAGCACCACAAATAGAGTTCGTCGAGGTCTAATTGCAGATGCCTATGCAGGAAATGTTCCGAGAAGGAATAGCATAACTTGACATCATCAGCATACATAAGCGTAGAGGCATAACTAATCACATTGGGAAGATCGTTCACAAAGAGTATAAACAACAGTGGTCCTAGATGACTACCCTGAGGGACACCCGATGAGACATGGATGACCTTCGACTTGGTAGATTTAAATAGGACACGCTGGGTTCGATCTGAAAGGTAGGAAGCAACCCACATCAGGCTATTTGCTGGAAAACCAATAAGCGAGAGTTTCCATAGCAAGAGCTGATGATTAACTGAATCAAATGCTTTGCTGAAGTCAGTATAAATTACATCAGTTTGCAAGCGATGTTAAAAACCTCGGTTGATTATCGACGAAAATTCAAGTAGATTAGTTGTTGTCGAGCGAAGCTTGACAAAGCCATTCTGTGCAGGTGAGATTATGCTCTTGCATGCATGTTGCAGCTGCGATGTGATGAGTTTTTCAAGAAGTTAGGGAATCGCAAAAAGCTTAGCAATGCCGCGGTAGTTCTCAATGGAAGCCTTAGAGCCTTTTTTATGAATTAGTATAAGGTATGATTCATTCCACAATTAAGTAGGGAAGTTTGCTCCAAGGATAGATTAAATAGTATAGTAAGAGGTAAGGTAAGAAGATCGGAGCACCTTCTGAGGATGCAGCTAGGTACGTTGTCTGAGCCTGGTGAAAATGAGATTTTAATTGATGAAAGAGCCGAAAACACATCAAGACAGTGCAATTTAGAAAGGGAAATGTTATGTATGTAGGGTAAATGATATGGATAGTTAGAGGATCAAATGAATTAGATGAGTAGGTTGATTGAAAAAATGACGCAAAAAGATTAACAATGCCGAGATGCGAAGAGTCGGAAGTATTATTATTAGATTAGATTTGCGTTTAGAGTTTACAAAAGAGTAAAAAGAGCTTGGATCATTGCGAAAATTGAGTTTGCATTTAGAAATATTATTTTTATGTAGTTGATTGTTAAGGTCAACAATCTGGTTGTGGATTAGAAGGTAATTAGAAAGATGTAACAAGGTTGAAGACTTTAATGACTTTTTGTAACATCTAGATTTCCTATTTTTAAGGAGAGAGAGGTGCTTATTAAACCATGGACTTACTTCATAAAAAGAGTCTGTAGCTTCCTCGATATTGCTGAAACTAAATAGTTAACTCCAGTCAATATTGGTCAGGTGATTTCTTAGGTCACAATAGTTGGTTTTTTTTAAAGCATTTTTGACGAGGCTGTTCGCTATTACTGCGGGGGACTTCAGTCAATAATTAGCGAAACTAAGCGTGTTGGATGGTGAGAGTCCTCAGGAATAGATAAGGGAGGAGACCTTGCTATTGTGGCAGAGGAGGTAGTATTTGAGAAAATGAGGTCAGGCGACCCGCCATGGGAGTTCCTTATAGGGTTATGTTGGAAAACGGCATTGTCGGCTAAGCCATCAAGGAAGTCATTTTGGTTAGTGGGTAAAAGCAAGATAACTTGCTCGGACGAGGATAACCTCGTCCGAGTCGATCCATAAAAATAAGGCGCAGATTGAAATCCCCCATAACTACGGCAATCAGAACGCCACCTCCAAAGGTTGGGCGATCTTCCCGAAAGACAGTGTACTTCGATACCAAAATTTCATTGTCTTTGACAGTGGAGTTTAGCCAGGTTTCTGTTAGCACAATAGCATCGAAGTCAAAAAAAGAACTGATAGTATAAAGTAAGTTCAGTTTTCCAAGAATACTGCGAACGTTTTGGTAGCAACAAGAAAAAATCTTGTTGGTTAGTTTATTGAAATATTAACTGGACTGGAACCTTGATTTAATTCATGAACAATACTGTGCTCGGGCCAGGTTGCACGATCTAAAGATTTAGCAAGGGAAGCTTCTGGTAAAGTTATTTTGAATGAGGATATGCTACGTTTATGCTTAAAATTAAATTTGTGTTTGCTCACAAAAAGTTCTGAGGGAGCTATATTCAGATTGTTTGCAAGGTGAAACCTAACGCCATCTGCAGAGGCATCAGGCATAAGCCGCGATACAAAGATGGATTTGCGGGGAGCCACAGCTCTCAGCGTAAGTCCAGAAGATCGCGTTTCCGTTGGAACACCCGTCAATGGTTTTGGTGATTTTACAACGGGTAGGTGCGGCGGCAGGCAGGCGTAGTGATGGAGCAGCAGGCTGGCTTGGTGATATGATTATTGAAGATTTTTCAAGCATGGGACCAGGTGGGAGATTCCTACTGGCAGGTTCCGGCGTATCAACTTTTGCAGGGGGAAGACCGGGTTTCTGAATAGCTAGGGAGGAGCATCAACCATAACATTGCTTACTGCAAATGTGTGGCTGGTGTGGTACACATATTCATATTCCGGTTAGTGTTAGCAATTTTCCGGCGTGGTGATTCGCTTAATAGATTAAGGCCCAGAAATAGAGATTCGAGGTTTAGAAACTGCTCATTTAATGTGGCAAATTGTTTCCGAATCTCCCGAAAACCGTTTCGAGTTTGCCGCATAAACGTGCGCATCTCGCCTTCAATCCCTCGACAGGCCAAACAGGACCATGTCAAACCGATGCCTTTGCCCAGGAGATCACCATAGTCAAATCACCAAGTCGACCATAATGACCAACGCCAGCGCCTTTTATGTGCGAGCAATTGTCGCATAGCCAGCAAGTTAGATAGGAGTCGCCGGTAAAAGCTCCTCCAAATTCGCATCTCTTTTAGGTAAAAACCAAAGACATTTTGGGTAATGAAAGAGAAAATACGCTCAAAAACAGAATGGACCAGCGAATGTACGATGAAGAGAGTGATCCAGCGACGATAGCGTGGGAGCGATTTCGGCGAACAGCAGGAGCAGCGTCAATCCAGAGGGAGATAAAGAAGCTTCACAAAAGGGGGAGTGCGATATAGAGCGGTGAGCAGCTTTTTATAACAAAACAAAGCAATGGTTATTGGTTATTTTTTTGTTGTTGTTTGCGAATCACAGTCTTATCGCGTTTAAAATAAAACGAAGAATATGCGTTTAAAATTCAGTCGTATGCTGATGCGTGAAGACGTGTTTTCATCGAGCTCCGATAAAATCAATTGATTCTAGTGAAGTGAATGATTATTAATAAACAACAAATAAATATATTGAAAGCGAAAAAGACGCGCCGGGCGATGCACCATCGCTCGAATACATATTCTGCGTTTGAAATAGTTAAATAATAGTTTCAAAAAAATTAAATAAAACAAAACAACAAAAAAAAAAATATGAGCCAGAACGACACTCGCGCTCAGCGGCAACGAAAGCAAGACGATCGCCGGCTCTCATTTCAACGAAACAACGCGTACTTTTCTTATGTCTCCTCGACACCTTCAAACGAAGACAACGAGCGGCCAATAACCCATAACCCAACGAACCTTCTTGTACCAACAAATCAAGAAAGAGCGCGCTCTTGCTCTCCCTCACTTCTAGCTCCGACACAAGCTCCGCTATCTGCAACAACAACAATTGGAGCAATATCGACAGCCCACTCTACTTCGCTATTGGCTGCACCCGCTCATGCTTTTACTGAGTCAGCGAATACAAAAACAAAAGCCCAACAGCCAAACGGCACTGCTGCACAACTAGCAAAACAAAACGCAAACAAAAAAGCTGGGTCGGCCTCACAGACTGGACTGGACCGCTACATAACAATAAAGCGGAAGCTTAGCCCAAAAACTTCCGATACAGAAAACAAGCCGAAAAATATACGCGACAATACTACCTCGATCAACAATGAAGCGCCTGCAAATAGCAACAGATTCGCTTTGCTGGCAGATACCAACGAGGACGTGCCACTGAAATCCATCGATAAGGAACCAAAGAAAATAAAGCCTCCCCCAATTTACATCCGCGAGAAGAGCACAAACGGTTTGGTAAATTCTTTAATTGGCCTTATTGGAAAAGATAGCTTTTATATAATATCCCTCATAAGAGGTACTATTAATGAAATAAAACTTCAAACGAAAACGGAGGAAAACTACAGGAAAGTCACAAACCATCTTACTGCAAACAAAACATGCTTTTACACCTACCAGCTTAAAAGTAGCAAGGGTTTGCAAGTAGTACTGAAGGGCATTGAGCCTGATGTAAAGCCCGAAGAGATAGCTGAGGCCCCTAAAGGATAAGGGATTTTGCGTCAAAAGCGTACACAATATCAAAAACAGAAACAGGCAGCCGCAACCACTCTTTAAGATTGAGCATGAACCAGAAAACAAGCATCTAAAAAAAACGAGGTTCATCCAATTTATAAACTCCAACTCCTTCTGCACCTTAGGATTACAGTAGAAGAGCCGCATAAACGTAACGCTCCTGTTCAATGTATGAACTGCCAAGAATACGGCCACACGGATCGTATTGCACACTTCGCCCAGTGTGTGTAGTCTGTGGAGATCTCCACGTCTCCACACATTGCCAAGCTAATAAAGAAAATGCAAGCGTGAAAAAGTGCGGTAACTGTGGGGGTAATCACACAGCAAACTACAGAGGCTGTCCAATCTACAAAGAGCTAAAAACCCGTCTCCACCAAAGAATGAACACGGCAAGGGTACACCAAGGAACAGCTGCGCTGATACCATCGGAAACAAATCCAGAAGTACTTTTTTCGAAACCAACAAGTATTGCTCCCTGGCCTAAACCAAGCACTAACAATATAAGTTTTGCAAACGTTTTAAAATCAGGTATGACACCTCCAACCCAAAACTCCCAAACCTCACATGAAGAACACACAAAATTGGACACACAACAAAACTATAGGCCATCCGAGCAGCAAGAAACGAAAACTGAAGCTATGATCCAAGCCTTACAACAGAGCATGATGGAATTCATGACATTTATGCGAACCACCATTCAAGACATGATGCGTAATCAAAACCTATTGATACAAATGCTTGTCTCCCAACAATCAAAATAAATAATGGCTACCTTACGCATAGCTACGTGGAACGCCAATGGCGTCTCACAGCGCAAACTTGAGCTAGCTCAATTCCTACATGAGAAGCATATCGACGTAATGCTTCTTTCGGAGACTCATCTTACGAGCAAATACATCTTTCAAATAAGAGATTACAACTTCTATGGTACAAATCACCCCGATGGTAAAGCACACGGTGGGACCGGCATTCTAATTAGGAACCGTATGAAGCACCACTTTTACAAAGAGTTTGCTGAAATTTATCTACAGGCCACATCTATCAACATACAGCTGGAGAACAACACTCACCTCACACTAGCGGCCGTATACTGCCCCCTCGTTTCACAATATTGGAAGACCAATTCCTGGATTTCTTCCATGCACTAGGACCACACTTCATTGCAGCAGGCGACTACAATGCTAAACATACTCACTGGGGATCGCGCCTTGTGAATCCAAAAGGAAAACAGCTTTATAATGCTTTAATTAAAGCCACTAATAAACTAGATCATGTTTCCCCTAGGAGTCCCACATACTGGCCATCAGACCTCAATAAGCTGCCTGACTTGATTGACTTCGCAGTCACGAAAAAATATTCCTCGCAGTTTCGTTAGAGCTGAATGTCTACCAGATCTGTCATCTGATCACTCGCCTGTGCTAATTCATCTCAGCCGGTATGCAGAAAACGTAAAACCACCCTACAAACTGAGTTCGCACAAAACGAACTGGCTAAGGTATAAAAAATATATAAGTTCACACATTGAGCTAAACCCACAACTCAATACAGAACCTGATATAGAGAGCTGCACAGAAACACTGGAATCCATTCTTACGGAAGCAGCTCGAAATGCAACACCTAAAACCACAAACGTTACGATTAATCCGAATAAGACTAACGCACAAATCGAGCAACTCGTCCACGCAAAACGGCGCTTACGTAGAGAATGGCAATCCTCCAGATCACCATCTGCAAAACAAAAGCTAAAAATAGCCACACGGAAGCTGACCAACGCTCTGAAACAAGAGGAAGAGTACGCTCAGATCCGATATATAGAGCAACTTTCACCAACAGGTACCAATAATAAGTCACTGTGGAGAGCCCACCCAACCCTTCGCCCACCGACTGAAACCGTTTTGCCCATAAGGAATTCCTCAGGCGGCTGGGCACGTAGTGATGCAGACAGAGCCACCACATTTGCCGCTCACCTACAAAATGTATTTACGCCAAACGAGGCTACTAACACATTTGCGCTACCGACTTCAAACGCAATCTGCAACCAGCAACACACCCCAATTCTGTTTCGTCCAAAAGAAATATCTAACATAATTAAAGAAAATATCAGCCCAAAAAAATCCCCCGGCTACGACCTTATTACCCGGAAATGATCATCGAGCTGCCACATTCTGCAGTTGGCTACCTAACGCAGCTCTTTAATGCCATCACAAAACTTGGCTACTTTCCACAACGATGGAAGAGATCGATTATCATAATGATTCCGAAGCCTGGTAAGGACCACACAGTTCCCTCATCCTACAGACCAATAAGCCTACTCTCATGTATATCGAAACTATTCGAAAAATGCCTGCTAATCCGACTGAATCCACACCTGAGAGCCCACAATATAATCCCAGCCCACCAATTTGGCTTTCGCAAGAGCCACGGAACCATTGAACAGGTGAATCGAATAACAGCGGAGATAAGAACTGCATTTGAAAATCGAGAATACTGTACAGCCGTATTTCTAGACGTATCCCAAGCATTCGACAGAGTCTGGCTAGACGGCCTAATGTTTAAAGTTAAAACAGCTCTACCCGAAAGCACACAAAAACTTCTAAGCTCATACCTATATGACAGAAAGTTTGCAGTGCGGTGCAACACTGCTACTTCCACTGACCACGAAATTAAGGCTGGAGTCCCCCAAGGCAGCGTTCTTGGGCCAACTTTATACCTCATCTATACCGCTGACATTCCTACAAATAGTCGGCTGACAGTGTCCACGTTTGCCGACGATACAGCTATCCTTAGCCGTTCAAGGTCCCCAATCCAAGCTACAGCACAGCTGGCATTGCACCTCATAGCCACTGAGAAGTGGCTCTCTGACTGGCGAATAAAAGTCAACGAGGAAAAATGCAAGCACAGTGACATTTACGCTGAACAGACAAGATTGCCCACCACTTTTGATGAACAACATACCACTCCCGAAAGCAGATGAGGTAACGTACCTAGGAGTACACCTCGATAGAAGACTTACATGGCGCAGACACATTGAAGCGAAAAAATTCATCTTAAGCTCAAAGCGAACAACTTACACGGGCTCATCAACGCTGGCTCTCCGCTCAGCTTGGACCACAAGGTCTTACTTTACAACGCAGTACTGAAACCAATCTGGACCTATGGTTCACAGCTATGGGGCAACGCCAGCAACAGCAATATTGACATCATACAGCGGGCACAGACAAAGATCCTGAGAACTATCACTGGGGCACCGTGGTATGTTCGAAACGAAAAAATCCATCGAGATTTAAATATTTCAACAGTCACCAATGAAATCAAAGAGCTTACGAAAAAATATCATGGCAAGCTTTCCTCGCACCCCAACCACCTAGCGCGAAATCTAACCCAGCTCAGCAGTCGTTCCCGTCTCCGACGAAGGGACCTACCAACCCAGCGAAGAAATCTTTAGGGACGCTTAATCACGGAACAGTTGGATTAATTAAAACGACTGTTTAGGAAAATTGTATTAGTTAAGATTTTTAAACTTATTGTTAGCTCTTATTTAAGAGGATCCAATAAATAAAAGCAAAGTAAAAAAAAAAAAAAAAAAAAAAAAAAAATAAACTTTCGAGGTGTTCTTCAGTTTGTGGACCACTTCACGATACAACAGGTTGATTAAATCAGTTCGGAGCTGATAATAGGTTGCTAGTTCGTTCGGGAAACGTTCAAAATTACGGAGCGATAATAGGCCGACGTGCATAAAGTACAACGTTGAGAGAATGAATACTGCACATCGTAAATGCAGGCAATGCGGTAAGTATCACCCGACGTCAGAATGCAAACCAGGGCCGGACGATTGTAAATGCTGCTATCACTGTGGCAACTCTCACGTAGCTAACTTTAAAGGTTGCAAAACAAAAATCTCCTAGTTAACTTTAATAATAAGCACCAGCAGAAGATAATTCCAACACCTCTACCAATTACTACCCCTACCTTTGGCAAGCAAACTTACGCGATCGTAGCCAGCATTAATAAAACGGTCGATCAAATCGGTCAGCGCGTTATATCACCTGTATACAACCCGCTCCCCTCAGAAGAGGGATGCTCTGGATGCTAAGTTGGAACAGCTCATCACGGGGTTCGACAGGATGATGTCCATAATAGAGTCCGTCATGCAAGCGATCCTTCGCATGCATCGTCCCCTCACTGTTTCTCACAACGGGCCGATTTTAAATAGCATCCTGGAACTCCAACGGGGCCGCCTCGAAGGTTAACGAGATTGTTGCCTTTATCGGTAATTATTAAGATCTACAGTCTCCCATCAACCCTCCTTTACACTCTCGGAAGAGCACCTGCAAGCAGTCGGCATTCAGCTGTCTGCAAGCAGAAGATCTTTCGTTGTTGCCTCTGTCTACTGCCCTCCTGCCTACAGGTGGATCTCTGC
This sequence comes from Drosophila ercepeae, assembly GCA_018150545.1. Classification (NCBI taxonomy): domain Eukaryota; kingdom Metazoa; phylum Arthropoda; class Insecta; order Diptera; family Drosophilidae; genus Drosophila; species Drosophila ercepeae. Next base: position 37,656 of record JAECWL010000070.1, on the reverse strand, counting down.
CTCCGCAGACTTATTGGCACTTCTTTCTCAACTCGGCAGGAACGCCAAGCTTAGGTGGTGGGGCAATCACAGAATGTGTGCCAGAGGCAGGGTTTTGTCTTCTGCTCTAGCAGACGAGGACATTGACGAGGATTGTAGATAGAGGTTCGTCTGAGCTGCCGTCTGACCATCTTCCGCTGCTCTTTGAACTGGACAAGGAGGCTCCAATACTTTCATGGAAGCCCTAGAACGCTTTCTCCGCATGCAAACGTAGCTCTATTTAAAACGCATATCAAAACAAGCGATGAACTAGATGCTTATGTCGACTGCTTCACTGCTATTGTCATTGAGGCTGGACGATGGGCTGCGCCATCACCGCGCCAAGTAGGCCCGAAAACTGTTAGAAGACCAATACTAAATCCTGAGGCAAGAGTTCTTCTGAATCTCATAGTTCATAGCAACAAGAGATTCTGCAACTAAGCAGTCCCTCTTAAGTATGACAAACAGACTGCGTCGGATGCTATGCATATCCCTAAGCAATGGAAGCGTGCGTGGATTGTCATGGTATCTAAAGCCAGCAAACCTCCAAGGCAGATAGACTCATCCCGCCTAATAAGTTTGCACCCAACATTTTCAATGGTCTTTGAATGCATTCTTCTGAAGCGATTGATGGAACTGCCACAGGTATCAGGCTACATACCACAACAATTTGGTTCCAGAAAGTCTCATAGTTGCCCGGAACAAGTTCACCGTCTAGTCAATCACGTAACGCACGGCCTTGAGTCCACACGGGGGCAGTCTTCCTCGACGTTAAGCAATCCTTTGTCAGGGTATGGCACGAGCGACTCCTATACAAAATTAAGGCTCTTCTTACAGCACCCCACTACGCAACCCTGAGATCCTTCATCATCGACCGGGCCTTCGAGGTGGCAGTGAGAAACTCTCGATCGACCCTGCTAGTCATGAACGCAGGTGTTCCACAAGGAAGTGTACTCGGACCCTTTCTGTACACATTCTAACCAGCAAATATACCAGTTCCATCCCCCAGTACTCGAACGACCGATATACTAGTGGCTACGTACGCCGACGACACAGTCATGCTTGCGTCCCATATGTCTCTGCAAACGTCCTCGAATGCAGTACGGGAATGGCTGCATGACATTCAAGCCTGGGCAGCTATCAATTGTGCTAAGTCCGTTTGTGTGACCTTCGCTCTCCGGCCCGGCACCTGCACTGGCTAAACTTTTAACGGTGGGATGATAGGCAATGTCAGTTCCCACTTTTACCTGGGTGTTACCGGATTTCTCTGATTGGTGATAAGATCAACATCCACAGCAGCCGATAAGCAGAGAAGTTGGCGAGGCACCCAAACTCTCTGGCAAGTGATCTCGGCAATCATCTTTGCCATAGTCTCCCCCTGATCTCCCACCCCACCCACTGATCTGCTTACCCGTATTATATCTTAAGCTTCTAAATATTCCGAAAAAATTGTAAATGTATTCTAGAAAAGGCTCTATGTACCATAATCTAATTTTTCCTCGTCCGATTACATTCCGAAGGCAGTGAAACAATTTCGATCCAAATAAATAAAAAACATAAAATAACAAGTGAGAAAAGTTATCTTCGGCTTGCCGAAGATCGTATACCCTTGAAAACAAAAAAGTTTTCCATACAAAGACTTGTTTTCATATCGGTCGTTTGTATGGCAGCTATATGATATAGTAGTCCCATCCGAACGAAACATTCACAAATCGTGTATGTCTTTCTCGGATGAATAAATTTTGAATTTTGTTGCAAAAGGTTGGAAAACAAAAAAGTTTCCCATACAAAGGCTTGTTTTCATATCGGTCGTTTGTATGGCAGCTATATGATATAGTGGTCCGATCCGATCGATTCTTAAACTTGATCTGCGTGCAACAAAAATAATGATCTGGTAAAAATTTCAAAACGCTAGCTTTAAAACTACTGTCTATTTTTTGCATAGAAACAGACGGACAGACGGACAGACGGTCAGACGGACAGACGGACAGACGGACATGGCTATATCGACTCGGCTGTTGATGCTGATCAAGAATATATATACTTTGTGGGGTCGGAGATGCTTCCTTTAATGCGTTACACATTTCTGGACAAAATTATAATACCCTTTTTCAAGGGTATAAAAATAAAAGCATTTCGTGAACTTGATCCGAAACTGAGGCACAAACCGGCACATTTAGTATGCACAACGTTTTCACACAGCCTAAGGGGGATGCTAGGCTGGGACGCGAAAATCGGCTTATTGCACTATTTTATATGAAGAAAAGAGAGCAAACTAAGGGAGAATAAGGTTTTGCAATAATAATAATTCCAGAAAATGAAAGAATATGAAATGGATGTAGAGCACAGTACCTTACTTGGATAAATAGAATAAAATTGAATTCTTACCAAATATGGTACAGTGCAGACGCGATGCTAAGGGAATCGGGCAAAGTATTTAAATAATTAATATATTTTATATTCAACATAGTTAGTTAGTATAGTTTTGTGGGGTTCATTTTGTCTTATTAGATACGTGTGTTTCTACAAGTGAGGCATAGCTTTTTCGTTTGCAGTATTTTATTTCGTGACCTAGTCGACCGCAGTTGAAGCATCCCATTTTGGCCTTTGACTCTTAAAAAATATCTTTTTCCGGGATGGCTTAGGCCTTTGCAGTAAATTACTCCTTTTGTGTAGTTGAGGCTGTTGTTTTCGTTATCTTCATGGTGATACGCCATGTAGTTTTTCATTCGAGTTTTTTCTTTCTATCATTAAGTATTTCAGGCCTGTGTTGTATTTTTTATATTTTTGTTTTTATCAATGTTGAAACCTCATGGTTTATTTTAGGGGCACTTTGACTTTTTGATGATGCCGTTCCTGAGCAATTCCTGAATCTCGCTGATGAAGAAGTCAATTGCTCCCATAGGGTATAGGTACAATTTGCCATAAATGGGCTCCTCCTAATTCTCCGGATGGTCATCGCTGCCTTATTGTAATGAAGAGCGTCGTTTGGATTCCTCATTTTTAAAAAGCGCCCTTGACTGAAGGCAGTACGTCCGTCCGAGCAATCTACGATTTGCCCTATTTGAGCTGACCGGAAGCTGGGCAAATTGATAGGCTGGCAGTTTTAACAGGTCCAGGCCAATGATCGCGTCAAAGGAGGTCAAGTCTAGTAAGCTAAAGATGTTTGCCTCCAAGTTAAAAATGGACACGAAACATTTTTCCGTATTTGTAGTCACGCCCTTAATGGATTGAATTGCAAATGGGGACTCAACCGGGCGAACGCCTTTCAATTCTTTGAATAATCTCAGAACCAAAAGTCTCATGTGTCCCCGCTACCCCTCCTCTGATGACGGAAAGTAGGGATTTTCACCTTTTAAAATATTCTAAAATAGCGTCGTCATCAACCTTTTTCGTTGCACTGGCTGCGGCGGCATATGCAGTGTCAAAATTATCCGTGCCCTGAGCAATGTGTTTCATTCTTTGCCTTTTGCGAGGGGCCGAGCGGCCAGATACGGTGCGGGTTCTTCCCGCGGCGTAATCCAAGCCAAATAAAAGGTCGATAATTAAGTTTAGGACATTAGAAAGTTTAAATATGTATGTAATACAATACAGAAACTTGTTAGATATTGCAAAATCAATTATAAATTATAAAATTAACACAGTTACTCTTTTTAATAAAACATACCCTTTGATTAATTTAAGTGCAGAAAGAAACTAAATGTTTTGTATTCAAAAGGCACTAGAATCAACTAAGAAATCAGATCAGGTATCATTAAATAAAATAAATTTTGAATGGTTTCGACTAGATCATAAAAAAAGTAAAAAAAACCTCAAAATTAAACATTTTACTAAACAAATTCAAAAACCTTCAATGTCAAGAAGGAGACAAGTTAACATTTACATTTAAACACAATTAAGCATATTTTAAATACAACACATAACTCTCCAATTTATTTAATCAATAACCACAAAGCGCACGAAATTAAAGTCGAAAAACCTAGTGCAGGAAATGCTTAATCATTAAATAAGATAAATCAGATCAGATTAATCAGAGAAAGTAATTCGCCATATAATAGTCCTTCCCCGGTTATACCAAAAAAACGGGATGCTTCTGGCAATATTAAGTTGATGGTAGTAAATTAATATAAAAAGCTTAATGAAAAAATGACCATATTTGGGTCAAACTTCTTGCAAACTGGGTAAATGCCAATACGAGATGTGTTCAAAAAATATCGCGAATTTTGTGTTTTTTCAAAAATTATTTATTTATGAATATCTATTTAGCCCATTCAAAGTAATCCCATGAGATATTATGCACTTGTGCCAACGGTTTTTCCAAGAAGCACTTCAAAAAATCATTTTTTTTATCTTGTTCATCTTCTCCTTTGAGGAGGATCGTAGCGTAACATCGTTCTTTCATGAGCCTCTTCAGTTTATGAAACAAGAAAAAGTCACAGGGGGCCAGATCTGGGGAATACGGTGGCTGCGACATCATTAGTGTGTTGTTTTTGGCCAAAAAATCGCGCACAAGCAACGATGTGTAAGCAGGGGCATTATCGTGGTGCAAAAGCTAATTTTTGTTCTTCCACAAATCCGGGCATTTCTGGCCCGTTCTTTCTTATTGACCGTTATACCCTGTGGTATTGAGATGATTGAGCTTTGCTTTCGTTGGATCGGTCCAAGGTAGCTTCTCCGTATGCCACAGTCAACATTCAGAATGCATCCGCGCACTTAATTTCTTTTTTCATACAAAATTTTATACAGGTTCTTTGATCCATTTTTTTTAATATGTAAAAATCCAAGACGCGCTTTTTTCGGTCTTGGTTCGTGCGGCAGCTTCCATTCCACGTCATAGCCGTAAACCCAATTTTGGCACGAAAATCGAAGACGATCCAAAACACGTGCAAGCAAAGCAGCTGACAACAATTAAGTGAACATTCAAAATGGCCGAGCTTGTCGGCATAAGTGACAAACATGAGTACCCGAAATTCGATTATATTTAACCCGCGAAAATTCCAAATTCGTGATACTTTTTGAACACACCTAGTACTTTACAACAATCGATCTGGCAAAAGGATTTCACTCTGCATTTCCTACCAAAAACGGTCATTACGAATATTGGAATTGTGGAGTAAAACGCGATTTAGTTAATATTTAATAATTTTATTTAACGTGAGCGTGACTTCGTTGTGAGTCGTACGAAGGTTAACTACAGAAGAAAAGAAGATTCCAGAAAAAAGAAAAAGTACTGATTCAGATCAGTGTGACCAAATGTTCAGAATATGGTTGTTACCAAATTAATATACATAAAATATTTCAATACTCCTTCTCAACAACATATTCAGAAACAATTCATTTCAGTTATACATTTTAAATGCTTGTTTTTCTGTAGGTTTTTGTTAATATATCTGATAACATATCATTTGTACATATATATTTTACATCAATTTCCTTTTTGGAATAAAGTTCTCTAACATAGTGGTACTTTATGTCGATATGCTTACTTCTATTATGTAATACTGGATTCTTAGCTAAACATAAAGCACTCTGATTATCGCAAAAAATTAAAATTGAGTGATCTATCAAAAAACCCATTTCCTTCAGGAACTTTTTTAAAAATACTGCTTCTCTTGCTGCAATGGACAATGCAACATATTCGCCCTCCGTGCTGGATAATGCCACCAGACTTTGCTTCTTGGACTCCCAGGATATTGGACCAGCTGCGTTTATGAAGGCATATCCACTGTAGGATTTACGATCCGAAGTGTCATTTGCCCAATCTGCGTCGACGTAGCCATGAATCGGTTTACCTGTTGCGTGATAATGAAGCTTTAAGTGTGAAGTGCCCTTCAAATACCTTAGTATACGCTTGGCAGCGACTTCATGCTCCTTATGTGGGTTCACATTTCTTTGAGCCAGTTTTGCAACTGAATGCATTATATCTGGCCTGGTTGTAATTGCCAAATACATTAGTGATCCTATAAGTGATTGGTAGTCCTTTTCGTTAACAGGCTTGCAGTTAGGATCAGTACATTTAACTTGGAAATTTGCCTCAAAGGCGTTGCTACCGATTTGCAATCTAACATGCCCCAGGTGTGTAGCATACTCTCGATATATGTCTTGTGACCTATGGATATGGCTCCAGTTTCACCTTCTCGCTCAACTTCGATGCCCAAGAAATGATTAAGCTGTCCGCTATCTACTACTTTAAACTCTTTGGCAATTGACTCTTTTATACCAATCAAATTATTTTTACATGAGCTTGCAATAAGAAGATCGTCGACATATACTGCAATTATATTAATATTGTCCTTCTCATTGCGTGTGTACACACACGGCTCGCTGGCACAGGGAACAAAATGCATTTTTGCAAGACTTCATTGAGCTTGGCGTTCCACTCCCTACCGCTCTGTTTTAGTCCGTAAAGTGACTTCTTTAGTCTCAAAACTTTTCCATGATGTTTATTTTCAAATCCATCGGGTTGCTTCATATAGCCTTCTTCGCTCAATTCGCTATTTAAGTAAGCTGTCGATACATCCATCTGATGTAGAAATAAGTTATGCTCAACAGCCAGAGATATAATAAGTCTCACCGACGAATATCTGACAACTGGTGAAAACGTTTCAAAAAAGTCGATACCATATTGTTGTGCACATCCTTTAGCCACCAACCTCGATTTAAATCGCATCACATTGCCATCCTTATCTCCTTTGATGCCAAAATCCACTTACTACCGATGGCTTTCTTACCTTCTGGTAAGTTCTGTAACTCCATGTCTGATTAGCTTCGAGGGCGTCAATCTCCTTCTGAATTGATGCTAACCACTCTTGACTCATTTCAGACTGTGTCGCTTCAGCAAACGTAACAGGTACCTTGACATCTTGAACCTTCATCATATTCAACAAGTTGTATTGTTTTCGTGGACGCCCGGGCTTTCCAGTTTTTATCTTCTTAGGACGACCAGGACCACGAATTTCCCGTTCTTCGGAATCATCGCTCTTCGCACTCTCGTAAACATCAGAACTATCAGCTTCATTAATCTCGCTGTCAATTTGCTCTTCCTCGAGCACCTCAGCATCTTCTTTGTTGTTGTCCACTGCCAAAATCTGCGAACAATCAACTCCAATTTCGTCAATAAGTGCCGTCTTGTTCTCGCTGTTTCCATTCTTCGGATACCCTATAGTTTCCTCTAGAAAAACGACGTCTCTACTTTCGATTACCTGGTTCGATCCAATGCGCATTAGTCTGTAGGCCTTCGCTGTTGTTGAATACCCTATCATCATGCATTCAATGCCTTTTGGCTTGAACTTTCCTGCATGTTTCTTATTTAATGCAATCGCTTTGCATCCAAAGATTTTTAAATGCGATATCGAAGGCTTTTTACCTGTCCATAGTTCAAATGGTGTTTGACTCTTCAACGACCTTGTCTCCGATCTGTTGCGTAGATATGCTGCAGTCCTAACTGCCTCTCCCCACAGGAACTCATTCACTCCTGAATGTATTAGCATGCTCCTTGCCATTTCCACAAGTGTCCGGTTAGCGCGCTCAGCCACCCCGTTTTGCTGCGGAGTGTACGGTACTGTCAATTGCCGCTTAATACCGTTTTCAGATAGGAACTTCTGAAACTCGTGGCTTATATATTCGCGACCGTTATCGCTGCGAATTGCTTTAAGTTTTTCACCGGTCTGTTTTTTCTGCGAACGCGACAAAGTCTTTAAACGCGGGAAGCAATTCATCACGGGTCTTTAAAAAATATACGAACATATAACGCGAATAGTCATCAATAAATGTTGCGAAATATCTTGCTCCACCGGCAGATACTTTGTTCATTGGGCCGCAAATGTCCGAATGCACTAGCCCTAGCACTTTGGTTTCACACAGATTTTACCTTTAGCACAGGTTTCACATGTAATTCGGTCTATGTCCACAACATTTTTGATTGAATTTAAGCCATTGACCATATTGTTACTTGCCATCTTTTTTTAAGCTCACCATGTTCAAATGACCATAACGATAATGCCACTTCCACAATTCATCATTTGCACACAAGTACATGCACCGATTGTTCGAAGTATCCACAACAAAAAGATTTCCAGCTTTTCTTGCCTGTAACACTTCTTCATTTTGACCGTTCTTTATATATGCACTTTGCTTGTGAAAAATTACTTTATACCCTTTTTCAACGGCTTTCGCTACCGATATGAAATTACTTTGCAAGTTTTTTACGTAAAGCACATTTTTCAAATTAACGGGACCATTCTTTGTTTTAACGACCACCGTACCGACGCCATCCGAAAATATATAATTTTCTCCTGCAAGTAATATTTTCTCTTTATGCTCTTTAATGTCCGCGAACCACGACCTTTCACAACACATGTGAGCAGTTGCTCCACTGTCCAAGCACCACATTGATTTCGTTAAAACGTCATTTTTATTTACACTTGCAAGCATAGTAAACGACTTCTCTTTTTCAAATGTTTCTATTTCATCATTTTTGTCTTTCACTTTGCACTGCGCAATAAAATGACCCTCGCGACCACATCGAAAGCATTTTTATTCTTCTTTGCATAACTGTTCATTTGCGCCGATCTATTTTTCTTGTCTCCCTTTCCACTGGAGCGCGACACAAATGCTTGCTGCACACAAAATTCCGTTTTGTCCGAACTCACTCTTTGTCTCTCTCCCTCTTCTATAATTTTCACTTTTAAATCAGAGAGAGTCGGTAACTGTTCGCGCGTTTCGATCGCTACCACGAAATTTTCGAATTTCTTACCGAGTCCCGACAGCATCAAAATAGTAAGAATATCTTCAGAAATGTCCATATCAATTTCTTTCAGTTTTTCGACGATATCCACAAAATCATTTATGTAATTTTGTACGCACGCACTTTCCGACAAACTCAACCGGAGTAATTTCCTGAACAAGGTAATTTTCCTGGCGGGTCCACGAGGCTTGTACACAGTTGCAAGCTTGTCCCAAGCTTCTTTAGAACTAGCGCAGTTTTTAATCAAATTAATTTCTGAAGCCTTCACGCACAGCAATATTGTTGCTAGTGCTTTTTCGTCTAGTTCGTCGAATTGGGCTCCTTGTTCAACTGTGTCACTTTCTTGCTTCACGCGTCTTCCGCACACTAACGACCACGTACCTGAGTGCACCAATACACTCTTCATTTGCACCGACCATACAGCGTAATTTTCGCCGTCCAATTTGTCGATCGCACACAACCCTTGTCCGCTCATGTTTATAAAAAATGTACAAGCTAATTACAAAAAGTAATTATTTTCCACTTGATCACACACAATTATTAAAGTCTTAACTACTCCTGGGCCCATAACCTATTGGAATTGTGGAGTAAAACGCGATTTAGTTAATATTTAATAATTTTATTTAACGTGAGCGTGACTTCGTTGTGAGTCGTACGAAGGTTAACTACAGAAGAAAAGAAGATTCCAGAAAAAAGAAAAAGTACTGATTCAGATCAGTGTGACCAAATGTTCAGAATATGGTTGTTACCAAATTAATATACATAAAATATTTCAATAACGAATATATTCGTATGCCATTTTGTCTTAGAAATGCACCCTCTACTTTTCAAATGGGCATGAATACTATATTAAGACCATTGCTGAACAAACACTGTTTAGTATACTTTTTTTTTTTTTTTTTTTTTTTTACTCTGCTTTTATTTATTGGATCCTCTTAAATAAGAGCTAACAATAAGTTTAAAAATCTTAACTAATACAATTTTACTAAACAGTCGTTTTAATTAATCCAACTGTTCCGTGATTAAGCGTCCCTAAAGATTTCTTCGCTGGGTTGGTAGGTCCCTTCGTCGGAGACGGGAACGACTGCTGAGCTGGGTTAGACTTCGCGCTAGGTGGTTGGGGTGCGAGGAAAGCTTGCCATGATATTTTTTCGTAAGCTCTTTGATTTCATTGGTGACTGTTGGAATATTTAAATCTCGATGGATGTTTTCGTTTCGAACATACCACGGTGCCCCAGTGATAGTTCTCAGGATCTTTGTCTGTGCCCGCTGTATGATGTCAATATTGCTGTTGCTGGCGTTGCCCCATAGCTGTGAACCATAGGTCCAGATTGGTTTCAGTACTGCGTTGTAAAGTAAGACCTTGTGGTCCAAGCTGAACGGAGAGCCAGCGTTGATGAGCCCGTGTAAGTTTTTCGCTTTGAGCTTAAGATGAATTTTTTTCGCTTCAATGTGTCTGCGCCATGTAAGTCTTCTATCGAGGTGTACTCCTAGGTACGTTACCTCATCTGCTTTCGGGAGTGGTATGTTGTTCATCAAAAGTGGTGGGCAATCTTGTCTGTTCAGCGTAAATGTCACGTGCTTGCATTTTTCCTCGTTGACTTTTATTCGCCAGTCAGAGAGCCACTTCTCAGTGGCTATGAGGTGCAATGCCAGCTGTGCTGTAGCTTGGATTGGGGACCTTGAACGGCTAAGGATAGCTGTATCGTCGGCAAACGTGGACACTGTTAGCCGACTATTTGTAGGAATGTCAGCGGTATAGATGAGGTATAAAGTTGGCCCAAGAACGCTGCCTTGGGGGACTCCAGCCTTAATTTCGTGGTCAGTGGAAGTAGCAGTGTTGCACCGCACTGCAAACTTTCTGTCATATAGGTATGAGCTTAGAAGTTTGTGTGTGCTTTCGGGTAGAGCTGTTTTAACTTTAAACATTAGGTCTAGCCAGACTCTGTCGAATGCTTGGGATACGTCTAGAAATACGGCTGTACAGTATTCTCGATTTTCAAATGCAGTTCTTATCTCCGCTGTTATTCGATTCACCTGTTCAATGGTTCCGTGGCTTTTGCGAAAGCCAAATTGGTGGGCTGCGATTATATTGTGGGCTCTCAGGTGTGGATTCAGTCGGATTAGCAGGCATTTTTCGAATAGTTTCGATATACATGAGAGTAGGCTTATTGGTCTGTAGGATGAGGGAACTGTGTGGTCCTTACCAGGCTTCGGAATCATTATGATAATCGATCTCTTCCATCGTAGTGGAAAGTAGCCAAGTTTTGTGATGGCATTAAAGAGCTGCGTTAGGTAGCCAACTGCAGAATGTGGCAGCTCGATGATCATTTCCGGGGTAATAAGGTCGTAGCCGGGGGATTTTTTTGGGCTGATATTTTCTTTAATTATGTTAGATATTTCTTTTGGACGAAACACAATTGGGGTGTGTTGCTGGTTGCAGATTGCGTTTGAAGTCGGTAGCGCAAATGTGCTAGTAGCCTCGTTTGGCGTAAATACATTTTGTAGGTGAGCGGCAAATGTGGTGGCTCTGTCTGCATCACTACGTGCCCAGCCGCCTGAGGAATTCCTTATGGGCAAAACGGTTTCAGTCGGTGGGCGAAGGGTTGGGTGGGCTCTCCACAGTGACTTATGATTGGTACCTGTTGGTGAAAGTTGCTCTATATATCGGATCTGAGCGTACTCTTCCTCTTGTTTCAGAGCGTTGGTCAGCTTCCGTGTGGCTATTTTTAGCTTTTGTTTTGCAGATGGTGATCTGGAGGATTGCCATTCTCTACGTAAGCGCCGTTTTGCGTGGACGAGTTGCTCGATTTGTGCGTTAGTCTTATTCGGATTAATCGTAACGTTTGTGGTTTTAGGTGTTGCATTTCGAGCTGCTTCCGTAAGAATGGATTCCAGTGTTTCTGTGCAGCTCTCTATATCAGGTTCTGTATTGAGTTTTGGGTTTAGCTCAATGTGTGAGCTTATATATTTTTTATACCTTAGCCAGTTCGTTTTGTGCGAAGTCAGTTTGTAGGGTGGTTTTACGTTTTCTGCATACCGGCTGAGATGAATTAGCACAGGCGAGTGATCAGATGACAGATCTGGTAGACATTCAGCTCTAACGAAACTGCGAGGAATATTTTTCGTGACTGCGAAGTCAATCAAGTCAGGCAGCTTATTGAGGTCTGATGGCCAGTATGTGGGACTCCTAGGGAAACATGATCTAGTTTATTAGTGGCTTTAATTAAAGCCTTATAAAGCTGTTTTCCTTTTGGATTCACAAGGCGCGATCCCCAGTGAGTATGTTTAGCATTGTAGTCGCCTGCTGCAATGAAGTGTGGCCCTAGTGCATGGAAGAAATCCAGGAATTGGTCTTCCAATATTGTGAAACGAGGGGGGCAGTATACGGCCGCTAGTTTAAGGTGAGTGTTGTTCTCCAGCTGTATGTTGATAGATGTGGCCTGTAGATAAATTTCAGCAAACTCTTTGTAAAAGTGGTGCTTCATACGGTTCCTAATTAGAATGCCGGTCCCACCGTGTGCTTTACCATCGGGGTGATTTGTACCATAGAAGTTGTAATCTCTTATTTGAAAGATGTATTTGCTCGTAAGATGAGTCTCGAAAGAAGCATTACGTCGATATGCTTCTCATGTAGGAATTGAGCTAGCTCAAGTTTGCGCTGTGAGACGCCATTGGCGTTCCACGTAGCTATGCGTAAGGTAGCCATTATTTATTTTGATTGTTGGGAGACAAGCATTTGTATCAATAGGTTTTGATTACGCATCATGTCTTGAATGGTGGTTCGCATAAATGTCATGAATTCCATCATGCTCTGTTGTAAGGCTTGGATCATAGCTTCAGTTTTCGTTTCTTGCTGCTCGGATGGCCTATAGTTTTGTTGTGTGTCCAATTTTGTGTGTTCTTCATGTGAGGTTTGGGAGTTTTGGGTTGGAGGTTTCATACCTGATTTTAAAACGTTTGCAAAACTTATATTGTTAGTGCTTGGTTTAGGCCAGGGAGCAATACTTGTTGGTTTCGAAAAAAGTACTTCTGGATTTGTTTCCGATGGTATCAGCGTAGCTGTTCCTTGGTGTACCCTTGCCGTGTTCATTCTTTGGTGGAGACGGGTTTTCAGCTCTTAGTAGATTGGACAGCCTCTGTAGTTTGCTGTGTGATTACCCCCACAGTTACCGCACTTTTTCACGCTTGCATTTTCTTTATTAGCTTGGCAATGTGTGGAGACGTGGAGATCTCCACAGACTACACACACTGGGCGAAGTGTGCAATACGATCTCGTGTGGCCGTATTCTTGGCAGTTCATACATTGAACAGGAGCGTTACTATCGGCTCTTCTACTGTAATCCTACGGTGCAGAAGGAGCTGGAGTTTATAAATTGGATGAACCTCGTTTTTTTTAGATGCTTGTTTTCTGGTTCAAGCTCAATCTTAAAGAGTGGTTGCGGCTGCCTGTTTCTGTTTTTGATATTGTGTACGCTTTTGACGCAAAATCCCTTATCCTTTAGGGCCTCAGCTATCTCTTCGGGCTTTACATCAGGCTCAATGCCCTTCAGTACTACTTGCAAACCCTTGCTACTTTTAAGCTGGTAGGTGTAAAAGCATGTTTTGTTTGCAGTAAGATGGTTTGTGACTTTCCTGTAGTTTTCCTCCGTTTTCGTTTGAAGTTTTATTTCATTAATAGTACCTCTTATGAGGGGAATTATATAAAAGCTATCTTTTCCAATAAGGCCAATTAAAGAATTTACCAAACCGTTTGTGCTCTTCTCGCGGATGTAAATTGGGGGAGGCTTTATTTTCTTTGGTTCCTTATCGATGGATTTCAGTGGCACGTCCTCGTTGGTATCTGCCAGCAAAGCGAATCTGTTGCTATTTGCAGGCGCTTCATTGTTGATCGAGGTAGTATTGTCGCGTATATTTTTCGGCTTGTTTTCTGTATCGGAAGTTTTTGGGCTAAGCTTCCGCTTTATTGTTATGTAGCGGTCCAGTCCAGTCTGTGAGGCCGACCCAGCTTTTTTGTTTGCGTTTTGTTGTGCAGCAGTGCCGTTTGGCTCTTGGGCTTTTGTTTTGGTATTCGTTGACACAGTAAAAGCGTGAGCGGGTGCAGCCAATGGCGAAGTAGTGCGGGTTGTCGATATTGCTCCAGTTGTTGTTGTTGCAGATAGCGGAGCTTGTGTCGGAGCTAGAAGTGAGGGAGAGCAAGAGCGCGCTCTTTCTTGATTTGTTGGTACAAGAAGGTTCGTTGGGTTATGGGTTATTGGCCGCTCGTTGTCTTCGTTTGAAGGTGTCGAGGAGACATAAGAAAAGTACGCGTTGTTTCGTTGTAATGAGAGCCGGCGATCGTCTTGCTCTCGTTGCCGCTGAGCGCAAGTGTCGTTCTGGCTCATATTTTTTTTTTTTTTTTTTTGTTTTGTTTTATTTAATTTGTTTGAAACTATTATTTAACTATTTCAAACGCAGAATATGTATTCGAGCGATGGTGCATCGCCCGGAGCGTCTTTTTCGCTTTCAATATATTTATTTGTTGTTTATTAATAATCATTCACTTCACTAGAATGAATTGATTTTATCGGAGCTCGATGAAAACACGTCTTCACGCATCAGCATACGACTGCGAATTTCTCTACATCCCTTACAGAACACTTAAATTCATTACAACTAGTTCTTTCCAAACTATCAGAACCCAATTTAAAATTGAAATGAGACAAATGTGACTCCTAATGGTATTAAACCAAATCCTCTTAAAGTTAAAGCCATAGTTTCATACCCATTTCTGACAAAAGTAAAAGAGATTCGATCTTTCCTCGGATTAATAGGCTATTATCCCAAATTTATTCCAAATTACGCTGACATAGCAAAACCCATCACCAGTTGCTTAAAAAAGTAGCAAAGATACATAGAAGCATTCGAAAAACTTAAGGCGTTGATAATTCGAGACCCAAAAAACATTTGTCTTTAAATTTGTTTTAAAACGGACGCTAAATGTCAAATTGGACTTTAAAATTTCTGGGAATTGAGCTGCATTCGTTGTGTTCTCAATAAATGCCGAATCTGCAACATCTCGGCTGGATATGCACCCCCACATCATAACCAACAGTTTGAAAAATTTGACTGTCGGTATGATGTTGAGGTTCTCCAGCGCAGTTAGCCCAGTTAGCGCCTTGCGCCACACTCTGTTGGGTCCATCATTGTAATACAACACCATCTAGATTTCATCTGCTAAAATCCAGTAATCTTCCGGCCGATTTTGCATCCTGGTAGCGAAAATGAGCCGCTTTTCAATGTTGATTGGCAACAGCATCGGTTTCTTACGTGCTATTCTTGACTTGTACTTATGCCGGAGGATGGCTTGGCGCACTGTTTCGTGTGACACATCCAAATCACACTCTTCCTTATGGTCATTAGCAACAGTCCTTAACGATATATGACATTTAGCGCCCAAAAATTCGGATGTATACCAATAATAAGCCTAATTTCAAATTTTATCAAGACAGTGTCCCTAAGCATTATGCGCTTCCTGTGTGGAACTGGGTCCTTTAGAACTGCGGCAAGTCATCGACACACCACCCCAAAGCCCAGTTCTAAACCCCATAGAAAAATTTTTGGGTCCACCTTAAGAAAGAAGTGGGAAAAAGGGCACCAAAAAACCGAGCAGCACTAACTAGAAGAGTGGCAAGAGATTCCAAGGAATATGACCTACCAAAACTGATTGGATCGATGAAAAATCGCCTCCAATATGTTCCTAATGCTAATGGAGACTATACAATGTATTAAAACTATTAGTTTTTTATTATCTTTTCTTTAAAATTTAACTGTAATAGAGCTAGAGTAATTTGTGTAAACACTTTCTTGACAGTGTCAAAAGTGTGTAAACTTAGTTATTGTTATTTTTCTCGTTAACTGTTTATAATTATGTTATTATTTTTTTACATATTGATAAAAAATATATTAATAAATAGATATAAATAAAAAAAAAATCCTGAATTTTGATAAAAAGCCTTTAATTTTGCATTCAAAGTCAGAAAATACCATTTATTTTCGGTGTGTAAACAGTTTCTTGACAAACTGTAAGTGAGATAATCGAACAAGGCATCATCAGATAATCAAAATCTCCTTATTCCTCACCGATTTGGATAGTTCCAAAGAAAAGTGGTGCATGCATGGAAAACCAAAATTGACACTTGTGGTTGATTATCGCAATTTCGATGTGGGAGTTAACCTTCCCAAGCCTAAAAACCCTGAACCGTGTTCTGTACCTAAACCTTATTCCTCAAAAAACTAACAACATCTATTACTCTTACCTATCAAAATACTAGGGGCTTCGGAGTAAGCTCCCTAAACTGTATCAGAATATAGTTCATTATTTGCATCCCAGATTATAGCCTTCACAGAAACCTGGTTAAAGCCGGAGATTTTTAGCTCCAAACTTTTTCCAGACAGGTACACCACTTACAGACGGGACCGACCACTACGAAGAGGAGGAGGAGTCCTAAACTCTGTGGACACCGACTTTGCTTCTGACGAGGTTAATTTACCGATTATTGGTGATCTAGCATTCCTATGTGTGAAAATCACAATGTCGCTTTAATTACTGTTCATCACATGCTCATACTTACCACCTTCTTCAGAACCGCCTACATACTGGCAACACTTATCTGCCAATCAGCTGATTTCTAATCAGCTGTCCGACAGTGACATGCTAGTGACTCCAGGAGACTTCAATTTACCTGAATTTATCTGGTCAAACATCGAGAATTCACCATCTTTATCACTTTCAACACACCATGATTTTACTGAGCGTATGTTCGACATTTCCCTTGGTCAATTAAACCATGTAGGGGACTCTTTAGGTCGGCTTCTAGATCTATGTTTCGTTTCTGATCCAGTGTGGTATGCGTACATAGCAAGAGTTTACTGTACTCAAGTACAATGACTTAAATCAAGCAGATATAAGTACAAACATATTGGCAGTGCTACCGTAAACAATAGAGAGATCTCTCTTGGATTTTGACCGATACGGGCGTGTTTCCACATACACTGCGCGAAAACTCATAAAGACAGCCCAACTACAAAGATCCAAAGAGAGACTAAACGAAAACCAATTTAAAATAGATGAAATATGAAGGGAAAAACAAAATTCAATTGCCGATGCATTATCAAAAATTCGAATTGAAGAAAATCATTATAGTAGAGCAGAACATAGCGCAAAAAAAAAACAGCTTCCTGTTGTTTGAACCAAATGTACAAGCCTTCCTCAACTAAGTCGTGTTCTCCTTTTCTTTGACGCTTTCGCTTTAAATTAGACGCTGCCGCAGCTTGCTGAATTTCGTATTGTTTTTTAATAATGAGGTTAATTGTAGACCTGTCGGATTGAAATGTGCCAAATACTTTACTTATGTCCACTTTATTAGAAACATATTCAATATTTGTAGCTTTTCGTTTGTTTTTAAGCCAATAAAAACCGCCATGCGCATTTGCAGTTAATCAAATTAAAGTTAAATGAGTTGGTATAATTTCCCACCTATCAAATATAGAAAATTGATTCATAAATGGCGCATCTAACTTTGTTGATATTCATAAAGAATAGCAAAACAAGTGAGAAAAGTTATCTTGGTGGTATATATGGTATACCCTTGAAAACAAAAAAGTTTTCCATACAAAGGCTTCCTTTCATATCGGTCGTTTGTATGGCAGCTATATGATATAGTAGTCCGATCCGGAACAAACTTTCACAAATCGTGTATGGCTATGTCAAATGAATAAATGTTGAATTTACTTGCAATAGCTTTGAAAACAAAAAAGTTTCCCATACAATAACTTGTTTTCATATCGGTCGTTTGTATGGGAGCTATATGATATAGTGGTCCGATCCGACCGATTCTTAAACTTGATATGCGTGCAACAAAAATAATGATCTGGTAAAAATTTCTAAAACTATGCACTGAGAAAGATCTTCTACAAATTTTTTTTTCATTTAAATTGCATTCCTATATTGGTGTACAAAGCACTGCAAATCCAAAAATACCCAACTCTCCCGAAAAAAGAAATACCGGTAACAGAAACAAATCATCAAACGACACAATACAGTACAACAAATAACGTAGCAAGCTTAAAGACGCCAGCTATATCCTATGCCGAAGTCTTAAATAGAAACCAAGTAACTAGCCATCAAACCAACTCAGCAATCCAAACTGCTAGTGTACCTGATATACAGCCTGCTCCAACTCAAAAAATTGACGAACTCAACTATACACAAGCCGCCTATAAAAAGAAACAACAACACATGGGCGAGATCAAACAAAGAAAAAAGCAGACACTCTTGCTGAACACTTTAAAACATCATTTACCAATGACATGGACAACGGCAACGCTGAGCTTCCAACACAAATCACCAACTCAAATTGTGCAATTAAAACTATAACAATGGCAGAAATTAAATCTTACATAAAACAAATTAAAAACAAGAAAGCCCCCGGATATGACTTAATCGGAGGAAAAATTCTGAAAGAACTACCAGACGCTATAATCACCTATATTAGAAACCTGTTTAACGGAATCCTTCGACTGCAATACTTTCCCATAACTTGGAAGGTAGGCCAAATTAAAGCAATTCCAAAACCAAACAAAAACGCCAATACTGTAAGTTCGTACAGACCAATCACTTTATTACCTGTCCTCTCAAAAGTATTTGAAAAAGTCCTATTAAATAGAATCGAGCCAACCCTAAAACAAAAAAAATATAATACCTCCTCACCAATTCGGCTTTCGGAAGCAGCACTCGACTGTCCAACAGGTCCATCGAGTAATTAATAAAATAACAGAAGATTTTGACAAAAAGAAGTTTTGCTATGCTGTGTACCTGGACATTGCTAAAGCATTTGACAAAGTATGGCACAAAGGACTGCTGCGTAAGCTAAGAAATATACTACCAGACAACTTATATACCATCCTACAAAGCTATATAACGGACAGATATTTCTACATCAAATATGACAATGAATGCTCAGATGTTATGCCAGTGTCAGCGAGTGTTCCCCAAGGTAGTGTGCTTGGCCCCATCCTATACCTGATTTACACCTCCGATATTCCAGCGCCAACTATCCCTGGATCAATGATTGCTACGTTCGCAGATGATACTGTGTTAATGTCGTCAAGCGCGTGTGAAAAACAGCTGCAAGTACATTACAACAAACAGTATCCTGGTTTGAGAGATGGGGCATCGAGATAAATAAAGACAAAACTCAACAAGTAATATACACAAAACGACTACCCAAAAACTTCGAAATTAAAATCAACGACAATCAAATATTGTTACGCCCATATGCCAAGTACCTTGGATTAACTATTGACGCAAAACTGACATGGAAGCAGCACATCCTAAATAAACGAAATGAAATAAAAAACAAATTTCGACAACTTAACTGGCTAATAGGAAAACACTCAAAACTAAAATTACATTACAAAATTGCAATATACAAGGCGATAATAAAACCAATATGGACGTATGGAATAGAAATCTGGGGAACTGCCAGTAAATCTCACTTACAGCTAATTCAACGAACGCAATCGAAAATGCTCAGAACAATGACAAATGCCGAATGGTATATTAGAAATGAAGATATCCATAAAGATTTAAACATAGAGACAGTCAACGAAACTATTAAAAAAAAACAGCAAAAAAACACACAAATCAACTACTAAACCACCAAAACCCAAACCTGAGACAAATACCGATGAGAGAGCTGGAACCGAGAAGATTAAAACGCAAAACTCCAACAGAATTAAATTATTAGTAAACTATTCAAGTATTAGCGTATCCTTGCAATGGGAAGGGGCGCTACGTTTTTTCCTTTCTTCAACCATTACTCATTGTTATTCTTTAAAAAAACAGAATGTAATTTAAAGGAAATTAATAAAAAAAAAAAAAAATATTCATACTACTAAAATGTGACCACTGCGTGGGAAAACACACAAAACACAAACAAAATGTAAGAGAGATCTTTTAACCATTTGTTATTGAACTCTGTAGAAATAGGGACCTAATAAGCAAACAAGTAGTTTAGTTATTATCAAACTTAGGCACAGGTGCCTGTTGACTAGGATCGATATTCAAATTTTGTTTGTGTGTATATATCGTATGACATAAAAAAATATATAAAGAAATTTTGAATTAAAATTAAAATTTTAGTTTATTGAAGGTTAGTACTAACCCCTACGCACTCCAGTGGGAAACATCGATGGTAACAATACTTAATAAACTCCAAATCGCTTAACTGCGTCGAGTAGTTTGCACACTGCCTTGATGCAGTAATCTCAAAAATGCAGCTAACTTTATTTTAATATTTTATATAATCGTAACAGTATTTAACTTTAACTTAAATTGAATTTATAGTGTAGTTTCAAAAGTTATTCTCTATTCTCATACAACAAGTGAGAAAAGTTATCTTCGGCTTGCCGAAGATGGTATACACTTGAAAACAAATAGTTTTCCATACAAAGACTTGTTTTCATATCGGTCGTTTGTATGGCAGCTATATGATATAGTGGTCCGATCCGACCGATTCTTAAAGTTGATCTGTGTGCAACAAAAATAATGATCTGGTAAAAATTTTAAAACGCTAGCTTTAAAACTACTGTCTATTTTTTGCATAGAAACAGACGGACAGACGGACATGGCTATATCGACTCGGCTGTTGATGCTGATCAAGAATATACATACATACTTTGTGGGGTCGGAGATGCTTCCTTTAATGCGTTACACATTTCTGGACAAAATTATAATACCCTTTTTCAAGGGTATAAAAACAAGTGAGAAAAGTTATTTTCGGCTTGACGAAGATGGTATACCCTTGAAAACAAAAAAGTTTTCCATACAAAGGCTTGTTTTCATATCGGTCGTTTGTATGGCAGCTATATGATATAGAGGTCCGATCCGTACCAAACTTTCACATATCGTGTATGGCTATATCAAATGAATAAATGTTGAATAAGGTTGCAATAGGTTGGAAAAAAAAAAATTTTCGGTACAAAGACTTGTTTTCATATCGGTCGTTTGTATGGCAGCTATATGATATAGTGTTCCGATCCGTACCAAACTTTCACAAATCGTGTATGGCTATATCAAATGAATAAATGTTGAATAAGGTGGCAATAGGTTGGAAAACAAAAAAATATTCCATACAAAGACTTGTTTTTATATCGGTCGTTTGTATGGCAGCTATACTATATAGTAAAATTGTTTGTGTTTTCGAGTCGAATAAATGATCCGTATTTAAACTAAGATCAACGCCGAAATAAATAAAAACTCCGATTGAATCCGCTTTGTGCTTTTATTGATTGAATGTCGGCTTAAGACTAAAAATCAAATGTACATTGGGTTGAGGAGAAGCCTCGGTATTTTAACAATATTTGTATTTCTGGAGAGCCTTGCTCTTGGATTCTTAAGATTAGGAAAAGATTCAAAGAGAGCAGTCAAATCTGCTTAGTTCAGGATTTAGGATGTTTACAAGAATGGCTAAGTGCGGCTGCGAAAGAATTCTTTATTGGAAACGGATGCTGCGCAGCTGCGATAAATTATGGAAATCGCTTAAGTGCATAACTGTTTATAGTTCTATGAAATAATTGAAGTGGCCGGTTTGGACCACCCAAATACGTCACTATATGATATAGTGGTGGTTAGTTGTGGTTTTTATATACCCTTGAAAAAGGGTATTATAATTTTGTCCAGAAATGTGTAACGGAATAAAGGAAGCATCACCGACCCCACAAAGTATATATATTCTTGATCAGCATCAACAGCCGAGTCGATATAGCCATGTCCGTCTGTCCGTCTGTTTCTATGCAAAAAATAGACAGTAGTTTTAAAGCTAACGTTTTGAAATTTTTACCAGATCATTATTTTTGTTGCGCGCAGATCATGTTTAAGAATCGGTCGGATCGGACCACTATATCATATAGCTGCCATACAAACGACCGATATGAAAACAAGGCTTTGTATGGAAAACTTTTTTGTTTTCAAGGGTATACCATCTTCGGCAAGCCGAAGATAACTTTTCTCACTTGTTTTAAACAATTTTTGTTAGTGTTTTATGATTTTTTATACCCTTGAAAAAGGGTATTATAATTTTGTCCAGAAATGTGTAACGCATTAAAGGAAGCATCTCCGACCCCACAAAGTATATATATTCTTGATCAGCATCAACAGCCGAGTCGATATAGCCATGTCCGTCTGTCCCTCTGTCCATCTGTCCGTCTGTCCGTCTGTTTTTATGCAAAAAATAGACAGTAGTTTAAAGCTAGCGTTTTGAAATTTTTACCAGATCATTATTTTTGTTGCACGCAGATCAAGTTTACGAATCGGTCGGATCGGACCACTATATTATATAGCTGCCATACAAACGACCGATATGAAAACAAGTCTTTGTATGGAAAAGTTTTTTTTTTCCAACCTATTGCAACCGAATTCAACATTTATTCATTCGACAAAGCCACACACTATTTGTGAAAGTTTGGTCCGGATCGAACCACTATATCATATAGCTGCCATACAAACGACCGATATGAAAACAAGGCTTTGTATGGAAAACTTTTTTGTTTTAAAGGGTATACCATCTTCGGCAAGCCGAAGATAACTTTACTCACTTGTTTTAAACAATTTTTGTTTGTGTTTTATGATTTGTTATAACCTTGAAAAAGTATATTATAATTTTGTCCAGAAATGTGTAACGCATTAAAGGAAGCATCTCCGACCCCACAAAGTATATATATTCTTGATCAGCATCAACAGCCGAGTCGATATAGCCATGTCCGTCTGTCCCACTGTCCGTCTGTCCGTCTGTTTCTATGCAAAAAATAGACAGTAGTTTTAAAGCTAGCGTTTTGAAAGTTTTATCAGATCATTATTTTTGTTGCACGCATATCAGGTTTAAAAATCGGTCGGATCGGACCTCTATATCATATAGCTGCCATACAAACGACCGATATGAAAACAAGCCTTTGTATGGAAAACTTTTTTGTTTTCTCAGCTATTGCAACCGAGTTCAACATTTATTCATTTGACTTAGCCACACACGATTTGTGAAAGTTTGGTCCGGATCGGGCCACTATATCATATAGCTGCCATATAAACGATCAATCAGATTTCAAGTATTTGTATGGAAAACTTTTTTTTTCTCCAAGCTATTGCAACAGAATTGAACATTTATTCATTTGACATTGCCATACATGATTTGTGAAAGTTTGGTCCGGATCGGACTACTATATCATACAAACGACCGATATGAAAACAATTCTTTGTATCGGAAACTTTTTTGTTTTCCAAGCTATTGCAACTGAATTCAACATTTATTCATTTGACATAGCCATAAGTTTGTGAAAGTTTGGTCCGGATCGGACTACTATATTACATAGCTGCCATACAAACGACCGATATGAAAACAAGTCCTTGTATGAAAACTTTTTTGTATTCCAAGCTATTACAATCGATATGAAAACAAGTCTTTGTTGGAAAACTTTTGATTTCCAAGCTGCTATACAACCCGATATGAAAACAATTCTTTGTATGGAAAACTTTTTTGTTTTCCAAGCTATCGCAACCGAATTCAACACTTATTTATTTGACATAGCCATACATGATTTGTGAAAGTTTGGTCCGGATCGGACTACTATATCATATAGCTGCCATACAAACGACAGATATGAAAACAATTCTTTGTATGGAAAACTTTTTTGTTTTCCAAGCTGTTGCAACTGAATTCAACATTTATTTATTTGACATAGCCATACATGATTTGTGAAAGTTTGGGCCGGATCGGACTACTATATCACATAGCTGCCATACAAACGACCGATATGAAAACAAGTTTTTGTATGGGAATTTTTTTTTTTTCCAAGCTGTTGCAACTGAATTCAACATTTATTTATTTGACATAGCCATACATGATTTGTGAAAGTTTGGTCGGGGTCGGACTACTATATCACATAGCTGCCATACAAACGACCGATATGAAAACAAGTCCTTGTATGGAAAACTTTTTTGTTTTCCAAGCTACTACAACCGATATGAAAACAAGTCTATGTTGGAAATCTTTTTTGTTTTCCAAGCTATCGCAACCGAATTCAACATTTATTTATTTGACATAGCCATACATGATTTGTGAAAGTTTGGTCCGGATCGGACTACTATATCACATAGCTGCCATACAAACGACCGTTATGAAAACAATTCTTTGTATGGAGAACTTTTTTGTTTTCCGAGCTACTACAACCGATTTGAAAACAAGTCTATGTTGGAAATCTTTTTTGTTTTCCAAGCTATCGCAACCGAGTTCAACATTTATTTATTTGACATAGCCATACATGATTTGTGAAAGTTTGGTCCGGATCGGACTACTATATCACATAGCTGCCATACAAACGACCGTTATGAAAACAATTCTTTGTATGGAGAACTTTTTGTTTTCAAGCTGTTGCAACTGAATTCAATATTTATTTATTTGACATAGCCATACATGATTTGTGAAAGTTTGGTCCAGATCGGACTACTATATCACATAGCTGCCATACAAACGACCGATATGAAAACAAGTCCTTGTATGGAAAACTTTTTTGTTTTCCAAGCTACTACAACCGATTTGAAAACAAGTCTATGTTGGAAATCTTTTTTGTTTTCCAAGCTATTACAACCGATATGAAAACAATTCTTTGTATGGAAAACTTTTTTGTTTTCCAAGCTATCGCAACCGAATTCAACACTTATTTATTTGACATAGCCATACATGATTTGTGAAAGTTTGGTCCGGATCGGACCACTATATCATATAGCTGCCATACAAACGACCGATATGAAAACAATTCTTTGTATGGGAAACTTTTTTGTTTTCCGAGCTACTACAACCGATTTGAAAACAAGTCTATGTTGGAAATCTTTTTTGTTTTCCAAGCTATCGCAACCGAATTCAACATTTATTTATTTGACATAGCCATACATGATTTGTGAAAGTTTGGTCCGGATCGGACTACTATATCACATAGCTGCCATACAAACGACCGTTATGAAAACAATTCTTTGTATGGAGAACTTTTTTGTTTTCCAAGCTGTTGCAACTGAATTCAATATTTATTTATTTGACATAGCCATACATGATTTGTGAAAGTTTGGTCCGGATCGGACTACTATATCACATAGCTGCCATACAAACGACCGATATGAAAACAAGTCCTTGTATGGAAAACTTTTTTGTTTTCCAAGCTACTACAACCGATATTAAAACAAGTCTATGTTGGAAATCTTTTTTGTTTTCCAAGCTATCGCAACCGAATTCAACATTTATTTAGTTGACATAGCCATACATGATTTGTGAAAGTTTGGTCCGGATCGGACTACTATATCATATAGCTGCCATACAAACGACCGATATGAAAACAATTCTTTGTATGGGAAACTTTTTTGTTTTCCAAGCTATTGCAACTGAATTCAACATTTATTCATTTGACATAGCCATACATGATTTGTGAAAGTTTGTTCCGGATCGGACTACTATATCATATAGCTGCCATACAAACGACCGATATGAAAACAAGTCTTTGTATGGAAATCTTTTTGTTTTCAAGGGTATACCATCTCCGCAAGCCGAAGATAACTTTTCTTACTTTTTGTACCCTTGAAATAGGGTATTATAATTTTGTCCAGAAATGTGTAACGCATTAAAGGAAGCATCTCCGACCCCACAAAGTATATATATTCTTGATCAGCATCAACAGCCGAGTCGATATAGCCATGTCCGTCTGTCCGTCTTTTTCTATGCAAAAAATAGACAGTAGTTTTAAATCTAGCGTTTTGAAATTTTTGCAGATCATTATTTTTGTTGCAAACAGATCAAGTTTAAAAATCGGTCGGATAGGACCACTATATCAAATAGCTGCCATACAAACGATCAATCAGTTTTCAAGTCTTTGTATGGAAAACTATTTTTTTCTCCAAGCTATTGCAACAGAATTGAACATTTATTCATTTGACATAGCCATACATGATTTGTGAAAGTTTGTTCCGGATCGGACTACTATATCATACAAACGACCGATATGAAAACAATTCTTTGTATCGGAAACTTTTTTGTTTTCCAAGCTATTGCAACTGAATTCAACATTTATTCATTTGACATAGGCATACATGATTTGTGAAAGTTTGGTCCGGATCGGACTACTATATTACATAGCTGCCATACAAACGACCGATATGAAAACAAGTCCTTGTATGGAAAACTTTTTTGTATTCCAAGCTATTACAATCGATATGAAAACAAGTCTTTGTTGGAAAACTTTTTTGTTTTCCAAGCTATTACAACCGATATGAAAACAATTCTTTGTATGGAAAACTTTTTTGTTTTCCAAGCTATCGCAACCGAATTCAACATTTATTTATTTGACATAGCCATACATGATTTGTGAAAGTTTGGACCGGATCGGACTACTATATCATACAAACGACCGATATGAAAACAATTCTTTATATCGGAAACTTTTTTGTTTTCCAAGCTATTGCAACTGAATTCAACATTTATTCATTTGACATAGCCATACATGATTTGTGAAAGTTTGGTCCGGATCGGACTACTATATCACATAGCTGCCATACAAACGACCGATATGAAAACAAGTCCTTGTATGGAAAACTTTTTTGTTTTCCAAGCTATTACAATCGATATGAAAACAAGTCTTTGTTGGAAAACTTTTTTGTTTTCCAAGCTATCGCAACCGAATTCAACATTTATTCATTTGACATAGCCATACATGATTTGTGAAAGTTTGTTCCGGATCGGACTACTATATCATATAGCTGCCATACAAACGACCGATATGAAAACAAGTCTTTGTATGGAAAACTTTTTTGTTTTCAAGGGTATACTATCTTCGGCAAGCCGAAGATAACTTTTCTTACTTTTTGTACCCTTGAAATAGGGTATTATAATTTTGTCCAGAAATGTGTAACGCATTAAAGGAAGCATCTCCGACCCCACAAAGTATATATATTCTTGATCAGCATCAACAGCCGAGTCGATATAGCCATGTGCGTCTGTCCGTCTTTTTCTATGCAAAAAATAGACAGTAGTTTTAAATCTAGCGTTTTGAAATTTTTGCAGATAATTATTTTTGTTGCAAACAGATCAAGTTTAAAAATCGGTCGGATAGGACCACTATATCATATAGCTGGCATACAAACGATCAATCAGTTTTCAAGTCTTTGTATGGAAAACTTTTTTTTTCTCCAAGCAATTGCAACCGAATTCAACATTTATTCATTTGACATAGCCATACATGATTTGTGAAAGTTTGGTCCGGATCGGACTACTATATTACATAGCTGCCATACAAAAGACCGATATGAAAACAAGTCCTTGTATGGAAAACTTTTTTGTATTCCAAGCTATTACAACTGAATTCAATATTTATTTATTTGACATAGCCATACATGATTTGTGAAAGTTTGGTCCGGATCGGACTACTATATCATATAGCTGCCATACAAACGACCGATATGAAAACAAGTCTTTGTATGGGAAACTTTTTTGTTTTCCAAGCTATTGCAACTGAATTCAACATTTATTCATTTGACATAGCCATACATGATTTGTGAAAGTTTGGTCCGGATCGGACTACTATATCATACAAACGACCGATATGAAAACAATTCTTTGTATCGGAAACTTTTTGTTTTCCAAGCTATTGCAACTGAATTCAACATTTATTCATTTGACGTAGCCATACATGATTTGTGAAAGTTTGGTCCGGATCGGACTACTATATTACATAGCTGCCATACAAACGACAAGATATGAAAACAAGTCCTTGTATGGAAAACTTTTTTGTATTCCAAGCTTTTACAATCGATATGAAAACAAGTCTTTGTTGGAAAATTTTTTTGTTTTCCAAGCTATTACAACCGATTTGAAAACAATTCTTTGTATGGAAAACTTTTTTGTTTTCCAAGCTATCGCAACCGAATTCAACATTTATTTATTTGACATAGCCATACATGATTTGTGAAAGTTTGGTCCGGATCGGACTACTATATCATACAAACGACCGATATGTGAAAGTTTGGTCCGGATCGGACTACTATATCACATAGCTGCCATACAAACGACCGATATGAAAACAAGTCCTTGTATGGAAAACTTTTTTGTTTTCCAAGCTATTACAATCGATATGAAAACAAGTCTTTGTTGGAAAACTTTTTTGTTTTCCAAGCTATCGCAACCGAATTCAACATTTATTTATTTGACATAGCCATACAAAATTTGTGAAAGTTTGGTCCGGATCGGACTACTATATCATATAGCTGCCATACAAACGACCGATATGAAAACAAGTCTTTGTATGGGAAACTTTTTTGTTTTCCAAGCTATTGCAATTGAATTCTACATTTATTCATTTGACATAGCCATACATGATTTGTGAAAGTTTGGTCCGGATCGGACCACTATATCATATAGCTGCCATACAAACGACCGATATGAAAAAAAGTCTTTGTATGGAAAACTTTTTTGTTTTCAAGGGTATACCATCTTCGGCAAGCCGAAGATAACTTTTCTTACTTTTTATACCCTTGAAAAAGGGTATTATAATTTTGTCCAGAAATGTGTAACGCATTAAAGGAAGCATCTCCGACCCCACAAAGTATATATATTCTTGATCAGCATCAACAGACGAGTCGATATAGCCATGTCCGTCTGTCCGTCTGTCCGTCTTTTTCTATGCAAAAAATAGACAGTAGTTTTAAATCTAGCGCTTTGAAATTTTGACAGACCATTATTTTTGTTGCACGCTGATCAAGTTTAAAAATCGATCGAATAGGACCACTATATCATATAGCTGCCATACAAACGATCAATCAGTTTTCAAGTCTTTGTATGGAAAACTTTTTTTTTCTCCAAGCTATTGCAACCGAATTCAACATTTATTCATTTGACATAGCCATACATGATTTGTGAAAGTTTGGTCCGGATCGGACTACTATATCATATAGCTGCCATACAAACGACCGATATGAAAACAATTCTTTGTATGGGAAACTTTTTTGTTTTCCAAGCTATTGCAACTGAATTCAACATTTATTCATTTGACATAGCCATACATGATTTGTGAAAGTTTGGTCCGGATCGGGCTACTATATCATACAAACGACCCATATGAAAACAATTCTTTGTATCGGAAACTTTTTGTTTTCCAAGCTATTGCAACTGAATTCAACATTTATTCATTTGACATAGCCATACATGATTTGTGAAAGTTTGGTCCGGATCGGACTACTATATCATATAGCTGCCATACAAACGACCGATATGAAAACCATTCTTTGTATGGAAAACTTTTTTGTTTTCCAAGCTATTGCAACTGAATTCAACATTTATTCATTTGACATAGCCATACATGATTTGTGAAAGTTTGGTCCGGATCGGACTACTACATCATATAGCTGCCATACAAACGACCGATATGAAAACAATTCTTTGTATGAAAACTTTTTTTTTTTCAAGGGTATACCATCTTCGGCAAGCCGAAGATAACTTTTCTTACTTTTTATACCCTTGAAAAAGGGTATTATAATTTTGTCCAGAAATGTGTAACGCATTAAAGGAAGCATCTCCGACCCCACATATATATTCTTGATCAGCATCAACAGCCGAGTCGATATAGCCATGTCCGTCTGTCCGTCTTTTTCTATGCAAAAAATAGACAGTAGTTTTAAATCTAGCGTTTTGAAATTTTTGCAGATCATTATTTTTGTTGCAAACAGATCAAGTTTAAAAATCGGTCGAATAGGACCACTATATCATATAGCTGCCATACAAACGATCAATCAGTTTTCAAGTCTTTGTATGGAAAACTTTTTTTCTCCAAGCTATTGCAACCGAATTCAACATTTATTCATTTGACATAGCCATACATGATTTGTGAAAGTTTGGTCCGGATCGGACTACTATATCTATAGCTGCCATGCAAACGACCGATATGAAAACAAGTCTTTGTATGGAAAACTTTGTTATTTTCAAGGGTATACCATCTTCGCCAAGCCGAAGATAACTAAGCCGAAGATTCTCACTTGTTAAACTTGATCTGCGTGCAACAAAAATAATGATCTGCTAAAAATTTCAAAACGCTAGAATTAAAACTACTGTCTATTTCTTGCATAGAAACAGACGGACAGACGGACATGGCTATATCGACTCGGCTGTTGATGCTGATCAAGAATATATATACTTTGTGGGGTCGGAGATGCTTCCTTTAATGCGTTACACATTTCTGGACAAAATTATAACACCCTTTTTTAAGGGTATAACAAGTGAGAAAAGTTATCTTCGGCTTGCCGAAAATGGTATACCCTTGAAAACAAAAAAGTTTTTCATACAGACTTGTTTTCATATCGGTCGTTTGTATGGCAGCTATATGATATAGTGGTCCGATCCGGACCAAACTTACACAAATCGTGTATGGCTATATCAAATGAATAAATGTTGAATTCGGTTGCAATAGGTTGGAAAGCAAAAAAGTTTCCCATACAAAGAATTTTTTTCATATCGGTCGTTTGTATGGCAGCTATATGATATAGTGGTCCGATCGGACCGATTTTTAAACTTGATCGGCGTGCAACTAAAATAATGATCTGGGAAAAATTTCAGAACGCTAGCTTTAAAATACTGTCTATTTTTGCATAGAAACAGACGGACAGACGGATAGACGGACAGACGGACATGGCTATATCGACTCGGCTGTTGATGCTGATCAAGAATATATATACTTTGTGGGGTCGGAGATGCTTCCTTTAATGCGTTACACCTTTCTGGACAAAATTATAATACCCTTTTTCACGGGTATAACAAGTGAGAAAAGTTATCTTCGGCTTGACGAAGATGGTATAACCTTGAAACCAACAAAGATTTCCATACAAAAAGAATTTCAAAACGCTAGCTTTAAAACTACTGTCTACTTTTTGCATAGAAACAGACGGACAGACGGATAGACGGACAGACGGACATGACTATAGCGACTCGGCTGTTGATGCTGATCAAGAATATATATACTTTGTGGGATCGGAGATGCTTCCTTTAATGCGTTACAGATTTCTGGGTATTATAATTTTATATCCTTTTTCAAGGGTATACAAAATAAGTGAATAACATAAACATTAAATAATCGGAAAATGATCGGATCCGGATCAAACTTTCAAAAATGATGTATGGCTATGTCAAATGAATAAATGTTGAATTCGGTTGCAACAGCTTGGAAAACAAAAAAGTTTTCCATACAAAGACTAGTTTTCATATCGCTCGTAATAGCTTGAAAAACAAAAAAGTTTTCCATACAAGGACTTGTTTTCATATCGGTCGTTTGTATAGCAGCTATGTGATATAGTAGTCCGATCCGGACCAATCTTCCACAAATCATGTATGGCTATTTCAAATGAATAAATGTTGAATTCGGTTGCAATAGGTTGGAAAACAAAAAAGTTTCCCATACAAAGAATTGTTTTCATATCGGTCGTTTGTATGGCAGCTATATGATATAGTAGTCCGATCCGGACCAAACTTTCACATATCATGTATGGCTATGTCAAATGAATAAATTTGGTAAAAATCGGTTCAAAACGCTACTTTAAAACTACTGTGTATTTTTTGCATAGAAACAGACGGACAGACGGACAGACGGATAGACGGACAGACGGACATGGCTATATCGACTCGGCTGTTGATGCTGATCAAGAATATATATACTTTGTGGGGTCGGAGATGCTTCCTTTAATGCGTTACACATTTCTGGACAAAATTATAACACCCTTTTTTAAGGGTATAACAAGTGAGAAAAGTTATCTTCGGCTTGACGAAGATGGTATAACCTTGAAACCAACAAAGATTTCCATACAAAAAGAATTTCAAAACGCTAGCTTTAAAACTACTGTCTACTTTTTGCATAGAAACAGACGGACAGACGGATAGACGGACAGACGGACATGACTATAGCGACTCGGCTGTTGATGCTGATCAAGAATATATATACTTTGTGGGATCGGAGATGCTTCCTTTAATGCGTTACAGATTTCTGGGTATTATAATTTTATATCCTTTTTCAAGGGTATACAAAATAAGTGAATAACATAAACATTAAATAATCGGAAAATGATCGGATCCGGATCAAACTTTCAAAAATGATGTATGGCTATGTCAAATGAATAAATGTTGAATTCGGTTGCAACAGCTTGGAAAACAAAAAAGTTTTCCATACAAAGACTTGTTTTCATATCGGTCGTAATAGCTTGAAAAACAAAAAAGTTTTCCATACAAGGACTTGTTTTCATATCGGTCGTTTGTATAGCAGCTATGTGATATAGTAGTCCGATCCGGACCAATCTTCCACAAATCATGTATGGCTATTTCAAATGAATAAATGTTGAATTCGGTTGCAATAGGTTGGAAAACAAAAAAGTTTCCCATACAAAGAATTGTTTTCATATCGGTCGTTTGTATGGCAGCTATATGATATAGTAGTCCGATCCGGACCAAACTTTCACATATCATGTATGGCTATGTCAAATGAATAAATTTTGAATTCGGTTCAAACTACTTTAAAACTACTGTGTATTTTTTGCATAGAAACAGACGGACAGACGGACAGACGGATAGACGGACAGACGGACATGGCTATATCGACTCGGCTGTTGATGCTGATCAAGAATATATATACTTTGTGGGGTCGGAGATGCTTCCTTTAATGCGTTACACATTTCTGGACAAAATTATAATACCCTTTTTCAAGGGTATAAAAAGTAAGAAAAGTTATCTTCGGCTTGCCGAAAATGGTATACCCTTGAAAACAAAAAAGTTTTTCATACAGACTTGTTTTCATATCGGTCGTTTGTATGGCAGCTATATGATATAGTGGTCCGATCCGGACCAAACTTACACAAATCATGTATGGCTATATCAAATGAATAAATGTTGAATTCGGTTGCAATAGGTTGGAAAGCAAAAAAGTTTCCCATACAAAGAATTGTTTTCATATCGGTCGTTTGTATGGCAGCTATATGATATAGTGGTCCGATCGGACCGATTTTTAAACTTGATCTGCGTGCAACAAAAATAATGATCTGGTAAAAATTTCAGAACGCTAGCTTTAAAACTACTGTCTATTTTTTGCATAGAAACAGACGGACAGACGGATAGACGGACAGACGGACATGGCTATATCGACTCGGCTGTTGATGCTGATCAAGAATATATATATGTCGGAGCGTTGGTTTTAGTACTTTGCAGACTAGTGTAGTTCTAGTATTTTGTAGACCAGTGTTATAGATTCGGTGTACGTGGCGCTGTTGGGGTCAGGCGACACCCTGGCGGCTTGTGCCTGCATACGCACAGCATTTCCATGGAATGGTAAAGGCATGGCAAGAGATGGACTCTGTTGCTGAGTGAGGTCTGATCGTTGGCCGTGGACTGAGAGAGAGAGAGCTTTGAGTGAAAGGAGTGAGTGTGAGGGTTGGTCAGGCTCGGTGCTCTCGAGGGAGATCAGTTCTTGCAGCGGCATTGAGACGAGCAGAACTTACTGTGCCTTTCATAGAATTGTACAAGAATGGATGCTATAATGAATGTTTCTCCGACATCAGAAGTGGGATCGGCATCGCCTAGACACCAAGATTCGGCCCACATCCTCGCAACGCTGGAAGCTCAAAACAAAAGTCTAATGGACATCATCAAATCCATGCAGACTCCGATTCCGGTAGCAGACGAAAGGCCAGTAATCGTATCTTTACCAAAATTTAATCCAGATTGTGCTGGAGCAGACGCCTCTGCTTGGTGTACAACGGTGGACCTAATATTTTCTGGCAGTACCCCCGAAGGCGGCGCCCTTGTGATAGCATTAAGCAAGGCGCTGGAAGGCGGTGCATCACAATGGCTATCGCAAATATGTTTTGCCGGCATCACCTGGACGCAATACAAGGAACTGTTCATTCAACGCTTCGTGGGAGTAGAGACAACCACAGCAATTCTAATGAACATATTGAACGGTCGTCCGAAATCGGGAGAGGGATTTGCAGAGTATGGCAGTCGAATCGTCACGTCGCTTATGTCCAAATGGAAAGCTAAAGGCCTGGAGGAAATCGCTGTTTCGATAGCATTGGCACACATGACGCAAATCGACAACAGCTTGTTGCGCTGGGTATACACTACCAACGTAACAAGCCGCAACGATCTACAACAACAACTACAGGCCTACGCTTTTAAAAAGCGTACTGCAGTGGAGGATGAGTATTCAACTGGCCCAGAGCGGAAGAGGACCAAGCTTCAGATGAAATGCCATCATTGTGGAAAGATTGGCCACAAAATTGCCGAGTGCCGCAGTCGACTGGAAAGGAAACCAAACTAAAAGGGATGGACACAGGATGGGAGCAGTTCTTCAGGAATGAAAGATCGGTCAAATGTAAAATGTTTCAAGTGCAACGAAATGGGACATTACGCCTCTGCATGTCCAAAAATCCGATCCAGTGGCAACGAGAGGACCTACGAGGCGCGTGGACGTTTGCGCAGTGGCCCCGGCAAAAGGGATAATAAGTCTGTCCGGTGAGTCTGTTCCATTTTGTTTTGACTCCGGAGCTGAATGTTCATTGGTAAAAGAGAGTGTGGCAGATAAGTTTAAGGGAAAACGATTTCATAATATTGTAAAATTAAATGGCATTTGTAATGATTCAATTTGTAGTACAAAGCAAAATCTATCCAATATAAATATTGAACAATATTGTCTAGAGACTTTGTTGCATGTAGTTGCGGACAAATACCTGGAATACGATGTTTTGTTAGGCCGCGAGATATTAAGCCAGGGCTTTGGCGTAACAATAAATGCCGAAAAATTCTGTATTTATAAAACAAAGAGAGTTGGTATGGTAACTTTAACTAATTATGAAAACCTTTTAGATTCTGATGGGGACCTTAGTAATTCCGATAAGACGGCACTGAAAAACATCCTAAAACATTATTCAGATTGGTTTATAGAGGGAATTCCACAGAGTCGTGTAACAACAGGGCAATTGGAAATTAGGATAATAGATCCACAAAAGACAGTGCAGCGCCGGCCATACAGGCTAAGCGAGGATGAGAAAGCAAACGTGCGTTGCAAAATCAATGAGCTTCTAAAATTCAACATTATTCGTCCCAGTTGCTCACCTTTCGCTAGCCCGATGATGCTCGTGAAAAAGAAAAATGGTAGCGATCGTCTTTGTGTAGATTACCGAGCATTGAATGAGAATACAGTCGCAAATAAATATCCATTACCCCTTATTGCTGACCAGATTGCCAGATTACGTGGAGCAAGCTATTTCTCGTGTCTCGATATGGCTAGTGGATTCTACCAAATACCGGTACATCCAGATTCAATAGAGCGCACCGCTTTCGTAAGCAATATGAAGGGCAATATGAATTTTTAACCATGCCTTTTGGTTTAAAAAATGCGCCATCAGTGTTTCAGCGCGCTGTAGTTAAGGCCTTGGGTAACCTTGCATACACATATGCCATCGTGTAAATCGACGATGTTTTAATTGCGGCCGAAACTAAGGAGGAAGCTTTAGTTCGATTGCAGGTAGTGCTAGAAACCTTGAGCAAGGCTGGATTTTCATTTAATATGACCAAGTGTTCGTTTCTTAGAGCTAAGGTAGAGTATCTTGGATTTGAAGTAAGCAAATGGACAAATCCGCCATAACGCACGTAAAATTCAAGCATTGACAGAACTGCCACCTCCACAAACCGTAACACAATTAAGGCAATTTATTGTGTTAGCCTCTTTCGGCAGTTTGTGCCAAAATTTTCGAAACTTTAAAACCATTGTATTTTCTGACTTCAAAAGAAACTCTGATTTCAATTGGCTCATAGAGCATGAACAAATTCGATCAAAATAATATCTGTACTAACCCAGGAAACCGGTGCTTACTATATTCGACCCTAAATATCCGATAGAGCTACACACGGATGCCAGCTCGATTGGCTACGGGACAATATTGCTACATAAAATTGACAAAAAGCCCCAAGTGGTTGAATACTACAGTAAATGTACAACACCAGCTGAATCAAAATATCACTAGTACGAACTTGAGACTATGGCGGTTGTCAATGCCATTAAACATTTCCGGCACTATTTACAGGGACGAAAGTTCGTGGTATTTACTGACTGCAATTTCCTAAAAGCTAGTCGTACAAAATCAGACCTATTACCGAGGGTGCATCGATGGTGGGGTTTCATGCAGTCCTTTGTTTCGATATCCAATATACAAAGGGAGAACGAATGGCTCACGTAGATTTTTGTCACGAAATCCACTGACAAAAGAAAGTAAAAGTAAATGTATAAACAAAATAGTTGAAAAAACGAATTGAGCTAACCGAGGTTACAGACAATTGGCTGGTTTCCTGAACAACAACGTGATCCTGAGGTAGCCGACATATCGTCTAAGTTAAGAAATAATGAATTGCCGGAGAGTCTAGATAGAACCTACGAATTACGAAAAAGGAATTGTATACAGAAAGATCAAAGAAACGGTAAGACCAAATGTTTGCCAGTAATCCCAAGGGCATTTAGATGGGCAGTGATTAATCACGTCCACGAATCTATCATGCATTTGGGATGGGGAAACATTGAATAAAGTTTATGAATTTTACTGGTTCGAAAATATGTCAAAATACGTTCGTAGGTTTGTCGAAAATTGCATTACTTGTAAAATAGCAAAGCCTTCAGTTGGAAAAATTCAGGCAGAAATGCACCCGATTCCTAAGGTAGATATTCCGTGGCACACAGTGCATATAGACATAACGGGAAAAATGAGTGGGAAAAACGACTTGAAGGTACTTTATTGTTTTGGTAGATGCATCCACGAAATTTGTTTACTTTCATCACACCTTGAATATCGACACCGAAAGTTCCATTAAAGCTGTTAAAGCCGTCGTGTGTTTGTTTGGGTTGCCTACCCGAATTATAGCGGATCAGGGTCGTAACTTTGCCAGCTCGGGTTTCCGTGAATTTGTTCTTCCCGAAAATTGATTTACACTAATTGACTACAGGCGAGTAGGGCGAATGGCCAGGTAGAGCGGATTATGAGTACGCTTAAGAGCATGTTGACTGCCGTGGAAACCAGTCAGAGGTCGTGGCAGGATGCATTAGCAGAAGTGCAATTGGCAATGAATTGTACAACCAACCGAGTCACTAAGGTCAGCCCGCTTGAATTGTTGATTGGTAGGGAAGCTAGACCTGTTGGCCTGTTGCCAGTAGGTGAAGAAGGAGAAAACGTGGTTGATAGAGAGTCTGTGCGGAAAAAAGCAAAGGAAAACATAGAAGCTAATGCACGTTATGACAAATCTCGGTTTGACAAAAACAAGGCGAAAATAGTAAAATTTAACGTAGGCGATCATGTCTTGTTGAAAAGTGAAGAGCGAGTTATGATCCAGGAATGCGGAGTCCTTTGAGGTTGAAGTTGCAGTTGAAGTTGAAGTTGAAGTTGAAGTTTGAAGTTTCTTCCCGAATTCCCGAGTTTTAAAATCAGAAGACGTGTGGTTGGTTTGATACAAAATTCTGAACTGATTCTATATTCTAGCTCGGGTCACAATTAGACCTCCGCTGCGAGAAGTACATAGGAAATACATAGTGTCTTAAATATTACATTGTAAGTACTAATCCATAAATGCTGCGTTGCAGACTCTTGAGTGGGTGAGTCTAGTGGTCGAATTTCCTAAGTGCTGTAGTCCACTCTTGAGTGGGTCAATTCTTGCTGAGTCGTGGTCCTATTACCCAGTCCGGAGGGAGGAGGGGTTTCCTGTCCAAGTGTCATGTAATCGTTTCTTTGCTGGTGGCAACGGCCGTTCGCC